>LR754360.1:40346-64224 GCA_902729485.2 Mus minutoides
CCCCCCCCCCCCAGCTCCCAGGAACTAAACCACCAACCAAAGAGTACACATGGAGGGACCCGTGGCTCCAGCCTCATAGGTAGCATAGGGTGGCATTGTCTGGCATCAATAGGAGAAGAGGCTCTTGGTTCTGTGAAGGCTCTATTCCCCAGAATAGATGAATGCCAGGGCGGTGAGGTGGGAGGGGGATCATCCTCATAGAAGCAGGGAGGGGAGATTGGGATGGGGGGTTCCGGAGGGTAAACCAGGAAAGGGGATAACATTTGAAATGTAAATACATAAAATATACAATAAAAAATTTTTTAAAAAAAGAAAATTAAAAGAGGCTTATTGGAAATAAAGCTTAGTGAAGGAATATTGGCCTAATACAAGGCCCTAAATCTGATACTAGAAAGAACCATAAAGAAAAATTGTGTTAATTCTGTAGCATTTTGGGTAAAGCATATAAATGCACCCTGTGTGGTTTTATAATGAACTAAATGTGTCAATAGGGAGGTAGAAACTGGGGTATAGCTCCGTGATGGAGCACTTGACTAATGTGGGAGGTTCTAGTTATAACCCTGCATCATTCCTACACTAGAAAGAAAGAAGACAGACAGGTTCCACCCACTAACAGTCTGAATAAAAAATTGCAACTAAATAAAAAACAAAGAATGAAAATCAGGTACTATTTGTTCCCACATTAAAACATTACAACTGCATTTTTTTAGTATTCGTGCTCCACTCTGATTTTATCGTTTTTAAAGGAAAAAAAAAAGGCATGCTAAGAGAGACTTTACTATAAAAATTAAGTAATTCCATTTCATTTACTAGTTAGAACGAGTGAACCTAGTCTGTACTATGGAAATCACTATAATAAAAATTTAAAAATTTAACTCAGGTGCAATAAAAGTCTGGAAATAATAACTTGTAAACAATTAAAAATTATTTCTATAATCCCAGCACTTGGGAGGCAGAGGCAGGCGGATTTCTGAGTTCGAGGCCAGCCTGGTCTACAAAGTGAGTTCCAGGACAGCCAGGGCTACACAGAGAAACCCTGTCTCAAAAAACCAAAAAAAAAAAAAAAAAAAAAAAAAAAAAAAAAAAAAAAAAAAAAAAAAAAAAAAAAAAAAAAAAAAAAAAAAAAAAATTATTTCTACATCACTATAAAATTATTTACTATTATTGATATACTTTAAGTTTTTCAATAAAAAGTAGACAATGTAAAATTTTATTAATAAATAGTGCAAAAGCATCAATGATAACTGTTTAAACATTAATTTTCCTTGAACAGCCATGTGTTGGTTTAAATTTGTGCATACTGGTCTCTGTAGCATTGCAAATACATGAAAATATTTTGTATTTTCATGCACAGGTATGAATATCTAATACTGTTTACAAATTATCATGGACAAGTTAAATTCTGCAATAATTAATACACACATGGATAGTCACAACTATATGAGTAGTAATGAAGAAACAGCCTATGTTTGATATACTCTAGATGTCAGATTGTGAATATTTAATGTTAAGACATAATTCCTCATTTGCATTCAAGGATACATTTCTATACATGTGGATATTCAAATGCACGCTGAGGGATATGCTCTTTGACCACAACAAACTCACACAAAAGACAGTGTTCGTCCTGCTTTAGAGAAGCAGCACACTTGCTCATCATCTCTCCTGGAGGCACAGCTTTCCATAGCAATAAAATGAAAATGCTTTCTAGCCCAGTCCCAAAGGTCAGTCTTCAAGAGAAACTTATAAAGTTAAAAAAGAGTCAGATTTTTTTTATATATATGTATATATATAAAAGTCAAATTCTAGCCACATTAATGCTAAAAATGACACCAATTAAATTTCCTTTCTTGGATGTTCCCCTCTGCCTCATCTTCCAGGATCTTCAATTCCATACCATTTATAAAGTATATTATTTTTATGGATTTTCTATTCTGTGCAGATTTATTTTCCTTAAGTAAAATGAAGCTTGAATAGTACAGTCTGTGGGGTAGTAACATCAGCAACAGCCAGTTCTTGCCCATCAACTAGTCCCAGTTCTAAAATAGAAAAGAGTGTCATTAGACCAAGCAAAATAAATACCTCAACAAAAAGAATAACACATACATAACGCACAAATTATAGCTTTATAGTTCAGACATGTCTTAAAATTTGATTTCTTGGAGTTTTAAATTATTTTTATTAAAAGAGCCATCAATTCTACTATTTTTAGAGATATAAATTACAATTTGGTCATATTTAATTATGAGTAAATCTAAGTTCAAAGCCAGCTTGGGCTATAAGCAAGTTCACGGCTAGTTAAAGCCACACAAAGGCATCCTATCTCCAAACACTGAGGGCTGAGGAGACAGCAGGCACAGAGATAAGGCACCTGTACTAGGGACAGACAGACAGCAGACAGACCCCTTTCGCCCCCCCCCCCCTACACACACACAGAGGGGGGGAAGGAAGGAGGGAAGGAGGGAGAAGGGATGGGGAGCAGACATTTACTAAAAAAGAAAACTATGACTATACACATTTACTTAAAATACCTTTTAATGTTTTGGAAAGATTGGGCCTTGTTCGTTCTTCAATAGACGTTACTGACTGGAGAACAACATTATTTTAATGTATAGCACATTAAGAAAAAAATAATACAATTATCTTGAAAAAAATTAAAAATTAATACTACTGACCTGTAAGTAAAGTGTCCTGTTTTTCCCCTCTAATGTAGCTGTGATAGCTGGAGACTTCATTTGCCTAAATAAAGTAGCAAACCGCATCTCATTTAAAGAAATAGTTCTGGCTTTTTTATTGTGAAGTTTAAAAAATGATGTTTACAATATAAATCCTCAACACTTACAGAGAAGCACTATTGGTTAGATAGTCTAAGACCTCCTGTAGTTTAGCTGATGGGGAAAACTGAATGTTTTGAGGAAGTTGGCTACATGCGGGACAGTTTTCCTACAAACATAAAAGAATAATTTAGAGTCACACAAACCAGGTTCAGTCTCTTTTTAAGCAAAGATATGGAAATCAAGTTGTTTTATAATCATACATATTTTCTATGAAAATATTTTTTGCTTTAAAGCATGTTTTTGCAATAGATTTACTCTAAATTATTATGCTTTACAGTATTTATTTAAGCTATCCAACAAGATACATATTATTAGCTTTAGTAACTCATAGCATAATTATCTTCTAATTTCTAATAATTAATATATAAAAACAAAGACTGTATAGTGAAAACTAGTTTTGTTACTTTAATGCTACTAACCTTTCTTTCTGCTTCAAATGTGTAAGTGTACAGTCCATCCACATCATTGAATACCAAGTAATTATTAAGGGGAATGTATGCACTGTAATGAAAAAAAGATTCATTTTATCTAATTGAGCAAGATTATAATGTGGATTTATACACATATTAAAAATAAAACTCGGGGCTGGTGAGATGGCTCAGCGGGTAAGAGCACCCGACTGCTCTTCCGAAGGTGATAAGTTCAAATCCCAGCATCCACATGGTGGCTTACAACCATCCATAACGAGATCTGGCTCCCTCTTCTGGATTGTCTGAAGACAGCTACAGTGTACTTACATATAATAAATAAAATAAATCTTTAAAAAAAAAAAAGAATAAGCATTTGAGGAGAAATGCTTTTAAAAAAAAATAATAAAAAAATAAAACTCATTACCTTGTAGCTATCTTGAAAACCTCAGTGGCACACACAGCTAGAGAGAAAATAAAGGTATTTGAATTCAGTAAAAATTACATACTTTGAAAGTCAGTGGTAAGTTAAAGTTTCAATTTCTATAGAAAAATGGATTTTAAAATGCATAATGTTAAAAAGCATAAGAAGGAACAAGTCTTGTATCTGTTTTATATGATCCAATCAATCCAATGCTCCCTTCACCTTCATCAGGTCAATGGAAAGCTAACCCTATGAGTAAAAAGACATGCCAAAACACCCCTTCACTGTGAGCACAGTGTCTAAGAGAAACCTAAGGTCCTGTAAGACATAATGAAACAAGAATACAGAGGAAGCAGGAGTCTATTTGGTTTGGGTAACTCACCCAAGAAGATATCAAATTCCTAGAATGCAAGTAACTACAGAAATGTCAATTTCAATATCAAGTCAAAATCAAAGCAAAAAGTAAAGCTGAAAGTCTTTTTTCCTCTTACCTGCAATGACTGCATTTGTAGAAGCTACTGCAGGAATGATTCGTTTTACTACCCCTGAAAAAAATTGCCAAATAAAATATGGTCATTTTTTTTCAAGATTTTCATTTAGGTGTACAGGAATATGTGTGTGTGTGTGTGCACGCATATGTGTGCATATGTAGGTATGTGTATCTGTGAGTGTAGGTACCCCCTCAGAGTCTAGAGGTAGTTATGAATAATAAGTACTCTTAACAGCTAAGCCATCTTTCCAGCACTATTTTAAAAAAAATAGTCACCTTAAGTTAAAATCATGTAATTAAATCATGTATTTAAAGTCTTGACTGCAAAATACCATTTTCTGAAACTTGATTTTTCAGGCATTCAAATCAAGAATTAAAATTGGGCATAGCCAGGCATGGTGGTGGAAAGCTGACAAAGACACTATCTCAACAACAACAACAACAACAACAACAAAAAAAAATCAGAGAACTTTAAACATGAACTATCATCTTTCATTCTATTCTCAACAGTCTGTAGTGTTGAAATCTTAAGCAACAGGGCTGAAATGAAGTATTTGTAGTTTTCCATCATGACAAAGCAGAAACATGGTAACAACAGTGTTTCCTCAAATTCCAGGTATAGTATAAAATATTATTTAATGTTCCTGACATAGTGATACTTGTCACACCATCCTTGTTCTAAAAAGAACATATCCATGACATTACCCCTAGCAAGTATAGAAATGGGCGCCCATCCCACATAGTCTTATCTATAGTACTAGATTCTGAAATGACTGAATAAGTATAAACAAAGATTTCTAATGATTCTTGATATAGTTAATGCAAGTCATTCCATTCACAAAATGTCACAATGGAAAAACTAAAACAACCTTTTAAAAGTATCTTTATTTTACCCTAAGGTCATGACCACACAGAACAAAACACAGCTCTCTAGTTTGACTGATTTTAACTTTTCACTTCCATATTCATGTAAGAAAGAAACAAACCATCTCCCATAGTACAAAAGGAAGACTCGAGTCTTCAAACTGCTCTTGAATTGCTCCCTCTAGAGAAACCGCATGAACCTGGAAGGTAAGGCAGCACTACAAGATGTGTTCCCAGCATTCCAGTGGGAGGAGCACAGAGCAGCCTCAGGTAGAGCAAGGTGAGGAAATGGGCAGCAGGCATAAACTGAATTTAAGGGATAATACCAGAACGAGGAAAGAAAATAGTCACAAAAAGAAATGACAAATTTGGAAAAAGAATAAACAACTCTTTCTAGAGACTATGGCAAAGCTCCAAAAGGGATGAACTATAACAGGACTGGAACACTGGTCACCACAGCTGAGCAGTTCTGCTCACTATGAGCCTATGCTAGAGGAGGCACGTTCAGTGACTGGGACTGGGACTCGGACTGACCCAGCAACCAGGAAATGGGGAAACAGAACAACCAATCTTTGGGAGAGCATCTAGAAAGGTCTTTCATGGTATCTTTGTGAAGACAATAAAGACTGAGAGACTCAAGAAGATCTGATAAGACTGAGACAAATCTAAAAAGGCTGCTAAGGTCCTGGGTTCGATCTCCAGGACCAATACAGAAATGCAATAAACAACCTCCAGAAGACCAATACAGAAATGCAATAAACAACCTCCAGAATATTACTTCTGTGAGAAAGGGAACATGGGGAGAGAGAAAGAGGGAAAGAAGGTCTAGCCACTGGACTAGTGAAATCATATGCAAACTTTAATGAGCAGCAACATTAACGAATGGGAACAGTATTAAATGCAAAAAAATAAGTGATAAGACATCAGCTCTCCTTTAAGACTGTTCCCAGTATCAGAGGTATGGCTAACCCTAGAATGCTGTATTATGGCCTAGGAAATCCCAAAAGGATGGATAACTGGACTCTGGTCAGAGAATCATACCAAGACTTGAAGCCTTGTGACTTACCAAAGGATTGAGGAATCAGAAAGATTTGCAGTTATAAAATATTAAAATGTGTGGTGGCGCATGCCTTTAATCCCAGCACTCGGGAGGCAGAGGCAGGCGGATTTCTAAGTTCGAGGCCAGCCTGGTCTACAAAGTGAGTTCCAGGACAGCCAGGGCTATACAGAGAAACCCTGTCTCGAAGGAAAAAAAAAAAATTAAAATGTGGAGAGAATATGACCACTATGCTCAATAGTTAGAAACTACTATTTAAAGGGGACTTTGGAGCTGCAGAGATGGCTCATAGTTAAAAGCATTCACTGCTCTGCCAGGAGACCCTGACATTCAGTTCCCAACACACATATGCAGCTCACATCTTTCTATAACTCCAGTTCCAGGGGATGTAATACCTTCTTCTGCACTTTGTAGGCACCAGGTATGCATAAAATGCACATACAAACATGCGGACAAAGCACTCACATAAAAAATTAAAAAGAAAAGAAAAAGCAATTAGATTATGTAAAATACTGGCCAAAACTCAAACTAAACAAGACACAGAGTAACTGACAGTCTTTTGACAGCTCCCAAGAGAGGATAAATCCTTCTTCCGTGAAAGATGAAGTTAACAGTCAGACTTTGAAAATAAGGGCTCTTTTAATTGTGCTATTGTATATAAACAGGAATCACTGGCACCATTCAATCCCCACTAGCTGAGTAGTGTCTATTCTACTGAACACAGTTCGCTACTACCTTGGAGTAACTTGAAACACATTGCTTCCATAGTTCTTTAATTAAACTTCAGATGGATGTCGATCTCTAGCAAGCGTTCTTGCCACAGAGCTGTGGTTCTCAACTTTCCTAATCCTGCAACCATTTATACAGTTCTTCATGCTGTGGTGACCTCAACCGTAAAATTATTTTGTTGCTACTTCAACTGTAATTTTGCTGTTGTTATGAATCGTAATATCTGATATACAGATAGTCTTTCAAGAAAAAGGTTGAAACTCACTGCCACAGAGTATTTCCCTACAAATTCCACAATTATGACAGTTCACTAACTCACCTTGAGTGAGTCTGTAGGTAACGCCTCTAATATTATATTGTGACGCTCTCTCTATGGACTTTTGGAAAATCCACTGAATATGTTCAGGGTCATCTCCATCTAACGGAACCCCATCTGTTGCAGGGGAGACAAACATATATGACCAAAGATCATTTTTAAATGAAATTTCAAAATAAATAATAAATACTATATAAAATACTGTTTAAGTCTAGCTTGTTAAATTACCTCCGAAAGGCTGCTCTCTAGGCCACTGCAGCATCCTCACGTACTCGATGCAGTGCTCTGGGAGCCTGGGCATAGACGCAATGGTACACATCGGGAAATTGACCTGAAACCACAAAATGTGTCCTTCTTAGTAAAATTTAAATGATGAGCTATTTTAAAATGCAACTTCTAGTTCTGATTTAGTTCATAGCATTCATCTCAGCTCTTGACTTATATAAGCAAAACTTATAAAGCATTAAGACTTATATACTAATAGGAGGCATCAGAGTCTCTCAGGGCTGAGCTGCCTATAAAGAAAGACACATTTGTCCGACATTTTTAAAGCATATACACTCAAGTTCTATCGGCAGTGAAAAAAGTACTAAATAAATTCTGAAATGTGAGTGATTTAGTTTTGCCTATATTTAATGTAAAGGTATAATGCAAACCAACACAAAAACACAGAATTAAATCAATTTTAAGTTTATATTCATAGAGCTGCTAACATTTATAAATCAAAATAAGTATATAGGCTAAAGAGCTCCATCTTTGAAAAGATCATTTTTAATCCTATTTTAAAATTCTTTATTACATTTATTTTGCATGTATGTGCCTGTGAGCACATGCTAGAGTGTACATATGACAGCCACAAGAAAACTTTTAGCTCCACCATGGGGAGGGTCCTAGGATTGAATTCAGGGTCTTTATCTGCTAAACCACCCTACCAGCCTCTTTCCTAGTAGTTGTGTTCTCTGTAATAATTACAGTAGACCTTCCTTATTTATGAAAGATATGCCCTAATATTCTAACAAATATCTGATCCCTATGAATATACACTTTACCTTAAGTTTAACATTAAGGGAAAGTATATGAAGAAAACAGACAGAATATAACTTATCCCAACATTTAACTTTGTAATTTCTCTTAAATTAAAAAAAGAAAGGAGCAGGAAAGATGGCTCAGTGGTTTAAGAGCATACACTTCTCTTTCAGAAGAACTGAGTTCAGTGCCCAGTACCCATGTCCGGCAGCTCACACCAGCCTGTGACTCTAGGTACAGAAGAATCTGTCACCTCTGGTGTCCAGGGCAACTGTACTCACATACCTACACACTTAAACATATATACATAACTAAAAGAAAAACACACTTTTCTTAGAAAAACACTAAGAAAAAGAAAAAAAGTACTAACACCCAACCATAAAAACAGATCTGATATATAGTATTTTCTCTCAAACACAGAAGACGATCATACTTTATTCTTCTAAGCAAATTGTTTTAAATTTTGCTTTTATTTCAAGGATGAAGTGTACAAGTTATACCCTTAACATATATTTAAATATGTTTATCCCCAATTATAAACCCTAGACACTGACTAGATGTAATAACCAACAATAATTACCACCCAAGATTCTAAGAAAGAAATGCAGAAACTTTTCTGATTACCTGTGGTGGGTAAAGTTCCAGAGTGCACTCAATACAAGCGGTCATTCCAGGCAAAATCACTCGGGCATTTCCTTTAAAGCCTTCTGTCCCCCCATCTATCAAAGGTACAATGGAGCTTGGATCCAACACACCATCTTCATAATTTAGAAGAGATATCTAGGGATATGTTTTAAAGGGCTTTAAAAAAAGAATAGAAAATGGGGAAAAAGAAAGCAGCAGCAGATTTCCAGAAAATTCTAGAAGTCAGTTTGGGATTCAATAGCAATATCAGAATGAAGGAATTACATTCCTAACAATAAACACATTTCACTGAAAATCAGTGAAAGCAGTAACGATGTGTATATGTACTTAATTTAAAATTAACCAATTCTGATTTAAAGTATGTCAAAAGCAACAGCAAGGACCTTTAGAGAACCCCAACACTGAAGTCTTTACCAGCATTCCATTGATCCATCTTCTCGCTATGATAGAGTCCAGGCCACATACAATGATATGAAATTCTATAAGAAAATAAAACAGGTTTAATTTTTGATATAGTCTATGTAGTCTAGGCAAGTCTCAAATTCTCTATCCTCCTGCTTCAGCCTCTCCAGTGCTGGCCCCACCACGCCCAGTAAGGTCACTAGTGCTTACAAGCATACTAGTATACCAGTGCTCTAGCAGGGGCTCATGGACTGTATCAACCTATCACTGCCTGTGGACCTCTGTTAGGAAGGAAGGTTTGCAGTGGAAATTTAGTAGTCATTATATCTGGTATAAACATCAGAATGAAGCAACTGTTTTTAGATGTTCTTGGGCTTCAAAGAAATCACTGTGGTAGGTAGTGATTATTTTCTGTGAGTTGTTTTTCTGAAGAAGCTTCATAGCCTCTGCATGAGCTTAGTCACAAGACGTTCTTAGCAAACCAGAAGTCTTACACTATTGAGCAGTGCAAACCATGCATGAGACTAAGAAACACACACGTTAGATCAGGGCTCCGGTATGAGGGACTCCATAAGTTGGCTTCTAAAAGGCTGCCTGCGGTTCAGTCCCTTGAGGCTGACCCCCGTTTTCTCAAGGCTTCACTGCATCTGAATGTCTCTTCCTTCCATCATCTCACATAACTCAGATGACCAACAAGGGCTGTCTGTGTTATGGGACAGAAAACACTACTTTCCTCCCATCTTTGCTGTGACTCTAAAACTGCTTTCAACACAGTTTACCAATTTAAATAAAGGCAGTTATGCAAAGTAATTTACTTTGTTATTAAAAAGTAAAAACTAGCCGGGCATGGTGGCGCACACCTTTAATAGCAGCACTCGGGAGGCAGAGGCAGGCGGATTTCTGAGTTCGAGGCCAGCCTGGTCTACAGAGTGAGTTCCAGGACAGCCAGGGCTACACAGAGAAACCCTGTCTCAAAACAAACAAACAAACAAAAAAGTAAAAGCTAACTTTATGAGAAGCTCCCCACCCTCCTAATCCTTCAGTAATTTTTAATTCAAGCAAGCAGCTAGTGGTATCTACTAAGAATCAGTGCTATAGTGTTTCAAGTACCCAGAATAGGGAAAAACAAAACGACAAACTCGAAGAATTAGCAAGAACTTAATATGAAGTGAAGAACTTACGTCGGTAGAAAGTGTCGTTAAAATCTTGAATCTTGTTGAAATGTCTGAATACAAGTAAAGGAACCCAATATGCTAAGTTTTAAACTTCTGAAGTGATTTTAACAATGCCATAAGGAACAAACTGTGTTTGCTTATCCACACTGATAAGTAATCAATGAGAAATTCAGGAGGTCTGACAAAATGTGGTTGTCCCTATTTTCTAACAACAACAACAACAAAGTAGGTTATTTGCCTTCTTTTATGCATGTGCACATGTGCACACGTGGAGGCAGGTCTGTCAGTCTGTCTCTAACACCAACACACTAAATAAATGTTACGGTATTTTTTGTGGACTATGTGTCTCATTTTGCTTTATTTTGACATTTTTTTGCATCTATTGGTCTTTTGCTTGCTTAATTTGTGTTTCAGTGTGGGGGGGGGGGTTCTATTTGTTTCTTAGATTTGGTTTCTTTTTTGAAGATAGAAAAGGAATATAAAATTGGGCAGGTAGGGAAGTGGCAAAGATCTGGGAGTTGAAAGAGGAAAAAAAAAAACATGGTCAAAATATACTGTATGAAAAGAATTCTTTACAGCAAGAAACAGACTATACCAAAAAAAGGTCAAAGAGTTTTATATATACATATAAATATATATGTGTATATGTAAGCCTTATATAAAAACAATTCAGAGAATTTCAACAGCTTTTTCAGTTGCTAGTACAATTGGGTGTATTGGGATTGCATAAGGCTCTGGGCCTCGATGTGAATTATGCATTTTTTCAACCTCTGGTAAAAATCAGCTATAGGTCTCTCTTTTACCCAGTCAGCAAGTTTTGGTCATGATCCTTCACTTGCAGGCCACATGGATCCCCAGTCTGTTAGCTGTGAGAATGAATCAGTCACAGGACAAGCACTGCACACATTTAATCTCAGCACTTGGGAGCCTGGTCTAACAGCTAGGGCTACAGAGAGAGACTTTCTCAAGAGCAAAAAAGCTCAAGTATGTATAAAACGTGCTTAATTTTTCTAGTAAAGAAAACTTTAATACAAATGATGGTGCTCTAACAATGCACTATGTTTTCAACAGCAACACAAAGAGAGACAACACACAATATGTTTATCTAGATTCCTACCTACAAATTAAGGTATTAAAAAAAAACCTAACTCATGGCTAACCTCACCGATTTAGAACCTTTGAATGCAGCAACTGGCAACCTAAGGCCCACTGAGAACTAGGCTGAAAAAGAAACAAAGGAAGCAGTGGAGGAGCCCTGACAGGGAACTAGGAGGCAGCCCAAGAGACTCTCCTGGGTGGGTATCTGTAAAACAACCTTCCCAGGTCTCAACAACAGGGCTAGATGGAACATGAATATCCTCCCTTTTAATTCTGTGTCCTTACAGAGAGGCCTGTATTTCTATTTTTAGGCACATTTACTTCAAATCAACATTTTCACCAAAAGCCATGAAAGCGGTTCAGAGATGCTGTACTCTGAGCGCTCACCATTTACAGAGGTGCACTAGATCAACCCATCAAAAAGGCAACACTGCAACAACACACAGCTACCCACGACACCCTCCACTCTTTTTGTATTTCTGTATGGAGGGGATATGCCATGGTAGACAACTTTGGGGAATCATTCTCTCCCTCTACCATGGAGGTCTGGGGAATCAGGCCACCAGGCTTGACAGGAAGAGCCTTTAACTACTATATTACAAGCCCCATTTCTTTTGAGAGTCTCACTATATAACTGGAGTAGCCTGAAACCTATATGGAGACCAGGCTGATCTTCAACTTGGAGCAATTCTCAAACCATGTTAAACAGCACGTGGCTAAAATTTCTCAATGTACATCTATAGTTATTCCAACTCCCAACTTACACCTATACTTTGGTGATTTCTAATCTGTTCTCCATCTTCCTAAGTATTTCATTTTAAGGATGGGCTGTAGATGGAATCCTGTGTATATGACCTCTTGAGGCTGGAGGTTTTCTCAAATGCCCATGAGCCCGACCCAGGTGGTACAAGGGTAAGTTGTTCCTTTAACTGCTTAGGAGTCCTCCATGGCAGAGTTGAATGAACACAGTTCACCTACTAAAGCAGGTCCTGTTTATTTCCAGTTTGGAGCTTCTACAAATAAAGTTGGTGTGAGCAACTGTGTACTGATTTTTCTGAGAACACATGTATTAATGTCACTAAAATGTCCCAAAGTGAATCAACTAGGTGATAAAGTTAAATGTTTACTTAGATTTTTCTTTAAACGGTCACGCTATTTTCCAGATGGTTACATTATTTTACTTTCTATCACTAATAAGTAACCACATTTTTCTGTTATTTCTGCTAGCCCTAGATACTACTTCTACTCCTTTAATTTAAAAGATATGTAACATCTTATTGAAGTATTGGATTGAATTAGGGCCCCGTGCAGGCTAGGCAAGTACTCTATAACTGAGCTACATCCCAGTCCTTTTAACTTTATTTTGATACTGAATCCACTAGTTGTCCAGGCTGGCCTTCAACTCCCTCAACAGTGGGGGTCACTGCTGTCTTCCTGGATGACAAACACCATTTGTAAGATTTCTGTCATCTGTCTCCAGTGAACTAAACCTTTGCAATGTTTATCCACTTTTTAAATGGATGGGTTGTTTTCCGCTAAGTTTTAGCAATTCTTTAACAAACACTCAAGCTTCCATATCTGAAGGTGTTCCACAGTATAACTATTTTTATAGCATCTAACCATAGTAGGTGTTATAAATAATTAAAAGATATTTTAAGACATCAGATATAGATAAATATACAGATGTGTTGTAATGGTTTGAGTATGCTTGGCCCAGGGAGTGGCACTATTAGGTGTGTCACTGTGGGTGTGGGCTTTAAGACCCTCACACTAGCTGCCTGGGAGACAGTATTCTGCTATCAGCCTTAAGATGAAGATGTAGAACTCTCAGCAACTCCTGCACCATGCCTGCCTGGATGCTGTCATGCTCCTGTCTTGATGATGATGGACTGAACCTCTAAACCTGTAAGCCAGTCCTAATTAAATGTTGTCCTTGTAAGAATTGCCTTGGTCATGGTATCTGTTCATAGTAGTAAAACCCTACCTAAGACATGTGAATAGCAGAATGTGAAAACAGTATACATTTTAAGTATTGCATGCCAGACAAGTGAACTACCAGTGAGCCCCATCTCTGGCATGCTATTTTTTTGCATGTAGACTTGAGGATCAGTAGATCTGGATTCCTTGAAAGGGTTTGGGAAGCAATCCCCCACAGATATCCAGGGATAACTGAACTCTAGATGGGTTCTCTGTCAGCTGCTTTTATAAGTGTCTAGCCTGTCCTTTTAGCCCCTTAACAGTCTTTCTTCACCACAGCTATTAATTGTAATGCTCTATGTGCTCACCATCAAGCCTCAGAACCCAAAGATGATCTGAACTATTCTGATTTACAGCTTTACAAATTATATCTGTGATCCACTGCGAGTAAGTTTTTGTCCAAGATATAAGGCATAGGTGAAGATGCATCTAGTATAATCTAGTATAGATGTTTAGTTAATACTAAAACTGGAATATAAGCAGATAACAACATCACCTATACAAATAATTTAAAAGTCAGGCCAAGCCGGGCATGGTGGCACACGCCTTTAATCACAGCACTCGGGAGGCAGAGGCAGGCGGATTTCTGAGTTCGAGGCCAGCCTGGTCTACAAAGTGAGGTCCAGGACAGCCAGGGCTATACAGAGAAACCCTGTCTCGAAAAACCAAAAAAAAAAAAAAAAAAGTCAGGCCAAACCCTGAGCATAACCATAAAGGGAAGACTGGGCTGGAAAGCAAATGATCAGCATTTCCTCAATAGAAAGGGGCTCGCCTCGGACAGACCTTCTCATCAGCTGTATTCTCTACTAAGCATCTTTTATAATCAGGGAGGAGTTCTGGGAAATACTCTTTCTTTTGAAAGGATACGGGACCACGTTGCAGTTAGGAACTCTGTCATTTAGGAATTCTGCAGCAACTTCAGCCTTGGGTCTTCCAACATCTTTAGGCCTACAGAAAACATTGTATTAAGTTGTTATCCATAAGATCCATTTAAATGGTCTATGTAATGAGCTTCCAAATAAAAAAAATGGACAGTTTATTTATAACATACTTTGAAAAATATTAACTACAACTTTTTTATTATTCTTAAAATTGTGTGTGTGTGTCTGTGTGTCTGTGAGTGTGTAAGGTATGTACATGTGAGTGAAGATGCCTGAGGCAGCTAGAGTCATCAGGCTCCTTTCAGTTAGAATTATGGGCAGGTGTAAACCGCCCGGCATTGAACCTTACTCCTCTGTAAGAACAATCTGTGCTCTTAACTGAAGAGCCAACTCTCCATTAGCCCCTCAGTATTTTTATGTCAGTAATAAATTAAATACATAGTTTCTAAACCCTTGCTGACAGTCTAAATAAATATGACAAGTCTAACTGTATTTCTTAACTGAAAATATGAACTATAAACAGGAGAGTCTCCATCCCCCAGGATTAAGCATAACGACAGCATGTTTAGTGGTTACTTCCAACCATGACACTTCCTAATATAAAAATATCCTAGACAAAGAGCCTTCCAACTACACAGCTTGAATCCCAGAACATCAATCTGCTGTTTGGTTGTTTGAGACAGGATCTTATTCTACAGTTCAGCCTGGTCTTGAGCTTACTATACAGCCCAGCATGGCCTCTAGAATTTTAAGCAATCCTCCTGCTTTAGCCTCTCAAATCCTGGTGTTATAGTTGGGAACCACCATGCCTGCTTCACTGTGTTTATATGCTTGTCCTAGTAAAATATACACACAGAAATTCACTCTGGAGAAGAAAGACCTTCTAAGCGTTACCTCCATCCTTGTATGTCACTTGAGTAGGAATCAGAGGTCCCTAAACCACGGTGGGATTTGTCATGCTTTGTTTGTTTTGAGACAGGTCATAGCCCAAGCTCATCCAATCCTCCTGTCTCAGCTTCCTTCACACTGAGATTACAAGAATGCACCACCAGCCCCCAGCTTCCTTACCCACGTTTTAAAAGAGAGAACAAAATTTAAAGACAGCAATATTTTCAAGAATCTAAAAGTAAAGTCTGGAAACATCCCTCTTTGATAATAACCAGAAAGTACAGAAAGACACTTGAAAGTGTCTCTTCAAGCATGTGAATATTTTCTACTATCTCCTCACAGTTCTCATGGATATGAGTCACCTTTCACATATAAGAATAAGTGCTTCACTCTAACTTCCTGGAACACACATACTCTAGACATGTACCCTGATTCTGTGTATCCTTCATACCGGACAGTATAATTTTTTTTTTTAAGTAAAAACGTAACATATAAAATTTTTACTTCAAATTAGAACTTCAAAGGAAACATTTAATCAAGCTAATTTTTCTCTTCACTAATAAAGAATAAATTCTTTCCGCATTTAAAATTGCTAAGACTTTTAGTCTCCATCCTTACTTGCATGGACAGGTGCTATGGAATAGAAACCTTGACTTGAATCCCACTTTCAAGCACTCTGCACAGACAGCTCCTCACATACGGGAGAGGAAACAGTGAAGTGCCAAGATTCTTCTAAATGTAGCTTTGTCCTTTTATGAGTCTCACACAAAGGAACTCCCAACATGGTTTTAGTGAAGACTGTTAGGTTAATTTACAGGATCAGGAGACCCGGCTGCTGCAACTAAGACACTGTCATAAATAAAATGGCAAGTCACCCTTCTGGCAACATGCCCGTGTTGGTTACCTCTATAAGTATCATTGTTATTATAACCATGTTAGTTATAAATTAAAAGGTGCAGCTTGTTATCAATAACCAATCATCAGTCTATTTCAAAGCTATAACACATTAAAAACTTGTCAGAAAGGAGAAGGCACACAAAATGCATATATGTGCTTATAAAACAACCATTGCCAGAATACCCAAATATGTATTCCTATTTCTAAAGTATAAAAGTGTCACTTCATGGGGCTGGAGAGATGGCTCAGCAGTTAAAAGAAATGACTGCTCTTCAACTCACACCTGTCTGTAACAGGGTTCCTAACACTCTCACAGAGACATAAATGCAGACAAAACACCAATGAACATTAAAAATAAAAAAAAAGCAGCTTGTTTTTGTAAAGTCCATGTTAGACCCTCTGTAATTAATAAATTGCAAAGAACACAAATTCAAATGTTTATCAGAATTTTTAAAATATCAAACTTACCTAAATAAAAACTGTCTATTTAAATTGGAAACATCTATAGTGTCCATGTCTATAACATGAATCTGTCTAAAACCAGATAATGCCTGTGGAAAGAAAAGCAATCTAATTAGGCAACAGTTTCCTTTCCTTTAAAACATAACATATATTTTGAAAATCTATATCCTAAATCCATATATTTTCAGTAATAAATTCTACATAATTATACTCTTTGGCTTAAAAAAAAGTATGTGCAAGGCATAAAAAAAATTCAAGAATTTTGTTGAAGAACAAAAATGCACAAGCACCCAGGTTTAAGTCTAACCAAGAGAGAACTCAATCTCTACTGCTTCGTATGAGCTGAACCCTCTGCCTAGAGCCTTTCCTTCCCAGTGTTCTTCTAGGACACTGTTCACCCCTTATGAACACCCTGTCCTTACCACCAGGCTGCCTGCCCTCAGGCCTTCCTGTCTTCACCCATTTATTACCACCCGACATTCCACATACCTCCCTTTTCCCCCACCCCCAAAGAACATCTGAGTTCCTTCCATAAATAAACACCTGTTTATATTGTTCCATTTTGAGTCTTTATCACCAAAAATTGTGCATGTCATTTACAAGAGGAAACTCAGTAAACATTTAGTTAACTGGTGATACTAAAGTGATAGTTTCTTCATTTTTTAAGAGTGAGCCTTAAAAAATTTCCGGGAAGTGAAAAAATGCATGTCTTCTATGGTTACATCTAAAACAAGCAAAATAATAAAGGATCGAGTGAAAGGTCTACATGCTGTGTATGTGCCTAAATGATCAGAATGTTGTACAATGACTCTCAACTCCTGTGGGTCAGGACTCTTTCACAGAGGTCCCCCAAGACCAACTTACAAGTCACATCTTTACATTGCCATTCTTAGCCACAGCAATTTTACAGTTATAAAGTAGTAATGAAAATATTTTTATTCTGGGGTCATCACAATATGAGGAACTATATTAAAGAGCTGCAGCATTAAAAGGTTGAGAACCACTGGTATAATAAATAATCCTCAGAGTATCTGAGTATACTTATATTGTAGTGTACACTGCAATAGTAAATCATGGCTTCAAAATGAAAAAGTTAAGCTTTGAGGGACCTGTAGATGCCTAATGGAAAAAAACTAACAACAAAAAACAATGTTCAAACTCAGCAACCCTTCCCCTTTGGCAAGTTTTAATTTTTCACACTAGAATAAGTTTGAGAGTGAGCTGTCATTTTGGAACACCATACTGTTCCATATGTACTACTCTTGATTTCATTAAGACTTGTCTCCCCAGGGGCTGGAGAGATGGCTCAGCAGTTAAGAGCACTGACTGCTCTTCCAGAGGTCCTGACTTCAAATCCCAGCAACCACATGGTGGCTCACAACCATCTGTAATGAGATCTGATGCCCTCCTCTGGTGTGTCTAAGACAGCTACAGTGTACTTAGATATAATAAATCTTTAAAAAAAAAAAAAAAAAAAAAAGATAAAAAGATAAAAAGACTTGTCTCCCCAAACTTAAAATTCACTGCAGACAGAGACCAATTTACAATTCCCATAGAATTAACATAGCACTAAACAGAGTCAGTGTATTTCACTTGAAAAACCTCAGTAGGAGCAACCCTACTGTTTCCTAGCAAGTCAGTATGACTGTGTTGATATCTAAATCTTAATTGCCAGATTGAAGAGATGGCTCAGCAGTAAAGAACATTTACTTCTCCTACAGAGGACCTGGGTTTAGTTCTCAGAACCCGTGTGGCAGCTCACAAGTCTCTGTAAGGCCAGTTTCAGTCTGACAGCCTCTTCTAGCCTCCCTGGGAAGCAGGCACCCATGCAGTATACATATAGGCAGGCAAAATACTCATAAAGTAAAAATAAACCTTGATGTAAATAAATTTAACTCTTGGCAGGCTACAGGTGTCTTCCACATGGCTATGATCTGCTTATTATTTTCTACTTTTCTACCCTGTGAGTGACCAGGTACACAGAAGCTCTACATTAACACTCCCCTTCCTAATTCTGTTAAATTGACAGAAACTTATGCAAAGCTATTTCATGGCTATAAGGACCTAATGAAAGCAATTACATCACAAATATGCGTTTCTAAATAGTATACAGAAATAGTTTTACTAAAGGCTCAAGTGTCCCAAATCATAGGCATTTATTACCATATGGTCATCAAAAACAACCATATTAGTTCATGCAGGGCTTCTGTAAAAAAAGAGCACTGTATATAAATAAGTGATGACTTGGAGTAGAGTCTAAGAACCTCACTATTAGAGTTTAGGAAAAATGAGGGAGCCTTTTAATTTTGCTGCACCCCAGTGTGTCATTTTGGATAATGATTTAAAACCCACCTAGCTGGGTTATTTAGAGAAGCAAAAGAAAGAAATAATTATTTAAAATTACACATTAAAAGATAAACTCTCTATTCTGCTATTTAGTTCAATAAAATGATATTAGCACTAGGCAAAAGGAAGCAAAAAAAAAAAAAAAAAAAAAAAAAAAAAAAAAAAAAAAAAAAAAAAAAAAAAAGCAAAGAAAAATATGACTTAAGACTTTTAGAGTTCCAAAATAATATTATATATTTTATTGTCTAGAATTTTACGGGCTAAATTTATGTAATAAATGTTCAAGAGAAAAAAATTAATAATCATGAAATGAAGACAATTCTTTATATGACAGAAAGCAAAAGAACTTACTTATCTCTAAGAGAATAGTATTATACATATATATTACCAGATTTTTCAGAAGCTCACATCCTAAGCCACCAGCTCCAATGACTAGAACTTTACATGTATCTAACAAGAACTGGAGCGACTGTAACAAATAGAAAGACATATTAAAATCCAGGTGATCACCACAAGAACCACGAATAAGGCAACAAACCACACAATAGTTGTTGGTGTAGGCACAAAAAAGCTCAATTAACGATAAGAAACACACCTGGCATGTTATGAAAGAGATGGATGTAATGACAAATTTGAAATCCTTATAATTTCCAAGGTTCAATTTTAACACTTTAAATTTACTTTCACTATATGAAACTAAGAGCCTGTTTTTAACAGGAAAACCACCATTAGGATGAGTCAGCAGATAAGGCACTTGTTGCTCCTGTAGAGGAGCCAGGTTTGATTCCCAGCACACACATGGTGGCTCACAACATAACCCAAGCTCCAGAGAAAAGGACACCCTCTTCTGACCTTTATGGGCATTTGGCACGTGCGGTATACATACAGACATGAAGGCAAAACACTTGTAAAATAAAAATAAATTTAAAACTTCTTAAAAACTATCCCTAGTTATCTTTTTTCAAGTGTTGGTACACTATTTTATAGGTAATATAGCAACTTTACTATAGTATTCTCTATTTTCCTCCTCCCATTCTTTACGCTTTTTCTTTAATTGTAAAAATTTAAAAGTGTCTGAAAGTCTAACAAAAACTAGATAAGAGCAATTACACCTTTCTTTGAACAACGAGTGTTTACAAAACTTGAAAAATGAGCATGTTCCAGATCAACAGAAATAAAGCCTGGAAAAACTGCTTAAGTGAAGCGACAACCTCAAGCTACTGTGCAGAAACACTTTCAAAGTACAAGAAAATAATATGTATAACTATATTATCCAAAGAACGAATTACTACTATGCATTGTGCTGACCACTAAAGGAGGAAAATGATGTATTCGCACAAGCTACTGAACCAAATTCCAGAGTTTACACAACTTTATGAGTAGCGTTTCTATTTCAAAATCTCTTCATGGGCACAAAAGGTCATAAAACACATTACAGTGATTACTTTGTTCCTATTTTGTAATAAGAAATTTTATCTAATAAAATATTTGCTTCAAGTCAGACACAGTTCAAAATACATATCTATTATATTGCAAGCACATTTTAAACATTCAATTAATTATAGTCAATACTAAGTAAAGACTTCAACTAAATTTTAATACCTGAGTAAGCATATCTTATAGTCTTATTAGAATTAATTTACCACTTCAGGGCTACAAACGGAAATATGTCTTAGGAATCATTCTAAACTAGAATTTTAAACATACCAGAATATGATGTCATCAACTTATCCTACACTTGAAAATGTTTAAACTTATATGAAAAATATAAAAATGCATCTCTAGTCATTTACATAAAATCAGTTGTAAAGATTCAACTCAAATTAATTTCACAAAACAATTTTATTATCTATAATAGCAAATATAAAAGGAAGCATCTTATTACTTTTTTAATGTAAGACTATTAGAGCAGTTCTTTAAAAACAAATGTTTCTCACTTCAGTGCTTGGTTCGAAATCGGGGTGTGTGAAGGGTCCAGACCGCTCGAGGAACTTCTTTACATGGTTCCAGCGACCTTCCCAGTCTCCAGTGTCCCCACACCCACCATCAACAGCCATTCTGCACAGAACACAGTAAATTCAGCTGCAAAGATCAGTATGAAAAAGCCACGCCCATAACTATTAGGTCTCCCCAAATGGTAACCACACATCAGACCTGCTCAAATAAAAAGGAAAACTGAGCTGTGGTTATAGTTTTCCAGTTTTGGCTTGTCTGGTATGGGAAAGCACTCTTCACCTACTTGATAAAGTAAATCTGCCTGTATCCCTAGCTTCCTCTGCACCCAAAGATCAAAGTCACAACACTAAAGATTCAGTGAGAAAGGACTTCCCTCTGTTTGGTATTTACAGTCACTCTGAATTTCCATCAACCGTTCCTTCAGTAGAAATAGCAAGTGCATCGGTTGAGGGGGTCTCTGAGAACTACGGTGCTTCAATCTAACACCATCTATGGCTCCTCCCAAGTTGGAAAGATGAGACCCACTGAACACTTTGGATGAAAGCAATGTTCATACATTTCTTTCCTCAGAAGGGTCCCAGTATTTTTTTTTCTTTAAAAAATAAAAACCAAACAAACCTCTCTTAATACTAAGGTCCATTTGTTGTCACAAAACACACACAGAAGAAAAATGTTTAGATTTACAATTATGCCACAGATAGGCATTTACCATCAAGAAATCGTTGAGAACATGCAACTTATAAAGTGGGACTCCTCTAAAAAACAAAACACTCAAATGCACTTTATAATCACAGATTCATTCATGTTTGGTTGTGATAACTTTCCTGTAACCACAAAGTTTCTTCCTTCAAATATATTAGTGATTTCAATTTTTTACAAAAGGGATTAACATACATTGCATAGCTGATGTTCTGATGCAATGCTGGATTTCACTCCATAGTCAAGCACACGCTAACTCTGAGAAGATTCCTTAACTGTCAGAAACTTCAAATGTAGATTGCAACAACTTCCCATGGTCATGAGGTAAAGAGAACATCACGTATTGAACGTAGGGGGTAGCTCTTGGCATACAGCAAGCACTCAAACTATGTTACTTTGTGCAGAATAGGGAATTAAACGGTGGGAAAGGGTAAACCCTTGCATTTGAAATTCAACCATAGGGAGGGGCAAGGAAAAGATCAAAGTACTACTGTGAGCTGACACAGAAATTATGAATTCACCACACCCACTACACGAGTATTTTCTTCCCCCTTCCCACGGAGGGCGGGGAGAGGAATCACGTAGGATTGGCCATATGAAAAGAATTTTAAAATCTGCGGCAAAAAAAACCCAAAAACCCCTAAATATGCAATACAGGTTGTGTGGTAAATGAGAGAGCTAGTGAGTTGCCGTCTCCTTTAAGACCCAATTACCTTGCAAAAAATGACAAGTTTTAACACAAGTTTTAATTCCTGATTCACGGAGTGTTCTTAAAAAGTTTATGTGTACTATTGTCTCAGTATTCATCAAGGACCCAAAACAGGCCTCGTGTCCATTTAGATTTAGATTGGATTCACTTGCCACAAGGTCACAGCTCTGACAATTTGTGTTGGAGGAAGAGGGGGGGTACCGGGTGGCTTTTGCAGGAGCATAGCCAGGGAGCAGCCGGCCGGTGGCGCGAGCTGGGGACGGGGTCAGGGGTGAGGACGCGCGGCCTGCTCCAGGTGACCCCCTCCCAGCACCCCCGGGCCCGCTGCGGCTGGTCCCCTAGGCCTGGGATTAGGGGGAGGCGGGGGTCTCCGGAGAGGACCCCGGCCTCCCGGCAGCACTAACTTCTCAGCCAGCAGCTCCTCTATTCTCCTTCTTTTCTTCTCCCTAAAAGAAAGAGAGAATAAAAGAAGGGTCAGCATCAAGCTCCAAAGAGGGCGCCGCAAGGGTATGGGGGGCGAGGGGACGGGGCAGGGGTTGGGGGACCCCCGGCTGGCAGCGGTGACTGCCCACCGCCGCGCTCTCTCACAACCCAGCCCCACTCGGCGCTCCGGCAAAAGCCAGATACTTACGGCTCCTCGCCATCCGCCATATTGTTCCCCGCCTCTTCCCAGAGGCCCTCGCGCCGAGCGGGTCTGCCCGAGAGAGGCGGGACTGCAGGTGAATGGGAGGAGAGAGCGGAGCCAGGGAGGAGGGGAGGAGCTTCAGGTAAGAGAGTGAGGTGGGCGCGGCGGGGCGGGGCTTCAAGGGGAGAGGCGGAGTTGGAGTTTGGGAACGAGGCTTTAAGGAGGGAAAAGCTGAGCAGGCGCAGAAGGGCGGGGTCCAGCGCATTGAGACTGGGCTATTAGAAGGAAGAGCGAGGGGGGCGGAGCCAGTACTAGAGGCGTGGCTTCAGGGAACGAGAGGGAGGGGCGGGGGCGTCTGGGTAGGCTCGCTGAACAGCGGGAAGCCATGGCTAGATTGGCTGCTTAGGCCCCCTTAGGCTTTGCAAGCCTTTCCCAGTGTAATTAAAATCTTTGATTAATTGTGCCTACTTAAATAATGTTATACCATCTATAATGTTGCTATGCCTCATGAACTTAGATATGTTACTTATTTATATACGTATACGTTGACACATAATAGCTTAAAATGTTCATATATTCTATTTAAAAACTAAAACAGTCGGGCGTGGTGGCGCACGCCTGGCCAGCCTGGTCTACAAAGTGAGTTCCAGGACAGCCAGGGCTACACAGAGAAACCCTGTCTCAAAAAAAAAAAAAAAAAAAATCTAAACCAACCACCCCAATATGCCAGTGCTTTTCTCCGGAGAAAATTGGTGAAAGAAATTTCCGTTTTTCATATTTCAGGAAGATTCAAAATCCTTGCCTTTATGGGCATGAAGTTTAAAACATTAAATAGACATAGGGTGAAGAGTCTTATTTTCTTTGTGACACTTTAGTGTCACACCAGTCTGTCAAAAAACTATTCTGTTATACATATATACATCAAGATATATATTAGATAGATAAATGAATGATAGATAAGATAGATG
>LR753568.1:0-162654 GCA_902729485.2 Mus minutoides
GTGCCCAACTTCAGATGTTCTTTTACTCTGCCGTGACTGTAGTTTTAGGATGCGCTGGCCCTCACAGTAAGAAACAAGGAGTGGATCAAAAGCTAAATGGGAGATGTTCAGGCTGTCCCTACATCCTCCCCAGCACAGAGGCAGAGTCCCGGAGGTACAGCAGAACTGCTGTTCCCAGTGATAGCATCACAATTATTCTTCCCCAGTTAACTAACCAGTTAGTAAAATTTCACTTCCCAGGAGTAGAAGCAGTAACTGGGCAGAGGAAAATCAGCAATGTACTTAAGTAAAATTCTATTTTCCCCATCGGAAACCCAGTAGCGAACCAAAGCATTTCTGCTCTAATAAGCAGGCTGAAGTGGATCCTCCAGGGCCAGGAGAAGTGCAGTTGGCTAGGAGGAGGGCTTATGAAGAACATGAAGGTCGGGGCTGGAGAGGCAGCCCACTCACTGCTCTTCTAGAGGTCCTGAGTTCAATTCCCAGCAGCCACATGGTGGCTCATCACCATCTGTAATGGGATCAAATACTCTCTTCTAGTGTGTCTGAAGGCAGCTACCATATAGATAGATAGATAGATAGATAGATAGATAGATAGATAGATAGATAGATAATAACTCTTAAAAAAAAAGACCATGAAGGTCCCATGGCTGTCCAGCTCCAATGCTGTCCAACAAAATGTCCTATGAAGACAGGAAAGGTCTACTGAGTTTGAACTGGCTACTCGAGGTTCCAAAGTACTCAGGAACATGGCTGAGGAGGCAGAGAAACTGCCAAGTGTCTTCATGTATCTTAGTTTACATTCAAATGTATCTGAGTTTACATTCAAATGGTTGCAGGTGGCTTGTTGAGCTGAAAAGGCCCAGACAGGGAATGTGTAGGCCTTGATCTTAGGGATGAATACTTATACAGGCAGACCCCATGGAGTGAGTGACTTTCAGGTGAAAAGGTGAAATCTTCCACACCCCCATCCCCCGCCCCTGCCCCTGCCCGATCCCAGGGGTGTGGGTCGGGCTTTAGAGTCACTGAACCTCAAGTCAGTGCTCACCATGTTTAATTAATTCCCAGCAAGCTGAGATTCATTTTAGAACAACAGTTTTTGGAATCCTTGTAGGTATGAAGAGCGGAGCATCTGGAAGCCATCCTGTCTGCGGTGGTCACCAACGCTGCCTCTGATCCTAACTTCCTAACTTCACCTCTCACCTTCTGCACTTCCAGAATTGCATCTCAGCCCAGATCCTCGATCTAAGCTTGCTGTCCTGCTGTGCAGGATGAAGGAGGTTAACAGTAACTCCTGGGCTGGGTATTCCCATTTATTGGCCTCTGAGCGCTAAAGGCATGG
Organism: Mus minutoides; assembly: GCA_902729485.2. NCBI lineage: Eukaryota > Metazoa > Chordata > Mammalia > Rodentia > Muridae > Mus > Mus minutoides. Next base: position 1,340 of record LR753568.1, read on the forward strand.
ATAACTGAGTGTCAACATGGATACTCTAATTACTTTTTAGGGCGTGAAAAATGGAGACCGGTCTATAACCTCATAAATATGGCATTTCCTTCCACACCGTCTCCAACCACCCCAGTGACAAAATGACCTAATAAAAATCAGCATCTTTGTTACACTGGTGGAAGCAAGATTCTCACCTAATTTTTGCAGTCAGTTCCCAGGAGTAAAAGTCTAAGGAGAGGCTGAGATTATCAGTGGAGAGCCCTTGTCTGGGAATTACGTAATTCCCACAAGGCAAGCCGCCAGAAGCTGGGTTTGGCAGCTCACCAGGGTTTGCTGGGGGCTGACTTCTCTGTTTGGCTCTTTAGCAAGTTGCTTTTGTTTTGTTTTGGGATGTTGGGAGTGATGTTTTGAGCTATTCACGTATTCTCAGGTCTGCTTTCCTGCCTGTTATTGGGGAGGAGAGAGAGCGCTCTTTGTTTGCTATTAGTAATGACCTTGTTATTTTGTGGCAGGAGGTGTGGGGAAATTCAGAGGTTTTGAATTTTAATCTAGCTCCATGATGGGTCCTTCTGATGAATTTATGTTTTAATTTTTTTTATCCGTGTCTCAGCACCACATCTCTTATTAATAAATGAATACATAAACAAAATTCATGAACCTGGGCCCAGGGATTTGAAACAGCGAAGCCTTGCTGAGTTTCAGGGGTGAGTTTTAACATCAGAGCCTCTCATCTTGTAATTTGTTATTTCCCATGCAAAACCTTGTTCTGAAGGAGCGAAGTAGGTCACTCCCAGCTGTCCCAGAATAGAAGGCAGTGAGGCGATATCAAGAAAACCCCACAGTGTCGAGTCCACTGTAAGAGGACACCATTATAGCTTTTATTTTGCTGATATTCCTGGAAATCAAAGTCCTGAGAGTGGACTGGTTCTTCCACCCTTGTCAAAGCAACTGCAAGAAGGTGGCATTCCCAAGCATCTCCGTATGGAAAAATGGGGCATATGAGCATGGAAATAGAATGTTCCGGGAATCTCCTGGCCTCAGTATGACATTAATTCTTTTATCATCTTCTGCTCTTTTTTGGGGGGCGGAGGGTTACTTTCTTAGGAGAATTGGTAAAATCGCATCGGTTAGTTCATCCTGATCTCTTTGAAAGTCACTTTGTACTCTTTAAAAAGAAGAAACAAAACACAGAGTTCAATGGCTGTGCTTCGTATTTAAATCACTTTACCAGTGACCTCGGGTTTGCAGAAAGACAGAAAGAAAAAAAAATCAAGTTCTGACAATTTACAGTCTTAGAGAGAACCCACGTCAGTTCCCTAGAGAGTGGGGAGCTGCAACAATCACAGCGGCAGTTTCTTCAAAGACAAATACAATGAATGAAGGCTCAGAACAAGCAAAAAGGAAAGATTATATCCTAACCGGGTTACCTTTGGTCAACAATTGTAAATTCCTTTCTTATTGTCTCTTTCCCCACTTTCATTCAGCAGGCCACCTGGAGGGCAAACCAGCTCCTAAATTGATGCCTGGAAAAAACATGAAGGGGTGTTTCCTGGGAGCTTATTGTCTCTCTACCCTTTGTTTATTCAGTCCCATGGTCAGGCTGGGCTAAGAATTGTGTGCTCTACAGAAAGAAGATGACCCACCACTACATCCTTGCCGCCATCATCTCTCTACACTCTGGGTAGCGGATAGCGTCCATGATATCAGATGGTGTTTGCAGCACTTGCACACTGGGTGTCCCATTCTCAACACTACCCCAAGGTCCTGGCTTTTCCTTTACTGTCACATCAGGCTGAAAATATCCTCAGAGCTGAAAGGAGAGCAGCAGGGCAGGGTCACAGGAGCAGCAGGACACCCCTCAGTGTTGTTATCCTGTGACTACCACGGCCCACTTCATGGGGTTTCCTCTTTAAGTCCAGGATGATGCTATCCACAGAACTCTAGAGGTATGGCAGAGTGGAACAGCCCCTGGCTAAGTCAGGCATAGATCCCTAACAGCTCCTCCCAGAAGTGCAACATTAGAAAGCAGAGCACAACCTACTGAACTATCAGTTCCTATAGAAATTCATTTAGATGATGAAACCCTGTTCGCTGAACTGATAAAAAGCTGATGTGTAAAAAGCTTCTTGGCAGGCATGATAGTGTGGAGGCTCATGTTTGTAATCTGAGCACTTGGAAGAGAATGAACATAGAAGGATGAAGAGTTCAAGGCCAGCCTCAGCTATACAGTGAGTTCAAAACCAACCTGGGCTACTGAGACCCTGTGTCAATAACAAGCAATAATAGGAACATTAACAATAATAAAAATATCTAATGTCAGGTGATAGAGGTTTCCACAAGTACTCGTGCTTTATCTTGTTTTTATTCTCTTGAATAAAACATTCAATGAATTTCTCAGTGAATAAACTGCAAGCACTATCTCTATTTCTTTTTGTTTCTCTCACATGTATAAAGACTGACAAGGGCAGGAGGAACAGAGGACTCAGTGAGACAAGTCCCCATCCAGGTGTGTACGGGAGATACTCAAGTTTCCTGTGACTCACTATCCTCAACCAAAAAATAAGGAAAGATTCAAGACTTTGAAGCTTAAATGAAAAAATGAGCTGGTACGAGAAAGGAAATCAAAACAAGGAATCAGTCCTCAAAGCAGTCTGGGAGATCTGATCATAGTCTATAAAACACCTAGAAGGTTCCAGGTGGTAGTGGTGGCAGTGGCAGCAGCACACACATTTAATCCCAGCATTCAGGAGGCAGAGGCAGGCAGATCTCTAAGTTCATGGCAAGCCTGATCTACAGAGTGATTTCCAGGACAGCCAGGACTATACAGAGAAACCCTGTCTTGAAAAACCAAATATAAAAAATGAAAGAAGAGCAAGAAAAGGCTACCATTGAGAAGACTAGCATGTCACCTTCTGACTCCATGGGATTTCCAGTGGCACGGGGTATAGGGAGACACACAGCTCAGCCAATGTAAACTTTCCTAGGTGATGGTTGGTGACATGATCATCAATATACAAGCACCAGAGGAGTCTGGAGATGACTTGGGCTTAATCCCTGGGCTTCTGGGATGCTTGCTTAGTGGAACCGTGCTGAAGAGGAGTGAGAGGAAGGAGAACCTCATACAGATCACACACATGAACACCTTTCTGTGGCTCCTATCGACATCTACATGCCATGAAGATGCCATAGCATCCCAGTTCTTCAAAATACACGTTAAGTAGGCGAATACCTTAAGGAGCATCAGTTTCACACTGTGTCTTCTCAACAGACACAGAGCCACACTGAGGGACAGGCAGATTGATGTCTTCCCTTCACCTGGTTCCCTTTCACCTGAGAAACTGACCCTTTTTACAGAACTCAGGATAATACTTAAGTCAGCCAAAACCTGAGACACAGACCATTACCGGACCATGAAGGAGGTATCATGCAGAATGAATAAAATGTCTTTTCTAATAAGTGTTTTCTTGAACTAGACTCTGGAAGACACCTGGCTAGGAGTCAGAAACAGGGTGGTCTTGGCGAATCTCCAGAGACCCACCCGTTCCGTGCCCAGCACAGAACCTAAGCAACAGAATTCTCCACATTGCTGGAAAAGGTGTTGGCTTCCATTTCAAATTCAACTTAATTTCCCCTTGAGATAGTCAGGGGTTGCCTGTTCTTAAAGGGGTAGAGGGTTGCCTTCGTGGCCTTTGGCTGCTGACTCCAGAGCTCTTTCTCTTGGTCAGGGTATCGTAGGTGCAGTTCTTGGAGGTGGAGTAACGGAGGCAGCTGCATTACACTCAGTTGTCCTGAAAGACAGCTCTACATTCCCTAACAAATACTTGGCTTTTTTTTTTAGATCCAGCCAGGAGCACATAAAATGAAGTCAAATACTTTTGCTTGCAGGAAAAAAAAAAAAAACAAGGAGGAGGACCAGGAAAAGGAGAAGGACCAGGAGGAGGGGGAGGGAGAGGGGGGAATGGGGAGGGGAAGGAGGAGGAAAAGAAGAAAAAAGAGGAAGAGGAGGAGGAAGAGGAGGGGGGAGGAGAAAAGGAGCAAGATTAGCCCTAGCATATATTTTCTTTGCCATTAGGGCACTTTGATTTTTTTCTCATGTGGAATGGCCATGCTCCAGTATACAGCTGCAGAACCATAGAAAGTGAAAAGAACAAAAGTATTATAGAAGCATTCCCCCCAGGGGCTATGATATAAGAAATGAAACATTTTCTACAATTTTCTCAGATTCTCACTCTGACCAGGTTTATTTATCTAGAGCTCAAGGCCCACACTGTACACTCTGGGACATTCCCACTGTCACAGCCAACCAGTTCTCACAGTCAGACCTGCAACAGTGAGACATGCAGAGGGGTGACTCCGGCTGTCCAACCTTTCCTCACTATGTATGAATGAAAGAAAAGTTGAGCAGAAAAGTCTCACCTCTGAGACCCTCTTTCCTTCCCTTACAAGTTTGCACGGAGCCTGCACATACGATTGAAGGAACTGGGCTGTTCTTTCCTTTTGCATCTGGAGATACAGTCAGAATGGACATTTTACCATTCTCAATTGTTGTTGTTGTTTGTTTTCAAAACAGGGTCTCACCATGTGGCCTTGGCTGTTCTAAACTCACTTATGTAGACCAGGCTGAGCCATCTCGGCAACCCCACAGCCTGTGTTTTTGCTGCTAAGCATCCAGCATTATTCCTAGGCATTTCTAGAGTGAACATGACAGGTACAGCAAAGTCCAGAGCTAAAGCTTTTTGCCAAAAGAGAGGCCAGCTTGCAGCCCGTGCAGGGTTGGGAGACCCGAACCACTGGTGCTAGATGAACTCATTTGATCTAGTGGCTGCACCAGTCTGATCTTTTAAACGGTTTCCTAACAGAACGAACCAGCTCTTGGGAGAGTCGGGCTGACCGTAATTTGCTACTAATTGTAGTTTCAAATGAGCTACTCTGGGCTCGGCAGATAGCGAGACGTAAATTCAAGCATCTGCTTTCAGCATGTCCTTGGATTAAGGTGAACTTCCTGGGCTTCTGGAGGGTGAATGATTTCTCCGCCATTTGTGTAGATAATGCGACTTCCCAAATTTAAGTAAGTGCCCAAGTTATTGGAAAAGAAAAGAATGGTTCTAGGTGGCATTTGAAACTCTGAAAAACCAGAGAGGTTAATTATATAGTGTACTTCTGATGTGCTTTTTCTTGGCTGTTCATCCGCTGAGATCTTTAATCTTCCTCCAGCCCCTTACTTTTCAGGCCATGGTCACAGATTTTGGTCTACGGAGCACGTTCAGTTCACTAGACCCCAGTCTACTGAGTCACAATTTAGGGGTAGTATGGGAGGAAGATGAGAGAATTTGGCATTTAAAATATTATGTTAGTTAGGTCTGTTGGTTGTAAGTGATACTGATGGCTAAGTAATCCCCAGGCTGGGGTGCTGGGGGTGTAACTGAGTCAAGAGTGCTTACACATCATAGGCTGTCCCCTGAGGTCCTTCGCCAACACTGGAAGAAACAAAAAGCACCCCCCAAAAGATTTAAATTATACCCAGGTTTGAAAACCTCTGCCTTGTAGAAAGTAAGTTTGCCATCAAGGGAGATTTTTAAAAAAATTTTGTTCCTTTTTGGGTTTTGAGTTTCTCTGGGTTGCCTTGGCTGTCCTGGAACTCATAGAGATCTACCTGCCTCTGTCTTAAAGGCAAGTGCTATCACCACCCAGCTTCAAGGGGGATTTCTAAATAGACACTTCAGTGTTGGTTTGAGTGACAAGGAGATTGTGCAGTTGGAAAATCAAGGATGAGTGCCCATGTCATCTTCCAGGCACCGAGTCTCTGCTGATTTCCCTTGCCCTCTTGCCCACCACAGGCCCAGGTTGGCCAGGCTGATTCCAGAGGTGACTTTAAGATCCTGAAATACATTTCAGGGCTCTTCCTATTTCCACCTTTATCTTCTCTCACACACATCCCACTACATTTCATCCAGTGGCTGTTCCTCACGTCAGCCAGGCCATGTCAGTCTGTTTATAAAGACCAGCATCCCTAGAGAAAGCATTACCTCTGCACGTTGACATCATTCAGTCTTGCCTACTGAAGCTCCAATTCCCACAGGGCCCTTTTCCAGCCCCTTCTCTAAAACTGTATTTTGTTTAGAATTAAAGATCCATAAGTCAAAATTCACATTTAATTTATATAATTGCCATCTTAGCAGCTACATCCTTAAGTCCTCTTGCCAAAGAGACCACCGGGCATTTCAAAATCTTCCTCAGTGGTCAGCACTGAGCACAGTCGCTGACTGATCGGACAGATTCTTACCAGCCCAAAGGAGTATACATTCATTTCAGCAGTCTGGAGAGCTGGCACCAGCAACTGAGAGTCAGCAGTGTTACATAAGAGTAAGAATCACACCAGGGGCTGGAGATGCGGCTCGGAGGTTTAGAGGTTTAGAGATTTAGGTGAGCTGTTCTTCTAGAGAAATGAAGCGCAGGTCCCAGCATCCCTAACAGGTGGCTCACAACCACTTGTGATTCCAGTCCCAGGGACCAGTGCCTTCTTCTAGCCTCTACAGGACCCTAATGTGCACTTACACACAAATGGATGTGTGTGTGTGTGTGTGTGTGTGTGTGTGTGTGTGTGTGAGAGAGAGAGAGAGAGAGAGAGAGAGAGAGAGAGAGAAAGAGTGTGTGTGTGTGTATATATATATATATATATATATCTTAAAGAAGAATTGTTTTAAAAAGGATTATATTATATCGGGCTGGAGAGAAGAGAGATGGCTCAGCGGTTAAGAGCACTGACTGTTCTTCCAGGGGTCCTAAGTTCAATTCCCAGCAACCACATGGTGGCTCACATCCATCTGTAATGGGATCCAATGCCCTCTTCTGGTGTGTTTGAAGACAGCAACAGTCTACTCACATACATAAAATAAATACATACATACATACATACATACATACATACATACATACATAAATATTTTAAAAAGGAATTACATCAAAAAATGCACAAGTTGCTTATTAAGCCCCAACTGTGTACCTAGCACTGGGCAAGTTGCTAAGAGTATAGTTGTTCTAGTTTGCTTTCTATTGCCATGATAAAACACCAAGATGAAAGAAAAACAAAAAAAAACAAAAAAAAAAAACAAATAAAGAAACAAAACAACTTAAGGAGGATAGGGTTTATTTCATCTTACAAGTCCGGGTGACAGCCCATTACAGAGGGAAGCCATGACAGGAACTCAAGGCAGGAAACCAGGTACAGGCATTGAATCAGAGCATGGAGGAACACAGCTTACTGGTGTGTTCGCCAAGGCTTACTCAGCCCGCTTTCTTATATATTAAGCATGGAACTGCTCCAGTGTTCTAGCCCCTTGCATAGCTAGATATCTGGGGTCTCTAGGTGCCCTTGTATGTGCAGCACACACCTGGCACCCCTGGCACATCTGGCACACCTGGCAGGCAGTAGGTGATGACAAGAACTGCCGCTGGGTCCCTTGAGAGCAGGCCAGTGGGCATGCCTGTTTAGTTTCGAAGCATACATGGAAAACACAAACAGGACCTCACCTTGCTCATGGGATCTGAAAGTAGGGAATACCATGGGGCTGAAACAGACTCTTACGTCAGGCTTAATACTGTGCAAAACTCCCCCATACACACTTCTCTGCTACAGAAATGGGAGTCGCAGGCCTGTCCCAAGTATGAAAGAGCTCAAGTCCATATGGGTGAATTATGGAAACTAGGTCATCAACCTGGTTTATGGCGAATTGATGAAGTCCCTAGAATTCTCCTTGGTCATAAAACGGGTTTGATAAGAGTCCCGCTAGCCTCACCCTGTGAAGATTAAGGAATGTAATATTTGCAACTCCTGGGAAGAAGTTAAAATCCACTATCCAGTCTGCAGAGATTTAACCCTAAATGCTTGCCTAGCCAATTCCAGAGCAAATGTGAAGAGATTTTGTGTGTATGTGTGTGTGTGTGTGTGTGTGTGTGTGTGTGATGTAAACAAACAAACAAATGAACAAAAAATATATGCTACTGTCCCAATGGGCTCTTAATAAAATAATAAAACTTGGTTGCACAGTTCAGCTGCTCTCTTGTGCCTTTCTGTGAATCACAACACAGGAACATTTTAGGGGGCTCCAGAACAATCCTCTTAGGGAAATCTGACTGCCTATCACACATCACCGGCCACGGGATAGTGTTTATTTGAATAGCTTTGTCTGCAATAAGCAAATTTAATGACAAAGTAGTTACCCTGAAAACTCAGCGGGTAGAAAAAGCAATAACATATGGAGATGGAGAGGTGTTTTTATTGTTTTCCTTTCCTGTAACTTGCACAGAGTGTGATATGTGCTTCCCAAGAGTGCGTAGGAAGGTACAGAAGAGGTGAGGAGAAGACACCAAAGGCGCTGGCCACTCAATATAGCTCTACTCGGTCAGATGGATTTTATTATGCAGACTTGCACATTGAAGACATTTCTCTTCAGCCTTTAAAACTCGAGATTCCAAATCACACATTGTCAGACCCGGAAGATTTAAATAGATAACACACCTGATTGTATTTAACAAAACACTTTCCACAAGACCTGCAAACGCCTCTGCATTAGCTATATTTTTCTTCTAATAGTTATTGAATAACTAAGGCACAGAGGCCAAAGATTCCTGTGTTTCAGAAATATTGCTTTTCTGGTCTGTTTGTGTATCTCCCTTCAAATATAACACTTAGAAGACAGCTCAACATGGCCACAGAATCAACTCACTCACGAGGGCTTGCAGAGATCAGGGAGTCTGTAGAGGTCTAACTTAGGTCTTCTGTATATATGTTATGGTTGAGTAGTATGGTGTTCTTATGGGAATCCTTATAGTGGAAGTGGGGGCTGTCCTTGACTCTTTTGTCTACTTCTGGGACCTTGTATTATTATTTTTTTAAGCTATTGGGTTGCCTTGTCTAGTCTTGATGTGATGGTATGTGCCTGGTCTTATTGATGTCCCCGAGAGGCCTGTTCTTTTCTGAGGGGAGGCAGGGTGGGAGTGTGGGGAACTGAGAGGAGGGATCTGGGGGAACGGAAAGGTGGAGATGAGGAGACTGGAGAAAGGGAGAGAGGGTAACAGGATGCAATATATGAGAGAAGAATTTTTAAAAACAAAAGAGTAATAAAATAAATAATAAGCAAAAGAAGACATATAGATCATTAAGAATTCATAACTAGGGCTGGTGAGATGGCTCAGCGGGTAAGAGCACCTGACTGCTCTTCCGAAGGTGATAAGTTCAAATCCCAGCAACCACATGGTAGCTCACAACCATCCGATCTGGCTCCCTCTTCTGGAGTGTCTGAAGACAGCTACAGTGTACTTACGTATAATAAATAAAATAAATCTTTAAATAAATCTATAAATCTTTTAAAAAAAAGAATTCATAACTAGACTTGCTTTCTACAGCATAACCCTTCGATTCTTGGCCTACCTGAACTTATCTCTTACCTGCTTAAAAAAAAAAAAAAAAAAACACCTGTGAAGAAGGAATTAGTTTGACTTACCTCCCAACCAAGAAAACCAAGGTACAGAGAGGCTTGGGAGCTTTCCTAAGGTCACGGTGCTAATCACTGGTAAGGATGTGACTTGAATCAAGGCACAGAGATGCAGTCAAGCCTCCCAATGGTCTGTCTTACAGGTGAAGAAAGATTTTATACTGAATATAATTGTTTTCGAGTAGTTAGGGAAAATGTAACGTGTCCCTAGGCTTTCCATAGGCCAAATTTCAAAACTCTTGTTTAGCTTGATGGTGAATGATGAGGGAGTCACGTGTTACCTCACGGTTAACTACATGCCATAAATAAATCAGAAACACCTAATTTGAACAGCCTAACTCACAGTCTGTAATGAGAGCAAGGGCGAGAAAAATGTTGGAGAAAAAACTGTTCAGAGAAAAAGGCAATAACTAAAAATTGACTCCCTGAGGTAAGTGGACTCTCCTCTTTGCAATTTACCCAAGCGCTGGGAGGTGACTTACAACTCCTAGCCTTCGCTTGCACGCGCGCTAAAAAGTGCTTCTTTTAGCAGCTCTTGTTGGATAAATTATGACTTCAAAGCAGCGATGTCTCTATTCAGAAAAACGGGTCGCTGACAAGAGCTCGAGGGTCTAAAGAAACTATAACAAGCCAAGAAATACGGCAACAAGAAAAATGAGTCCTTAGCTTGGGTTCCACCTCTCCTCATCCATTTCACGCCATATTACGGGGAACCTCATTCTGTTCTGTCACAGACGGAGAACACCTGTGAGAACAGACTCAATTCTACACACTGGGATTGGTCCACACGGAATGCCACTGAGAGAAGGAGCCCTATACTTTTGGGAAGCCGGATCCTTCTCACAATGTGCCCCTAATGGGCTTAGGCCCTCCGTCGTGGTTGGCCAAGAAATCAAAGCTTCAGCTGGGGCTGGGAATCTGGGTCCAAACCCCTGTTAGCCTATACAGGCACTTCTTGGTGAATGAGTCAAGTGGCTTATTTCTGCCCAAAGTAGGGTTTCTGTGAGGGTAGTTTTACAGTGCCGAAGTAAACAGAAAAGGTAAGTGTTTACAAACTGAGGAAGAGGCCTGGAGAGATGGCTCAGCGGTTAACAGCACCGACTGCTCTTCCGGAAGTCCTGAGTTCAAATCCCAGCAACCACATGGTGGCTCACAACCATCTGTAATGGGATCAGATGCCCTCTTCTGGTGTGTCTGAAGACAGCTATTGTGTACTTACATATAATAAACAAACAAACAAACTAAGGAAGAAAGACGGTTTCAGAGAAGGATCAACCCCTGCCAGCATCAGTGATACAGATATAGGGGTGGCCACAAAGAGCCCTAAGATGCACATAGAGGAGGCATTCAGGTACAACTCATCCTCTAGCCCAATAGCAAGGAACTTGTTAGAGAGTGCCATTCCTCTGTTGGGCAGGACCTACCTGCAGCTGTTACCCTGGCGCAAAGAGAGGCTGGAAGCAGCCTGCCTCGGATGGCATTCTGGAGCACAGCAGAGCCTCAGACCACTTGGCTGCTGTCCTGGTGTCTTATCTAACTTTTGCTCTCCTCTCTCTCCAATCTGGCAGCAGCTTGAACTTTTCCTCCCCAAACTCTAATTCCAAAGGAAGCAGCAAACTTGCATGTAGGGCTGGGGAACCAGGAGGGTGGAGGAGCTACAGTTCAGGACTCCTTGTGACTCCTACCTGCTGGCTTCACTACAGTCGGTGTTGGTTCCAGAGGAAACCTTGTGTCAAGCTCTCTAGGTGATGTTCCCATTGGCTCTATAAGGGTTATACTTTGTTCCTACTTTTGAGAAGAGAGAGATAATAAGTTTCAAAGTGGGAGTTACTTACCCAAAGGCCAGCACTAGATAGTGGAAGCTAGACGGGGCCCTAAGGGCAAGTCTACTCTCCATGGCGGTCTCAACAGCTACAACAGTAGGCAGTCACCTGCTGCTCTCTCCATACTCCATTGCTACTAGGGCAAGGGAAGCTTCATCTTTTTCTGGGACAAAATAAGGAATAGGACAAGATCAGTGCTCCAACCCTTTCTAGTATCTAGATTGAGGCACAAAAACATTGGGAACGGGTGCAACGCCAGGAAACTGAAGAGTGGAAAGAGTTAGCTGGAAGCCCAAAGTGGGAAAGAGTTGGAAACATGAATACAGCTAGATTGAAAATGAAAACCACAGTAAGTTCTTTCATCTTTGCTAATAGATATGATATAAGAATACAAGTAACCGAGAGATGGCTGGGGAGATGGCTTAGTGAGAAAAGGAATTTGCTGCCAAAACTGATGGCCTGAGTTCAATTTCCCACATAGGCCCACATAGTAGAAGGTGAGAACGGATTCATGCAAAAGATGTCCTCTGGTCTCCGTGCATGCTCTCTGCTCTCTGTGGCTCGCTTTCTTTCTTTCTTTCTTTCTTTCTTTCTTTCTTTCTTTCTTTCTTTCTTTCTTTAGATAGATAGATAGATAGATGATAGATAACAGAACAGACAGTAGAAAAATAAATAAGGAAATCAAATCAAAGACAGAGGGAAAAACATAAGACCATGCATGTCCTTTTTTATAGTGCAAAGATCAACTTCTGCTATCAGTCAGCATTGCAAAGGATCTGGCCTGATTTCTGTCTGGCTGTGACAAGAGCCATGGCCTCACCCACTTTTCCCCTTCATTTCTAGGTTGGTTCAGCAGCTATTCTAACCAATATCCTCCACTACTTACTCAATCCATTGGCTCCTCCTTACTATGAACTGTTCTGACAACTGTGTGGACAGAGCACACACAGAAGCAAAAGTGTTGGGGGAATGCCATATTCAGTCATTAGCTTACGAACTAATACATGCAAATGTTTTAATTTCATTTATTATTATTTCTGTGTGGGTATGTGATGTGTGCTTGAGTTCAGATATGCATTCCATAGGAATCTTGTAGAGGTCAGAGGACAACTTTTAGGAGTTGGTTCCTTTCTTCCACTTTGGGTTCTGAGGGTCAAGCTGAGGCCCCCAGGCATATACTGCTGAGCCATTTTATGCCTCTCCCCAAGTCACCCCCCCCTCCCCAGTGTTTAAATCATTTAGACTGACATTTAACAGATAATACAGTGGATGAGTGTACCCTGAACCTTCCCATTGGCCTGCTTGGGCTTTGCCATCATTAAACTGGAGGCAGATTCAATCATGTACCACCATCTGGGCATGGTGAAGATTGTGTACCTTCCCTTTAAGGAGGAGCTCACATCATAGCCTGCAGAGAGCAGACTAGTCTGAGTATTGATCCTACCCCTTTCCTTGCCTACAGAGTTTAGGAAACAATACAGGCTTGATCACAAAAATCTCAGGTTGCGTTTTCAGTATATTCTGTCTTAGCGAATGAGGCTGCCATCCGTGTGGTACTGAGAAACAAGCGTCACCGTGTCATCCTGTATCAAAATGTATCTTTCCATCCTTTCTGAGAACTCTGGAGCTTCTCTGAATGCTCTGTGATTAATTTTTAATAGACCCCAGAAATGAAGATGACAGCCGGTGTGTGGAAGAGAGAGAGCCATGGGGAGCCAGTCTGTACGTCACTTACCTATAAGATGCCAAGGGGAGAAGGAGGCTCATAACCTTTGCAATGACATGCTTTTTATTTAATGCACTCAGTGATTTCATTAGACTGCCAATATAAATCTTTTAAAAATATAATAAAATAAAAATGTGAGCAAAGTCAGCGGGGGTCCAAGTCCTGATGTTATTTTCCCCACCGCTGGATGGATGATTTCCCCCACCACACCGCAGCACGTGCCCTCATCAGTATGCATGAAATGAGAGCAATGAGCATTGGGAAATTTACAGCACACAATGTCTGACTTCATGAATAAGAAAGGGAGCCCATTTTTAGGGGAGGGGGTCAACATTCACCAGTTCCTACATACTTGATCAATTTAACATCTTAACTCCATCATATGCATAAAAGTCTCCATCTCATTTTCTCTACCGATTACAGCTGCTAACCCAATTTGTCTGTATCTACTGTGATATTAATTTACATATTTATTCCAGGATCTTATCTATCCTAGGCTGACCTCTAACCTTTCCTGTAACCCAGGAAGATCTTGACATTTGGCTTCTCCTGCTTCTGCTTCCTAAATGCTGAGGATACAGGTGTGCAATACCAAGCCCTGTTTACGCAGTGATGGAGTCAACTCCGGTGCTTTATGCACCCTAGGCAAGCATCCTGACACTTGAGCTACATCCTCAACTTACCCTGCCAGGACCTTTAAGTAGCAGATGTAAATTAGCTATAGCCTTAAAGTCTGTACTCGGTACCCACCTTACCCTCTGTCCAGTCAATACTAAATAATATTGTGCCAGCGGGTGGCACAGGCTATGCTGAGTTCAGAAGACACAAGCTTGTGTAATACAAAGCCTGAGTTTCTAGTAACATTCAGTTAAATAGATAAGGCAAGGATATAAAGGAAGATGAACAGAGAAAGAGAGAGAGATTGCAGAAATACGTAAATAACCAAAAGTGCCCCAGACTACAACAGCGGAAGGTGGAAGCCCAGGAGGAGGACAATCTGAAGTTTCAATGGAATTAATGCCTGAACAAGTATCAAAGGCAAATAGCCACCTCTCCAAGAAGATTCTAGAACCTAGTGAGAGTAGGTGATCAATAGATTTTGTAAAACAGTTAATGGCCTATGCTTGTCAGGAAGGAAATGGCAGCATTTAGGAGAAGGTATGGGGGCAAAGGTCAAACGTTCTTGAGAATTAGGAAGGAGACCATGATTTGAATGAGAAAGTGATGAAAGGTGAGCTGGAAAGGAATTATTAAAATAACAACAAGAACACACAAACAGAACCACTTGGTCCCTGAGAAGAAGTAAGTGACCTTCCAAGAACTCTTCACAAAACCCTGGAGATGCATCAGCTCACAGGGCAGGCTCATACATAAGCAAGTACAATAGGAGAAATACCTTGAAAACCACTAGGCATTGTTCTCCAACTTGTTTACATGGCAAAAACAAAACAGAGCCAGGTGTCTCTGCAACAGGATGTATTTCTCTCCCTTTGGAATAGCGGAAGTTCTGGAGGCGGGTGGTGGTGCTGGTTGCACAATGAAATGAATGTATTAAACGTCATTGAGCTGTACGCTTGACATGATTTAAATTATACAGTTCGATCGTGCATATTTTACAATAGTCAAAGAAAGTATTTCTTCGGCATTCAAGAGGTAGAAGCTAGAAAATGGAGAGACCAGCCTGATGCAGATAACAGATTGTAGACCAGCCTAGGCTACATAGGGAGACTTTATTGCAAAACAAACAAGGGTCTGGAATGGAGCTCAGCCACAAAGTGCCTACCTGGCATCTGTGAGGCCCTGGCTTTGACCCTCAGAGCTACAGAAATATTCTCAAGTTTTTCCTGAAGGCCTGAAATGCATAGAGTTTAGCTCAGGGAATTTTAGTCATCATGAGCAAGCTCACTGAGTTTTATTTTTCTTTGTGGTTTCTCTGTCTCTGTCTGTCTCTGTCTCTGTCTCTCTGTCTCTCTGTCTCTCTCTCTGTCTCTGTCTCTCTGTCTCTCTCTCTGTCTCTGTCTCTCTGTCTGTGTGTGTGTGTGTGTGTGTGTGTGTGTGTTATGTGTGTTTGTGTGTGTATAGCACAGGTACATATGCCCACAAAGAAGCCAGAAGAGAATATCAGGCATCCTGTCTATCCTATTCCACCTTATTTCCTTGAGTCTGAACCTATAACTAAGCTGGGAGCCAGCCAATTCCAGTGATCCTCCTGTCTCCACCTCTCATAGTGCTAGCTAGGGTTATGGACACACATATGACTAGAGTAAATGGCCACACTCAATTAGGGGAGTGCTGAGGACTTGAATTTGGGTCCTCATGTTTACACAGCCAGCACTCATACCCACTGAGTTCTATTCTTTAACAAGACATACGTATATGCAAGCCTTAAGCATGCATACAGGTCTATGCTTGTTTGTTTTTGTATGTAGGCACTAATGCTCTAATCAGGAACCTCCATCAAGATGCTCTCATGCCCAGCCCTCCAGTGAGTCCCTTCTACATCTGCCCAGGAACTGATTGTCCTCAAAGCTAACCATCTTTCTGATTCCCACCATTTTAGATGGGGACAACGTATGCTTATCCTCATGTTTCCTTGATTTTATGCAGTGGCCCCGCCCCCTTGTTGCCACACCCACTTGCGTTTTGTTGTTGTTTGTTTTTATTTTATGACTGGCTTACAGCAAGACCAACTTCCAGTCTTCAGTTCTCACAGATCAACATTGCAGGCATTGTTTAACTGGGCGCTCTGCAGAGGCTCTTTCCCAACTAATGTCAAGGCGTAGGCTAGGATGTTAGCTAATCTGACGCAGCATCCTCCTTCATGCTCCCTGTGTGTTGGCGGAATTCATTCCCTTGCATTTGTCCTACCAAGGTCACCACATGCTTGCCTTCTGTCCTTCAGTCCCTTTCAAGGACACCTTCTGTCTTGCTACTCTAACTCAACATAGCAGCTGAACTCTTCAAGGCCAGGTGAAGGGGAATGACAGCTCCTGTTTCTCAAAAGCTTGCCTAATTAGCTCGGGCCCATGCAGAGTAGTTTCCCTTCTAGTTAGCTCAAAACCAACTGAGTTTGGACTTTAATCTCATCTACAAAATCTCTTTGACATATAACTCAACATTTCACGGCATTTACAGAACTGCTCACACTTGAGAGGAGAAAATTATAACTGGCCCATGGGGAATGTCAGATCACCTAGAATTCCACCCTCTTCAATTTCTTCTTATGTATTTCAGCTGACCACAAATGCAACATGATCATTATTTTTCTATGCAAGACATTTGCTGCCAAAAACTTAGAAATTTAAGTCAGGCAGTGGTAGTGCACACCTTAAATCCAGCTCACAGGAGGCAGGGGCAGGCGGATCTCTGAGTCCAGCCTGGTCTACAGAGAGAGCTCCAGGATAGCCAGGGTTATACAAAGAAATATTGTCTTTAAAAAACAAAATAAGAAAATTGCAATCAAAACAGAAGTTAATATAATGCTTTCTATTATAACCAGATGTGGTTAGAATTTCAGTTACTCTGGAACATTATAAATACACATATACAGGTATGTATTGACTAATTTTAGGTAGTTATCTGAGTTTTAGTATGGTTCTTTACTGGATCCTTTGAGACCAGTCTTTATTTTTTGGTGCTTTTATTTATATAACATCCAAGCACATGGATGTATAATATTTCAGTCTGCTAAAGTGTGCAGATAATATGTTTTCTAGTTTTATCTGTCTTAGTTACTAGTTAGGGTTTTATTGCTATGAACAGATGCCATGACCAAAGCAACTCTTATAAAGACGATATTGAATTGGGGCTGGCTTACAGGTTCAGAGGTTTAATCCATTAACATTATAGCATCCAGGCAGAGCTTGAGAGTTCTAAATCTTCATCTGAAGGCCACTAGAAGAAGACTAGCTCCCACGTGATTAGGAGGAGAGTCTCCTTGCCCACCCTGATAGTGATACACATCCTCCAACAAAGTCACACATATTCCAACAAGTCCAAACCTCCTAATCTTGCCAATCCCTGGGCCAAGCATATTCAAACCACCATAATCTCTATTGTTGTGACAAATCCCATAACCAAAGCTACTAGGAGAAGAAAGGATTTATTTAGATTACAGTTCTGTGTTGTAGAACATCAGTGAAGGGCCAGGCGTGGTGGCGCATACCTTTAATCCCAGCACTCGGGAGGAAGAGGCAGGCAGATTTCTGAGTTAGAGGCCAGCCTGGTCTACAGAGTGAGTTCCAGGACAACCAGGGATATACAAAGAAACCCTGTCTCAAAAAAACAAAAACCAACCCCCCCCCCCCCCAAAGAACATCAGTGAAGGAAATCAGAGCAAGAATCCAAGAGGATCTTAAAGCAGGAATCATTGAGGAATGCTGCTTGCTGGCTTGGCCACTCGTAGGTTTATTCTCAGCTAGGTTTTTATACTGCCCAAGTCCAGCTGCTTAAGAAAGAACCCTCCTATACCAATCAATAATCAAGACAATCTCCCACAGACATTCCCGTGGTCCAATCTGACTTAGGCAATTCATCAGTTGAAGCCTCTCCTCTCAGGTGACTCTAGGCTGTGTCAAGTTGACTATCAAAGCTATCAGAACAATAAGCATGAAAATACTGTAAAAACCCTTCTTTCTGTGTGGCAAACATGGAGAACCTGACCCAGGAGATTTCAAGCTTGCCCAATTGTGCTTTATTAGAAACCAGGAGACATAACTGACTAACAACTAAACACTGAGGGGCTCAGAACTTAGCTTTCACAAATGATTCTTTTCCCTATTTTTAAGTCAGCAGTGGTAATTAAGGCTTTCATAAAATTTTCCGTCTTCTTTTCTCAGAGCATATGGTGGTATTACTTTTCCCTGTCCTCAAGTAGTATAACCTTTATGACTTATATTCATTTTAAATTAGGAACCAACTGATATGTGGCATACTGGGGTCATAATGACAAGTTTTCAATCTGAAATATTACCTCTGCCCAGCTGTAAAATGACATGTGCTAGTTTTCTCTGCTAGCCTGGTGTCTAGGAGGCCCCCTCTACTGTAAGTTCACATTTACAATGCTCAACCACTGTGTTGTTTCTTGAAAAAAATACATATATGTATATATATACATATGTGTATATATACATATGCATCAATCATATGTCACATCCATCATATACATATGCACATGAATACAGACATATGGTCTAATATGTGTGTGTGTGTGTGTGTGTGTGTGTGTGCACACTTATGTGCACATACACACATACATACCACAGTTTGAACAGAGGCCAGAGGATAACATTCTGAAATCAGTTCTCTACTTCTACCATGTGGATTCTGGAAGTGGAACTCAGGTCATCATGTGCACCCTCACCCGATGGGCCATCTCACTTGCCTCAGAGTTGTTTCTTACTATAGCACAACCTAACCTAATCTGCCTACTGCAAAAAAAAGGTTTGGGAGTGGGCTGGTTGACTTTGTTTGTAGAGTGAATGGGATCTATAATCATCATGAGAACAAATCTCTGGCCAGGTCTAGATTATCTAGATACAAGGCAAATTTACTGTAATTGTGGACACCATCATTCCATGAGGTGAGGTCACTGGCTGAATAAACAGGAGAAGGTGTGCTGACCACTGGAGTTCATCATTGCTCTTTGCTTCCTGGCAGTGCAGCAGTTGTAATGTTGCCTGCTACTGCCATAGCCTCAATTAGCCTCTTATCCTTGTTGCTATGACGACATAGCAGCCAAAAGTGACATATGAACAGGGGGCTTGTTTTAGCTCACAGCTCCAGGTTACATCCCATGCCTGTAGGGAAGTTACAGTAGCAGAAGAATGAGATAGCAGGTCAGAGTGAATTGCATCCATAGTTAAGGGCAGAAAACGCTAGGCATGGGCATGTCCACTTGCCCTTTCCATTTTATACTGTCCTGATCTCCTGCCCAAGGAATTCCTGATATTCTGCCCACAATTAATATGGGCCTTCACATTACTAATTAGTTTAATCAAGGCAGTTCCTCATAGACATTCTCAGAAGCTAGGCTTAGTCCGTATTGTCCCTCATAGGTGTGCTTAGAGGACTGAAGTCGAAGCATTATACTGATTGTGACACCATCTCTGCCTTGGTAATAGCCTGAGGAATTGTCAGTGCACACCCATGCTTCCTTCCTTAAGTTCATACTGTCAGCTATTTTATCCTAGCAATAAGACAAATGAGGGATATAGAGAAGAATCTGTCATTGATTTGAATTCTGATGTAAGTTTTGAATGAGAGTATACAGCTAAAGGGATAGTGGGAATACCTAGTGCCCCCATAGAAGTCTGTCCTCAGAACGCCTCCCACCTTAGTAGAAAAAAAAATCTTTAATCCACCGAGCATCACAGTGATTCTGGTTAGAGTTTAGAGCCCTCTACTTAACCTTAAAAATTAAAAATTGTCCTTTCCTAGTTAGTTAGTCCTTTCCTCGGATTAGTTAGAAGCTGACATTAAAAAAAAAAAATCCAAACATTTGTTCAAGTTGTTAAAGCCTAATCCTACTGGAATTTCTGTTTTTTCATTTTTTTTAAAGAAAATTATTTAGCATGTATTCATTGTGCAAAATAGTCAGTTTCATTGTGACACTAATATACACACATATAATGTAGTTTATATTCTCAGACTCTCATAATTCTCCCTCATCCCCCTAAAATTCCCTTCTGAAAGTTGGGCACCACCAGGGATTGCTTTTAATATAGATAAATATGCCTTGATGAGCACTCAGTCCTTCACAATCATGTCTAATATGAATTTTCCGTGGCTAGAGTCTTCTGACTCAGTCCTGGGTACAGTTCGTACTGGGAGCCTAAGGCATATGTGAGTCCTATGTTTTGCTGTTCACACAAAACAGATAACAAGCAAAACCTGAAACTATCAATCCAGCATTGGGCAGTAGGTGATAACAGAATGCTCTTAGAAATGCTAAATCCTAGCTTATCAGGTGGCACAGTTACTGTGTTGAGTCAAAACAGCTTTCCTAGTATACACCCATCATCCATCATTGTAACTGGCCTGATTTCCTTTTTCCAGGTAGTCGTACCTCCAACGAGCCATCGTGCTGTGAACAAGATGGACTGTGACACTTTTCTCATAGAGGATAAGTATGCAGCTCAGGTCTAACTATGCAGCTCGGGTCTAAGCCAGCGGGTACCACCTCTCTCCTAGCACAGAAACTGCTTCAAGAATGCAGGAAACAAAAGCCAAGCCAGCAGGACTGGAGACAGCTTAGTGACGAAGAAGAAAGCATCTTGCTCTTTCTTGAGAGATCCTCTCAGTGGCCATCTCTCAGACTGTGCTCGGACACACATGGATATTTGTCAGCAGCCAAATGGACACCGACAGATGAGACCCACCTCACAGTGATCTTTACTCTGTGGTAAGAAAAAGCAGTGCCCCACCCCCATTGATGCCGTTGTTGAGCATGACAACTAAATTCACCTAGAGTTGCATCCTACTACCAGATTTTCAATTATATGCACCAATAGACATATTTTTCTTTCTTCTTCTTTCTTTTTACATCTGTGCCATAGTATAAATGTGGTAAGAGGGCGACTCCCAAGAAACCGTCAACTCTTTTCTTCTCCCATGTGGGTTCTGAAGCGCAAACTCGGGCCGTCAGACTTGGTGCCGAGTGTCTTTTCTCACTTTTTCGTCATCTTAGTAGCCTGATAGTCCTGGCTGTCCTGGAACTCACTCTGTAGACCAGGCTGGCCTGGAACTCAGAAATCCGCCTGCCTCTTAAGTGCTGGGATTAAAGGCCTGTGCCACCACTGCCTAGCCTAAACATGCTTTTAATGTTTGGTTAAAACAATATCTCTTAGAATTTCATTCCTTGTATGTGACATAATTGAGAACAGACATTAATAGAATGGCCAGAAAGCAGTTGCCTAAAATTCAGATGGAGACAAAAAAATCATAAAACAGTGTCTATTTCACTGCTGGCTGTGCTGGTTTTGGGTCAACTTGACACAAGCTACAGTTATCTGAAAGGAGGACACCTCAACTGGGTAATAAGATCACAGGTCAAGCCACCATGCCTGATTCCAGGGTGAACATCCCAGTGCTTTTGTGGTCTTTTGGGTCCTTTAAGGCTAGTGTAGCAGTACCACAACTGAAATAAGGCATTCTTTGGGGATGCTCTGCTGCATCCTCTACAATTTAGCAGCAATACTTTGGATGCAGCCAAATATTCAGATAGGGATTTTCCTGGTCTCCAAATAGATGAACACTGTTTATGAACAAAATTTCTAAGGAATTTTCTTAGGTCCACAGATGGGGTCTTCTGCTAGTGACCTTCCCAGTTTCCAACTACTTACCTTTGGAGACTGCTGGGCATCCTAAGTTTCTTTTCTAGAATTAAATGCTACATTTCTCCCTCAGTTTTTTCCTAAAAAGAGATATCACTACAGGTGAAAAGGCCCCATTTGAAAGATCTATTTTGGTTATCTTTTTTATACTTTTGCATAGATATAGATAGCAAAAACATAGCAACTTCAATTGAACATAATCCAGAGTGAAAGTGAATAAACGGGGCTGGAGAGATGGCTCAGCAGTTAAGAGCACTGATGGTTCTTCTGAAGGTCCTGAGTTCAAATCCCAGCAACCACATGGTGGCTCACAACCGTCTGTAATGAGATCTGATGCCCTCTTCTAAGGGTGTCTGAAGACAGCTACAGTGTACTTACATATAATAATAAATAAATCAAGAAAGAAAGAAAGAAAGAAAGAAAGAAAGAAAGAAAGAAAGAAAGAGACAATTAACAGATAGACACAACCCATTGGAAACTCTGGTCCTTGAGCTAATGGTGCCATTGTAAATGTGAAAAGAGCACAGAGTGGAGAGAGGCTGCATTTGGCTCCTGACTTAACACCAGGGGTGTCTGAAGGTAACTATGAAAAACATCGCCAAATCCTAAGAAGGCGCTCTTCTCAAATCTTCACTTTCCCATGTTTCTCTCCCACCCTGCCCCCTCCAGCTCCAGATCAGATCTCCCTCACTCCAGAGACCCACACAATAGAGTGGGAAGAAGGGCAAACCCCAGCTTTGTGTCTTTGTTTTATAAAAGCCAAACCCTTGGGGAAAGAGATTCTCTATTCACACCCTGAAGAGCCAGGATGAAGAAGTTCCCTCAAACTTCCCAGATTCTCTGGGCTTAGAGAAGAAGGGAAGAGGCGGAGGTCTGGAGCCAGTCCCAGGATCAGAGGGGGGCAGAGTCCCACATTAAGCAGCCCACTAGGAAGGCTGCCAGCCTGGAGAGAGATGGCCACATTGTGCACATTGACAGAAATATAAGCAGCTTCACAAAGATCCCCAAGCTCCCAGCCTGACATGGGAACAGCAGAAGACCATTAAAACTAAGGACAGAAATGACAAGCTCTCAGCCTAGCCCATCTCCAGCAAAAAAACAGAGAACCCACTGTCTCTTGGCCCCCAGCACTTGGCTCTTTGGAAGATGCCTGAACTGGGGCATAGCCCCAGGGACGAAGTCAGACAATCCCAAGACAAACTAAAATTCCATTGTTTTCTATGCAGACTTGTTTTTCCATGGACAGAGCTGAGCAGGCAAATTATAAGATCTCAAGTTCAAATAAAGAAAGCATGAGGCCGAATCGCTGCTTACAGAGCTGAGTTTAGTGTGCAGAATTCAAGGCTTCTGCAGGAGAAGAGGGCGAGGTGATTCCTCTGGAAAAGTTTAGGGTCTCCCAAACACAGCATAGAGCCTAGTCCATCAGAACTTGAACAGAAAGAAGTCAAATGCAGTCATGTGCTACAAACAGAAAGGACCATCTGCTGCCAATCCCTGGGACTCTTCATGGAAAGCGGGGTATTTGACATGGGATCCCAAGAGGATGAAAACAGGGGTGTAGACAGGCCAGCAGGAACTCAGTGCTGAGCATGAGTCTATTCAAGGTAATGATAGGAGAAGCACACATATGACAATTACTATGGGAGGGTAAAGAATGGCCAGATAAAAACGGATCACACTTAGGGGGTCCAGAGATCTTGACTCAGAAGTTTGAGTTGGATACCATATTCAAGAGTCTCACATAGGCTGAGAAAATGATTTTTTACTGAGAATAAAAGATTATCTGTAGTTGGCATGGCATATTATGATTGGTCAGGGGACTTGGAGTAAAAAGAATGAATAGGAGGCCATTTCGGTGATTTAAGGAAAGTAAGATGAAGGTTTAGCTGTGAATCAAAGAGAACGGAAGCACAAGAAACCGTGGGTGAACGTGCTCTGAAGAGTGGAATTGGTATGGTCAGCTGCAGCTATAAGCTAAAATCTCACAATCATCTGATCTCTTTGGACCTGGGAGAGTTCATTCACTCTAAACCCCGACAGTTGTCCGACATCAGGCCATATGCTTCAGTTTGCTGTTTTAAACATTTGTTCATCTTAGTCTTGACAGGGTTAGGAAAAGACTCACAACATTAAAAACAAATGTGTCCAACCTTACAATCTTTTCATTTCTATAACATTCTTTACGACTGCTTGCTAATGTCTTCTGGCGTTTGACATGAATTTGCATGAAGCAACAATGGGGACAAAGGCTTCAGACCACAGCAATAAACTGTGAGTGCCTGAATCTGTTAGTCCTTGGGAAGTAAGAAAGAACTGGTACTAGAACCAAGGTTTGTGCGAAAATCACTGATAGAATAGAAAAACACACAAACACAAATAAATGATTGTAATAAAGTCTACGGTTTGTTTATTATAATAATGATAGTAACAAGACAATAACAGCAACAATAAGAAAGCACATATGGAGCTGCTTCAGCGGTGTGCATGCAAAGGTTTTCAATTGGAACTTTGAATTTCAAATCTTGAAATCTTTAATGCTGAGTAATGGTGTGGTCTTTGGCAAGGTACTTAGCAGATTAATCCCAAGGACTTTGGTGAAAATTAGGAGCAGGAATGCCTCTTGGCAGATGAGAGTCCCTGGAGGGTGGAGGACTAGTTTGCTGACCTCCACCTATCACCTTGATTGACCACCCATGTGAAGTAGCAATGGACACCGCTGTCTAGAGTGGGTCTGTTCTTTGACGTCTCTGCATTTTCATTTCCCCTTTGTACATGGAAAGAAATGAGAGTGCCTGCCCCATGGGGGCTATTTTAGGGATTTAATTGCTATAGAGCATGTAGTGTTTAGTATAGTGGTTGGTGCATTTTAAACAAGCTGCAACGGTTTATTGCGACTACTGTATTATTACTAATGTAAATCTCTCACATCTGAGAGCAGAGGTTGGCAAACTGTGACCCAGAGTCTAACTCCATCCACAGACAGCTTCTGTAGAGCCCGAGAACAAAGCATTGCTCTAATATTTTTAAAGAGTAAAAGCAAATTCAATAGAAGATTCTTATGACACATGAATATTTTGCAAAAAAAAAATGCATACTTTACTGTCAGTGATAAAGTTCTGTTATTGCACACACTATCTTACTCATGTACATACATCTCCACGTGCATATAAGTCCATGCTTTATGTAAGACTGTTTCTGAGTGACAGAACTCAGAGGTAACAAGTGAAGCAGGTCTATAAAGCCCCAGCTATTTCCTACCTAGCCCCGTGAGAATGGATGGGTCTTGCAGATCCTATTATAAAAATGCTTTCAGTAGTACCATGATTTGCACCTCTGTCGCTTCTAAAGATTAAAAGAAAATCAAAATGATTTTTTAAAACTCTTGAATACCAGTGAGCTTCGAGCTATTAAAAAGAGAAAAATTTTCAGGCTTTCCAAGTATTGGGGAATAGCTTTCAAAACACTGTCACCTTTTTTTTGTGGGTGATGACAATGTGCCTGACATTAATTCTCCTTCTAATACACAAAGTTAGTGGCAGCTTAGTGCTGCGCTTGGGCCAAACCAAACACAGGCCTGCAAAGGCTGTCTAAAGGGAGACTGCACCAAAACAGAGGCAGAGAGGAAAATGTATTTTCGGTGGATAGGCGCCAAGCAGTTTTTGGCTGTCGCATCATGTCAAGATATATAAATGCCAAGTAAAAGGTTGTCAATCATTGAGATTCTTTATCTATTTGATGACAAAACCCTAGATATTTGGAAACATCTGGCTAATAGACTATTTCTTGCTTTGCATCTGGATTTGGTGGTGTTCAGTCTGTTTTGGTTCATGAAAAAAGCCAGATATTAACCACTAATACAAAAAAGGAAAAAAAATCCCCTCTACCCTCTCCTAGATAATTTTTCTGCTTCTAATTCTTCCTATTTAATGTGTGAGTTATTTTCTTCTATTTCCATCTCTATTTATCACTGTATTTTGTCTCTTCCTCTTCTTCCTCCTGCTTCTCCTGCTCCTTCTTTTGCTCCTCTTCCTCCCATTCCTCCTCCCCCTGCTCTTCCTCATTCTGCTCCTCCTCTTTCTCCTCCTCCTTCTCTTCTGTTTTATTTTTGTCTTTTACTATTTCTTCCCCTGTAATCTTTCCTGTCAAAACTTTCCAAGAGTATCATCGCTTTCTAAATTCCACCAGGAAGAAAATAGTTTGAGGTATAATATTCATAACTCTCAATTAAAATCCAGTATTCATGCCTCCAGTGGCAAAAAATAAATAAAATAATAAAATAATAAAAATATGCTTCTTGCTTTCTAGAAGGCATTTCTGTACAATTCCCAGCCCTGATCCTATGGCAGAACACCAGTGAAAGGTCACAGAGAGACAGTTTTTGGTTTATCTATTCACGATTTTCCAATTGCTTTAAACTAATTTTTAACTGGCTGTTCAGTGTTAGAATTGCACATAAAGTCCCTATGACAAAACACAGACAATCCCGATCGACTTCTTCACAATTACAGCCTTTCTGTGACTTTGGCTCTTTCGGTAGGCATGGTTATGGTCCACACTGGTCCACAGGCTTCTTTTGTAGTAACATAGGCCTTGCCAAGACAAGCGTAGGCTTCTCTCCCTGTTTCCTAAATTTTTGATCAATGCTCTGTCTTTATGAAGTCTTGCTGGGCACGCAGCTTTTAGTGCGCAGGGCTCTTGTCCGAATCTCTTTTGCACATTCCCAGGGAGTGACTTTTCTCCTCCAAACAACACTGTGAGGTTAGCGGGAGCCCCAGATCCTATAAACAGGCACAGCAGCTGCAAAACTGTGAATTTTATTGTCTTTAGTTCTAAGCTGCTGACTGCATAGTTTTAAGAAAAGGAAGAGCTTCAAAAAGGAAGGGAGATTCTCTGGTTTTTAAATAATTGACTGTGATAGCTGGAGAAAAGTGAGCTATGTATATTCTTACAGATCTCTTCCCCGTTTAAAGTTCTCACTAAAATTTCATCTTCTGAAGAGGAATTATAATTAAAGTGGAAAAAAATTGCTTTGGGTTCTGGATTGATCAGTTTACATTCAATACCTGCCAGATCTTAAAAATAGTAAATAAAAAATCTTGGAAAACAGGGAGCAGCAATGAGGGGATAGCAGTTATGGCCAATGATTGACGATATCAAGACGATATCATTACAAAGAACACTTACAAAAAGGGTTGGGGGTTGCCACATTTCCTTTAATATGTTAGGGAATAAATCCGGATAATACTGATTTCTGTTTTTCACGATGCTGTTATGATGTAGATATGTAGCATCCCTCCAAAGGGCTCATGCATTGAAGTCTGAGTCCACAGCTGGTGGATCTCAAAGTTAGAATGGGGAAGAATTTGAGGAGGCATTAACTTAATCAACAGGAAAATCCCTCAATGGCTGTGTGTTTTGAGGGCATTATTGAGGGGTGGTGGAGGTAGAAAAGGGGGGCCTCCTGGGAGGAGGAAGTTAGTCCCTGGAACATGCCTCTAAAGGTATCTTGCCCCACTCGCTTCCTATTCGTCTCTCTGCTCTCTGGCTGCCATCTGCAGAGCAATCTTCCTCTGCTGGGCCTCTCATCCATTAAGCTTCCTGTTACAAGGTAATCTCTGAGCTCCCGGCAGGTGATTGCTCTTCTTGCCACCTGGTAGAGTTCTCTGGATTCTGGAATGAAATACACACACACACACACACACACACACACACACACACACACACAGACACACACACACACACACACACACAGAGCGAGAGAGGGAGAGAGAGAAAGCAGAGAGAGTGAGAGAGTGGGGGAGCAACCTTTATATTTTGATATGCCTGGACCAGCTCAATAGTTGGGCACTTCCAAACCTCCCCACTGGCTAGCACACACTCCCCTCCTGTATTCCTGAGTTAACATTTTCTAAATCTACATTTTATCTTTGCTGCCCTGTTTCCTTCTGGATAGCCCTCCCATGGGGCCCCTTTCCCTTTGCGTCTACATTGCTGGATGATTTCTCTCCTGAAGCTCTTAAATCTGATCTCTCTGCTTCGGCCTGATGGTGATTCTATTCCTTCTCTCCGCTGGACTTTTTTCCTTCTGAATAAAGTCCCACCTCTTTCACCCTGCACAGTCACTGGCCATTGGCTCTTTATTGATTAATCAACAACCAACCAGAGACAGGAACCCCCAAATGTTGATTCCTGTGTGATTTGGGGAGCCAATTTAAGACAAAGCATTAGAGCCAATCGCCAACAGTTTCCTGCTTGCCCCAGACCAGTGATGGAGCCTGATGACCACCATCAGCCATCAAAGGACAAAATTCCCTGAAAACAAACCAAAGAAAATTGTCCTTCTTCAAACTCCTTATCAGGTATTTGCCACAACAATGAAACATCTAATCTATATGAGGCCAAATCTAGGACCCCACACATGGGAGGTAATCTACTCTAAACACTGAGCTGCACTCCGAGACCTGGAAATAACTTTTAATTGGATGAAGAATAATTATAAACAAGTACCTTACAGCTTTTACACACATAGGCGCTCAGGTCTGTGGCATTTCTATGTCTTTTATCTATGTTGAGGGGAAAAAAATGAAAATAAAGAAATAGAGCCAAGATCATCTCAGTTCTTATACCAAAGTGTCTGGTCCCTTCAACAAAGCTTCTGGCTCTCTCTGGAGGGAATTAGACAGATGGCATCCCACTCTTTCTTTCTTCCTTCCTCGGCTAACTCAGCGTGAAGTCTCAGAGGCAGCTCTGAGACTGCTTGTTCTGAAACTTCCACCATGAAAGAAATTCCTACAAGTTATATTTTTTTCCAGAAACATGTGAAGCTTTTCCCATCTCCTCAGAAGCCTCCAGGAAACTTTTTACTTCCCTCAGAGGAAGCCCAAAAGTTTCCCAGGAAGACGTATAAAGCCCGGGTCTCTGAAGCCACCTGCCTTTGCTGAGTGACCCACACAGACCTACGCTCACCCTGCCATGGGACTTCTGTTTGTTTGTTTGTTTGTTTGTTTGTTTGTTTCTGGAGAAAGCCTTCAGCCAGGTCAACTTAGTTCACTCAGGTGACACAGGTCCAACCCTCAGTAACCCCCTAAAAGGGGCAACAGATTGGCTCTACTGGAGGTTACCATCCCAGTCACTAAAGAGGCCTTGAATCTGGAATTGTCTGAAGATGTAAGGGTTAGCCTGTATTGGGGGGTGGAGCTAATGTCATTACGGAGTCCTTGAGATAAGTCAGAGAGAGACTTGAAAATACCAAGCTACTGACTTTGAAGAGAAGTCAATGAGCCAAAGAACACAGGGAAACAGATCCACTGTAAGAGCTTCCACGAAGAAAATAACCCTGCCCACGTTTCGATTTTAGCCCAAGGAGACCCATGATGGACTTTTGACCTAACAGTAGGATAAATGCACTTGTGTTGTTTTGAGATCCTGATATGTGTACATATCCTGATTTGTTACAGCATCAATAAAAGACTCAGTAGTTACGACCCTTGCTTCTAGCTACTTTCAATCATCTTGGCTGTCTTTATTTATCTTCACAGCATTTACCATTATTAGATCTTGCTTTGCTTTCCTGTGCTAGTTGCTTATCTGACTCCTCTAAAATGATGTAAGCTTCATAGGAGCAGAGACTCTGCGGGGTCCTGGATCTCTCAAGGTGGAGACAGCAAGCATTCATCAGGTTTTGGTCAGTGAATGACTGAAGAAATCAAAAAGGCAAAGCTTACTAAATCCAGATCCTGCTACCACATACTTTCGATGTTACTGATAGGTGCGTGTATGTTTGTATGTATGCTCATGTGTATATGTTTGTGTATGTATGTGTGTGTTACTAGAGTACAAGTGATAAATAAGTAGGTGTTAATAGCAGCAATGGCCAGACAGTGGCAGTAATGATGAAAGTTGACCTTGTACATTGCAGAGCAGTGACCCTGATTGACAAGAGCCCAAACTCAGCAAATATTTCATAAAGGCTACTGATGGGCTTCACATGAAAATATTCTCCATCTATAAGCTCAGAACAGTTCTGAAGTAGTTGTCCCTACCAGTCAGCCAAAACTTTCACATGAAAGTTCCTCCCCACAGAGCAATTACTCAGATTCAAGGTCCATTCACTGATTATATACTTTGACAAACTTCCAGATGTATATGACTGAAGACCTAGTGTGATAAAAGTTGTAAAGATACAAACAGATCCCTAGAAATATTTAAATTCTTGGCATGTAAAGCAGAAGACACTCTCCATAGGATAGAAGAGAGAAAATCTGAGAAACTAATTGGTACCAGAAATAGACCTTAAAGGATTTACAGACCCAATTAGCAAATCGGGTCTGGGTTGGCAGTTCTGGTTCTAGTATAATGATGTATTTATTTAACCACCTTCAGAGATCCTTTGCACCTAAAAAATACAGTAATTTTCTTTAAAGTACTAATGACCCTTCAAAGAATCAAAGAATAATCTCTTTCTTCTTCTCTATCTCCTCTACCTGTGGATGGTCTCACTATTCTGCTTTCCATAAATGAGTTCTCTTGCCAACCAGTTAAATCAGTCAGCATCCTTTTCTCATTCTTCCATGTGCTGGCAGTGTGCTCCGTGCTGGGGTTTCTGTTGTAGACATTCTGGATTCCACTCTAAAAGAAATAGCCTCTATAAGAACAATATAGTGAGATACCAGAACAACACAGGTGTTGCCTGGGGTTGGGGTGGTGGAAAGGGGAAAGATAGTCTAAGATCAAGACATCTTGGGAGAAGTATAGGAAATCTATGACAATGGAATGGGGTTCCTGGGAGACAGGGCAGGGTGGGAGGCATGAAGAATCCTAGCAAGATGGAAGGCACCCCCAAACCACATTCCAACCTACACTTTAGACTCCTGCAATTACAACATGGAGAGTTGTGCTGTATTCTTGTATGAGCTATGCATGTTAACATACAGAGAGAGACAGTTTGCCTTTGTGAGATAGTGTTAGTCTCTCAATTGATCATATTTTGTTTTTTCTTTTCCCCCACTGATAGGGCTTAAATAGTTTCAACTCTCACTTTACTCTTGGTATTATAATAATGCTGCTATTATCCTAATGAGTGGTAAGTAGTTTTTGTTATGCTTCCTTACATATACATGTGAGAAACATGATAGGATAGCGTTCTAAGAAATGGACAGTGTGTACCTGGATTTTCCCTAAAGCTCCTGAGTGAGTTCTCATAAATGCATGGGCAGCTAAGTGACCCAAAGGTAGTTCCTAGCTGCTTCTGTTCTTTTCTTGTTGGGTGGAAGCTTGGGCTCTAAAAATAGGCAGCACAGCTCACCCACACGGGGTGTCATGAAAGCAAAAGGAGAAGCCTTGTTGCATTTATCTACTGAGATTTTGCTGTTTAATTCCTCTTGCTGCACATGACAAACCAATGAATACCAAAGTGTAGTCCCAGGATCACATAGAGATTGGTGAGGAATCTAAACTCTCTGGCCCCAGCCCCTACCTCTGAACTCAGAAAGTCCATAATTGGAGAACTGGAGCTGGGTTT
This sequence comes from Mus minutoides, assembly GCA_902729485.2. NCBI lineage: Eukaryota > Metazoa > Chordata > Mammalia > Rodentia > Muridae > Mus > Mus minutoides. The sequence continues at coordinate 32,218 of LR753568.1, forward strand.
GTTTGTTTGTTTGTTTGTTTGTTTTTAACTTGGCCTGCCAAATGTTTCTGATATAAACTTGTGTGTGAGAGCCAGTGGTCTAGACCCTTCTGACTAACCACGCATGAGTCACATAATGAAGGCTCAAAAATGATAGTTCTTATTACTTGGTCAAGCCACCTGTGACAAGGTAGTTATTGCAACGGAGTAAATAGACTCCTGGTGATAATCCTTGTGATAAAATGTGTTGGGCATATTTTATGAATGGAGCCTGGTTCCCAGGTAAAGCCTTTGCTATTGGGAAATGAAGATGCTGTTAACATGATCTCTTAACACAGGCTGTGACAATCCAGATGCTAAAGTCAAGTTTATGATTGCAATGAAATTGATATGTGAGCCTCATTGCTGAGGTTTGGAAATCATGTCACCAAAGTTTATAAATATTTCACGATCAATTGTGCAACATAGCTGCAGTTTCCAAACTGTAGAGCTCAGAACTTGAAGTTCTTTGTTTTCAAAACTCTGTTTGCCTGACTGAACCTATGCTGTGTGTATGTGCTTATCATCAGGCGAGTGAGCATGGCCTTCTTTGATGCATACTGAAATGTTACCGTAATTGAGTCATTTCAGCGTGTGAGCCTTCCTTTTTCTTTGTTTACTGAATTCTGTTCAGGACCTCTACCAGAGAGAGAGAGAGAGAGAGAGAGAGAGAGAGAGAGAGAGAGAACTGGGCCGGGGGGTGGGGGGGTGGCGGCGCTCAGGTGTTGAGTAAATTTGTGCCAAGGTGTTCATGGGATATTGTCAGTCCTCTGAACTTTGAGAGAGTCATGGTCTCTTCTTGTTCCTGTGGTGTTGTTCACCACTGTGGACACCAGGGTAGCTGGCTTGTGGTCTTCTGGAGGAAGTCTCCTGTCTCCACCTCCCATCTTGCTGTAGGAGTAGTGGAATTACAGAACCTCACGACCTAGTCCAGCTTCATGTGGGTCCTGGAGACTGGACTCAGCTCCTCACATTCGCTTGGCAAGGACATTACCCATTGAGTCATCGATCTAATCCCAGAATTTTTTTAATGGCCTAAAAATGTTAATTGTTTTATACAGAGCAGAGTGGTGATATAATACTCCCACGCTAGTCTCATTAATAAAATGTGATAATCCGTTTTTCTCTTTAAAGTGCTGCCTGACATATATTTACTTGTCCTAATTAAAGTGAGCTAAAAATAAACTTTGTTTTAAGGATTTTGGGGCATGCCTGGAGTTTTCTTGGAGATCAGCAAAACTGGATCTAGAAAATACTTTTCGAAGAATATTACAACTCAAGACAACTTTGAACTCTTGGAATTTTCAGTGAGAGTGAGAATCAAGAGATCAAGAGTATTTATTTATTTATTATTATTTGGTCTCTACTATAAGGTTTTTGTCTTTTACATTATAACCCGGCTTCGACCCATATTTCTTCTCTAAACCCTTGGAGGGAGTCCCCAGCTGACCTCTTTGCTTCTTATTGCTGTGGTAAAACTTGAAAGCGACTGGGAGGAGGGATAAGTCTATCCGGCCTAAGAGTCACAGCTAATATCACGAGAAGCAAGGCAGGAACTAAGGGCAGGAACCGTGGCAAAGACTGGGGAGGAATTCTATTTACTGGAGTAGCTTGGAGTAGGCTAGGCCTTCCTCCATCAGCCAACAATCAAAAAGAAAAAAAAAATGCCCTACAGACATACCTATAGGACATTTAATGAAGACAATTCTTCAGCCAAGGTTACCTCTGCCCAGGTGTGTCCAGTTGACAACAAAACCAACCAGGACACACACTAATGAATGAATGTTTATAAACTCATTATTTTATATTGCTATTCCTTTCATTTTTATGCTCATGCATTGTAGCGTCTCATTACATTTGCAGAATCCATTCATCATTTCACAACCATTTCCCCCTGGCTTTAACTGTTTTTTCTACTTTATTTCCTGTGTCTACCCACTCAGTGCTGGAGCAGCCAGCCCAATACGTTTAATGTGCGTGCTTTTTCTTAGCGCCTTTACAAAATGCAGATTGCCCTTCTGATTGCATATATTTTTACATTTGTGATATTAGGCTACACACCTAACTTTATTTCGTGTATTTTATACTTAGTACTATATCTTTTGATACAAACTCGTTATGTATGCCATCGATGTTTTTGATAATCCTTTTGTTTTGTTTCTTTGTTTTTTGAGACAAGCATCTCATTAGATTGCTCTCCCTGTCGTGGAATGTGCTATGTCGACCAGAATAGCTGTGAACTCAGAGAGATCCTCTTGCCTCTTCCTCCCCGTCACTGGGTTAAAGGAATGTACCGCCACATCAGGCAGTGTTCCTTAGCTCCTGTGCAATTCCTCATGACCCTCATTCTAGTAAGAATAAAAGGATTAGGAGCTATAACCAAGCAGCTGATAGCTTGGTTACATAGCACTTGCCTAGCATGTACCGGGCCCAGGGTTTGATCCCCAACACTACAAACAAGCAAACAACAACTCCCTCTCCATTATAATGACAAAACAGAATAAAGAATCAGACAAAAAAGTTAGGCCTTTGTTTCTACAGAGGTGTTTTGTTTTGTTTTGTTTTTATTGTTGCTGTTGTTATTGTTGCTGTTTCTGTTTGTTTGTTTGTTTGTTTGTTTTGGCTTTGGTTTTGGTTTTGGTTTGTTTGTTTTGTTTTGTTTTAAGACAAGGTTTCTCTGCACAGCCCTGGCTATCCTGAAACTTGCTCTGTAGTCTACCCCTGCCTCCCAAGTGCTGGGATTAAAGCATGTACCACCACTACCCAGCAGTCTACAGAACTTTATTTTAATTGAAGGGCAGATATTTAACACATAAGTACCCACAGCACAATAAACGCCCATCACTCTTTTCTTTTTCCTTTCTCTTCCTTTTTTTCCTCTTTTTTTGGTGGGGGGGGGTAGGAGGAGGGTGCAGGGGACAGGAGGAAATGGACATTTCTTGAGTGGTTTCTGTCCTATGCCTTTTGCACTGAAGAGAAAATAGGGATGATGATATACGAGGGAAGCCTGCATTGATGATCTATGTCTTGTTGATCACAATACAGGTGTAAGGTCAGTGGCACATTCCTGAACAGTTTCATGCAGCAGGATGATAAACTGCAATCTGTGTCTTTATTCTAGACACAGTATGAACAGTGAGTTAGAAGGAAGCAAGGGCAGATTCCAATATTTACAGTAAAACAATGAAAAAAGAGGGGTGGTGGCAGTCAGAGAGAGACAGAACAAGAAAGCTCTTCTAATAGGTTCATGGTGGTGGGTTAGAGACAAGGAATAGAAGAGCTCTGGAGTCTCCAACCAAGAAACAGAGAAGGACGAATGTGAGTTGTGTTTGGGTCAGGTTGCCTAAGCAGGGATTGTCAGGTAGGAACCGAGCCTCAGGCTCTGACTTTTGAGAGACGGGCCAAGGAATGGAAGGTGACTTCAGGAATCACCAATCCGTTCAGAAGGCTTCCCCAAGGTCAGAGGGAAAGGGACCTAAGTCCCCGAAAAGCAATTTGTCTGAAAGTCTGTGTTAAAGAAACAAGGCCTCAAAACAAGACAGCTATATAATTTAGAAGAGCATCAGTTTCTGCACTGTCACAGGGCAAATTTGGAAGGAAAGAGGGCAGCCTGGTGGACAGAAATTGTTCATTTTTGTCTGGGATAGGACCACGGTAGGCTTTGGCAGAAAACCAGCAAAAAGCACTGTTTGTCATCATATTTAATGAAAGGCTATATATCCTTTCTTTGTTAAAGGTAAGAAGGCATATAGAAGAAAACAAATTCTCCATGATAAATACAATGCAAAATACCATAAAACAGAGGGAACATAATGAATGAAATAAAGCCTGTTAGTATTCAGCAGATCACTGGACACCTCCCTCTGAATTCAAGTCCTCTGTTGAAGTTTCTGCTTAGGCTTGCAGGGGGAAGGCACATGCAAAAGGAGCAATATGTCTTAATAGGCAAAGGGTAGATGGAAACACATTTAAATATACTATCATGCTGGGCATGTTGGCGCGAGCCTTTAATCCCAGCATTTGGGAGGCAGAGTCAGGCAGATTTCTGAGTTCGAGGCCAACCTGGTCTACAAAGTGAGTTCCAGGACATCCAGGGCTATACAGAGAAACCCTGTCTTGAAACCCCTCCCCCCAAAAAATAAATTAAAAAAAAATAAATATACTATCTCCATCCTCAAAATCTTGGCTAAAGTGTACAAGTGTTTAATGTACTTGTTACAGTGTTGACAGGGTAATATTAATGCCTTGGCACTTTCTGAAATGATATCCTATCTGTGATAAGTTTACTGATTACGTCTTGTTTTAATATTCCTATCTGTATGCCCTGAAGATGATGGCTCAGAACACCAGCACTCACTTGGGGTAGCAACACTGTAGGCAGAGTAGCTCAAGAGAGATACTTCCTACCAACAATGTTAGACTTTGAAACCCAAGCTTATAGAATTATGTATTGGGAGCAGAGAAAGAGCTTAGTGGTTAAGAGCACTAATTGCTCTTGGGAAGACCTGGATTCAATTTCCAGTACTCACATGGCACCTCACAAATGGCTGTAACTTAAGATCCTGGGGATCCAGCATCTTCTTCTGGCCTCCTCGGATCCATGGGTACAGGCACATAAGCAGGCAAAACACCCAGGCACATGAAATAATAAAATACAATAAATCAAAATAAAATAAAATAAAACAAATGACCTGTACGTAGGGGCTGATATTTGTTGTAAACATTGCTGACTTGGGAACTGTGAGGCTTAATATTGATTGTCAATGTCTTACGCAGGGTTTTAGTGCTGTGAAGAGACACAATAACAAACATCTCTTATAAAGGCAAACATTTAATTGGGACTGGCTTACAGTTTTAGAGGTTCAGTCCACTATCATCATGGCGAAAAGCATGGCAGCATCCAGGCAGACATGGCGCTGGAGAAGGAGCTGAGAGTTCTACATCTTGATCCAAAGGCAGCCAGGAGACTAGATGTGTTTCCCACAGAGTGTGGCTTGAGCATTTAAGACCTCCAAGCCCTGCCTCCACAGTGATACACTTTCTCTAACAAGGCCACACCTTCTCCAATAACGCCACCCCTTTCTTAGTGCCACTCCCTATGGCCAAGCATTCAAATGACCTTTATCAACTTGACAGGATCTAAAATCACCCAACAGAAGTGCCTCTGGGCTGGGCTGTGAAGGATCACAGAAATTAGATTAATAGAGGTAGAGAAGAACTACCTGTGGATAGTAGAAAGGAAAAGGTGAACTGAGTACTGACATTCATCTCTACTTCCTGACTACAGAAACACTGTGACTATCAAGATTTTGCTACTGTGAGGTTTCCTCCATGATGAACTGAACCCATGAACTATAAATCTAAATAAACTTTGTTCCTTCAGTAGCTTTTATCAGGGTATTTTCTTGCAGCAAAAGGGAAAGGAAGCAATAGAGAGATTCCACCTTGTGTGCTGGCGGCCCACTGTTAACATGGTGACGGGCATGGAGGAGCTGTCAAACTCGTCTCCGCATCTGCAGAGCTCTACTAGTTATTCAAGAATCTGGCCTGATTTTACAATCCCTTACTGTGATTAATTGGATAGTAGGTAATGATTTATTGGTAGATTTATTGGTTTAATAACCGAAAACTCTTGGCAGCCTACTTGATGGTACCTTCTAAGAAATACAGCAAAGGAATGGGTGCTGAGCCCTTTCCTGTGCTGTTGTGGCTTTCTTACTAAGAAGTCTTAGTTCTGAGGCTGTCTTCTGAAGTCTTTACGTCAACAAAAGTCTTGGACTGATGCTAGCCAAAGCTGACAGTGCAGTGATAGAGCTGGTATATTTATGCATGACTGGTGGCATCATTACTGGGCACAAGGCTTTGGAAAGTTATCGATCACTTTATTTTTTATTTTTTATTTTTGGTTAACCTTGATTTGGGGGGAAAAATCAAAACCAAAAACTTGAAACCAAAGATCAAACTTTCTGGATGGACAGAGCCTGGCTTTCAAATTGGATCACAGCTTCAGCTGAGTTCTTTGACAGGCAGCCCTTTGCTACTAATCCCAAGTTACTCAACTCTATATGGTGATCCTGAATCCTTGAGGTGAGCTGGAATCAAATCCAGCTGGGTCCACAGCCTTTCACACGGTCGTAGGACTTATTATTTCTGCCAGCTTTGCTTCTGTTGTTTGATCCATTTTGCCCAGTGTGGAAAAAAAAAACATTTGTATGTGTGGGGATAGGAGAGTAAGCAGAAGTGTGCGTGAGAGAGAAGGGGGAGGGGTGATATAGAGGTAGAGAGAATAAGAGATGTAGATAGGCACAGGTACAGAGATAGATTTGCCAATGACTATGTGACTGCAGCCAGTTTGCAGGCCAAAGTTCATGTACGGTTCCTGCAGCAAAGGAATGGGTGCTGAGCCCTTTCCTGTGCTGTTGTGGCTTTCTTACTAAGAAGTCTTAGTTCTGAGGCTGTCTTCTGAAGTCTTTACGTCAACAAAAGTCTTGGACTGATGCTAGCCAAAGCTGACAGTGCAGTGATAGAGCTGGTATATTTATGCATGACTGGTGGCATCATTACTGGGCACAAGGCTTTGGAAAGTTATCGATCAATTTTGATCAATAGTCATAAAATGTACTTCTGTTTGATGACTCAGTTATGCCTCTAAGGAGTTACTGCAGGGGAATAACTCAAATTTAAAAATTCATGCATGTATAAATGTTTATTCAACAGTATCTATGCTAACAAGTCAGACATGGTCTAGATGCCAACCACAAGGGAATAAATAAGTAAATTATAGCATAACAATTGAATGAAATATTGAATACTCATTAAAGGGCAATTATGAGCAGTATATAACAAGCATGCTAAGTGAAAATAGCAATCTACAAAAGTATACACACCCTTTGATAACACAATATGTGTCAGTGCCAAATCCAACAAGCTCCAGGGATGGACCTGAGCTGAGGTGCCAAAGACAAGGAGAAATGACAGATGGATACACAGAAAGGCTGGCATCTGGCAGACTGAGCTCTCCGATGGAAACCACAGCACCACAGAAGCTCACCATGGCTATTATATAGAGTTGGTTATATATGGGGTTATTTTATACAGCTGAACAAGCAGGTAGGCTTATTACATCCAATAAACCGAGAAATGGGGTTTGTGGTATACAGTCAGATCAAGGAGACAGGTTCAGTTAACACACTGGTGGGGGAAGCAGTCTTCAGGCTATAAGCATCCCAGAGTAAGAAAGCTATGGTAAACATTTTCTGCACACAGTTAAAATCCACAAACAGAAGGAAAGGGTTTGCCTCTGGCTCTGAGGCTACAATCTTTGATGTGGCCATGTCTTTCTCAACAACACACATCCTCTCAGAATTTGAGTCACTCGGGGCTTCCTCTGATCCCCACATATAAGTATATAGCTGAACCCCTGAAAGGAGTATCTAAGAATAACATCCATGTAGATGGAACAGGGTTATGATGGAGAAGTTGTTTCTCTTTCAATTTCCTACAATATTGGTATAATAGTAAATTATAACAAACATTTTTAACAAGAAATGTCTATGACTAAAGAAGGATTATCTCAACTTCTTCATAGGGAGTATCTTAAGGATTAATGAACTGTGTCTAAAATGTTTAGGAAATGCCTGCCACATACTGAAGAATCAGTAAATACTGGCCATCAATATTGAGATAACACACAGAGCATATCACATAGTATCCCATGGTAGGGAGTGGCTGTTATACTGGAGCCTTTTCTAGTGATAAGAGAGAGTTCTCCTTAATGGTAAGGAGAACCTCCCTATCAATCACACTCCCTTATTCTACTGTTGTGACCTCTAGGGATTCCTGTTGGATGCATGGTATTTCTAGGGAGTTTGGGCACAAGATTTATTGTCTGACCTTAGACCTGAAGGGCAGTCCTCTTGGAAAGTATTGCTGGAAGGATCAGAGAGCACTGTAGATGTCTCTAAGTGCCTTAATTAATATTGCCCAGTTGGGGCAATGTCGTGGAAAAGGGTGGTTAAAGAAAGAAGAGAAGAGAGGAAGAGAAAAGAGAAAGTTGAGTTTTACAGTTAACCACATGAGTATTACATGAATATATCCCCTTTCTACAATCTGAGAACGTGATAGCTATCATTTCAGCTCAGCCTAAAATCTGCTGGGACACCTATCTTAGCCTGTTCGAGCCAGCATAACAAAATTCCACAGACCAAGGAGCCTAAACCAACAGAAATATGTTTTCTCACATGTCTCTAGGTTGCAAAGTCTGCAATCAGGGTTCCCACAAGATTTGGTGTCTAGTGAAGGCTCCTGTTTTGGTTGACAGCCCGCTGTCCTCTCAGTCTGCCCTCATGAGTCCCTTCCTTAGTACACACTGTGGGAAGAGGAAACGAAAGACACAGATAGATCCACAATGTAAAGGCAAGGACTCCATCAAATCAGGCCCCACCTCTATCCCTTTTGGCCTCACTAAACTGAATTTCTTCCATACTCCAAAAGTAGCCCTTTTGGGGTTAAACCTTGTGATGTGACATTATTCTGGAAAGATGAGAACAAGTATCTACTCACCTCAAATAGGAAACCAAAGGTAGACCACGAAAGTCCAATTTGGTGAGCCAATGAATTTTATCAGGGTTACTTGCAGAAACATGGATGAGGGGCTACATATGGGACTGGAAATGACTCAAACAAACAAATTGTGTCCCCAGAAGCTTACCCCAGCATGAATGACAGCTCGTGAAAGCTGCTAACCTGAGGCTGGAGAGATGGCTCAGTGGTTAAGAGCACCGGCTGCTCTTCCAGAGGTTCCGAGTTCAATTCCCAGCAACCACATGGTGGCTCACAACCATCTGTAATGTGTCTTCAGACACAGTGTATTAATATAAATAAAATAAGTTGAGAGAGAGAGAGAAAGAGATGAAAGAGAAATGGAAGAGAAATGAAAGAGAAATGAAAGAGAAAGCTGGAAACCTGAAGCACACTGAACAGCCTGCAGGAACTCATCAGCTTGGAGCATTTCTTTGCATATAGTTCAGTTGATTGAAGCCTCTTGTAGCCAACTTGGATTGTGTAGGAGTGTCTGTCATCAGTCCTTATTGTTTACCTGTGCTAGTAGAGGGAAGACCTACTGTATTCTGTCAGTTTTGTGGGCATGTGAAGGTCTGCGTTGTTTCCTTCCTGAGCCCTCAGAGGCCTGATGTTAGAACATCCTAGACCTTAACACATTTCCCGTAGAGTGGAACATTCTGTCTAGGAGGAAAATGCTGTACAAGTCTACACAGATATATTTAGAAGGGGCCCAAATATTTAGTTTATAACAACACTCTCTCCAGTTATGACTTCTGTTACCATACTTGTTATGTAGTTGTTGTTTTCTTTTCAGTTTTTGAGATAGGTTTTCTCTGTGAAGCTTTGACTGGCCTGGAACTAGTTCTGTAGACCAGGCTGGCTTTGAACTCACAGAGATTCACCTGCCTCTGCCTTTGCCTCTGCCTCTGAAGTTCTGGGATCAAAGAAATTCACCAATATGGCCTGGCTTCTGTTGCATTCTTAGGTACAGATTTTTCCTAAAAATCAGAAATATATATAGTCATCGATTTTTATGTAATAATTTTTGCTCTGGGAAGTTTTAAAAATATTAGTGTGAATAGACTTTCTTTTATTGTAAAATATATAATATCTTGAGTTTTCACAGCAATACGTGAATATTGATTTAAAAGTTTTAAGATAATGTTTTTATTCTTTGAGATGACTTTTAAAATTTAACTGTTGTAAAATATTTTAAAATATGATTGCCACACTGAGTTAACTATTTTAAATATTTGACACCATGTTACTAAATATTCATGTGTAAACTCTTTTTTGAGTTTACACATGAATATTAGTATTATTAGTATTATTAATATTATTAGATTGTTTACAGTTGCAAACAATGAAGCAATGAGAGACTTTATTTATGACTCTTGGTGTAAAATTTGATTTACTTCTCAAAGTAAGATAATAGAATATGTACGTTATCAATCTTAATAGAGATTGCTGCAATGTTGTCCAAATGGCTGCACGGGACTGAGCGCCATGCAAGGCCAACATCCTTGCCAACAGTGATCTTATCAAACATTAGCGTTCCTTTCCTATCTGATGAGTACAAAAAAGAAAGTCATCTTACTGCTTCAACCTGCATTTTTCTGAGTGGTGTTGCAATACAGTGTGTTCTGGGCTATGTTGGCCAACCACATTCCTATGTCCTACCTTTGTATGTCATTTTCTCGTTTTATTCCTAGCATTAAAAAAAAAATCTTTTTACCCAGTCTCTATAACTTCCTACATGTTAAGCCTTTGCTAATTGGGCCCTAAATACATCGTCCCAATCTGCCACCACCCTTCTTATTACAATTGTGGTGTATTTTTACTTAGAAAGTATGAATTTTGGAAACAGCCAAATTTTCTGATAGTTTTACGTTTATGGCTTTTGCTTTCCATGCCTTACAAAGGTCTCTTTTGTCCCAAAGTCAAAACAGTGTTCTTCCCAAGTGGTAGTGAGTGGCTCAGGCCTTTATTCCCAGTATTTGGGAGGAAGAGGCAGGCAGACCTATGAGTTTGAGGCTAGCCTGGTCTACAAAGGGACAGCCAAAGCTACACAGAGAAACTTTGTCTCAAAAACAATAGCAAAAAGCAAAGCAAAGCAAAACAAAACAACCCCCCTCAAAAATCAATTGATAAATCAAGCAATTAGACAAAAAAATACTGTGTTCTCTAACGTATATGAGAACATCGTCAGAACATAAATTGCATATCTGAGAACACTCTCATATTTCATTTTCATTTTAGATATATCATCAACCTAGAATTTATTTTTCAAAGTGCTAAGAGCTAAGAACTCACATTATTTATTTTTTTTAATTTATTTTTTGACAGGGTTTCTCTGTATAGCTGTAGCTGTCCTGGAACTCACTCTGTAGACCAGGCTGGCCTTGAACTCAGAAATCTGCCTGTCTCTATCTCCCAAGAGCTGGGATTAAAGGCATGTGCCACCACTGCCCAGTCCTTTTTTTTTTTTTTCTTAATTGACTGCTAGTTGTCCAAAGAGGAAAACCGACATGTTGGAACCTCAATCTGAAAATGGAGAGTCCTCTTCATAATGCCCTGCCTTTGGACCACTGCATGCCTGCCTCTCTCTGAATCAACCCAAACAACAGAGACATCAGTAGTTGTCAACCTTCCTAAGACTGCTAACTTTAAATACAGTGTTAATGGTGACCCCAAGGAAAAAATAATTTTCATTCCTACTCCATAACTGTATTTTTGCTACTGTTATGAATCATAATGATGGGCATGATGGCTGCTGACATGACCCCCAAGAGGGTCACCACCCACAGGTTGAGAACCATTGGCCTAGGGTGTTCTCATTCTCCATAGAACAAGTACAGGTTGCCAGTGACATTTTAGCAAGATCAAACACTAAACTTGAATCAAAGCTTACTTTAACACCGATCCCTCTTGAAAGCCAACATCTTCTCTACAAACCTAATTATCAACCTCTGTTTTTATCTCTTTTCTAATTAAATTTTTCCTATAATTTGGTTTTTGGTTGAACGAGCCAATATTTGAATGTGGACAATTTGCTGACACTGTGCTCAAGGAAGATTTTCTGTAACATTAGATGCCTCCAGAACCACCTTCTATTCTGCTAAATTACAAGCAACATTAAACACCATGTGCCACCAGGATATTTTGGACTTCTGTGTAATTTTCAAAAAAGGAGAGATAAGGGACATTTTAGGCACTTGATGCTTCTGCCCTAACATACTTCAGTTGGGGTTGGTGGTCACGAATGGCCTGATTCATTTTTAGTCACTAAACTTTGGCCAAGCTGCCTTAATACCCAGTCGCCTCATTTGCTTTGTCTGTTGAAGAGGGGTAGTGAAAATACTCACATCTTAGAGTCATTTTAATATCTAAGTGGCTCAACGCCTCCCAAAGATTCTAGAAAAGCATCCACAGGACTGTTTCCAGGGTTGGGAAGAATTTCAACTTTGTCTGTGTGTGTTGGGGGGTGGGGGGTGCTTTAATGATGTCTTACTTTTGTCTGTTTAAAATTATCTTTCTATTATCAATGTGTGAGTGTGTGTATGTCCGTGTCTCTGTGTGTGTTCAGCATAGAGTCTTTTTCCTAAATTTATTGTTAAAGAAAGTTGAGAGATGTCTTTCTGAAGTGTATTCTCATTCCAACCCTCAGTATACTTCCAAAGAAAAGAGAACCAGTCACACACAGACCAGGCTGGCTCAGGCCTGAGTTATGGCTGATTCTTGTACACCTAGTGGAGATACTGTATATGATCCAGGGAAGTTTTTGGAGTATATCTCTCAGGTTTTGGTGGGCAGCACTCTGGCGATTTCCAGTGTATTATTTCAGGAAAAACTAGGCCTCAGGGTTGTCCAGGCCAGCTTCGTTTTTTTCCAGGTCTTAAGCCACACATGCTATCTTGTCCACCGATCAGTCTAAGTTCCTCCCATCAGCTCTCTTTCTTCCCCTTTCTTCTTCCCTTCCTCATCCTTCCCTTTATTTTCTTCCTTCCTTCCTTTCCCCCCACCAGCCCAGAGTATGAGAAAGGCACTTGAGGTGCTGGAGGATGGGAGAGTCCTCAACTGAATCATTATCATTGGCTAAATGTATTATGTTGACTTTCCATCTCTAGAGCTCTGAGAAAATATGTTTCTGTTCTTCTATCCATGTACTCTGTGGTGTTTTGCTTTGGTAGACTTAACTGACAAACACAGATGTCTGGGTGGAGGTTTTAATGTAACACTAACATCCTACTCTGGTCTGTGGTCATGCAGGGCTGAAGCAGACATCAAGGAGAGAGATAAGACACATCAACTCATCTAGAGCAAGCCTTCTCCTTCCTAACCCCCCTCTCTTAGGTGTCTACAGAGCCAGAAGGCTCTGAACTTTTGAGAGTTTTTTCCCCCTCACCTATCAAACCTATAACAAAGACAGGTTAGCAAAAGAAAGACATTAACCCAAGCTTTATGTGGCAGCACAGCCTTCCGAAGTAAAGACCCAGAGACCCAACAAAAGATCTATTTTTATGTTAGGTCCAGAGAAACGTATAGGATGGAGAATGAAATTGCATAAGACCCAAGGATAATGGTCCAAGGGAAAACCCAGTGGGTCTGCTCTTCCGATTCTTCTTGGGATCTCTGTGTGACATTCCTTCTTCCTGAGCTAATGAGGGTCTTAGATTGACTATCAGGCAAGATAGGTTAAAGGATTACTTTATGGCCAGTTCACACACAAAGGAGAGGAAGCCAGAGTACTTCTTCTTGGTTTTATGGCAGGCTTTGGGAAGGAGGAATTCTGGTTTTCACTCATAGCCTTAGGGAAGAGGAATTTTCATTTTCCATGTCTTGACCTAACTTGGAAGGAAGCAAGAGAAAGCCAGGAAAAACTTGCTTCTGACAAAGCTCCCCTGTCTTACAGCCCAAAGTACTCACCATGCTAGACTTTGATTTCCTGACTTCGGAGTCCTAACAACATCCATTCTTATTCTCAGGAGTAAACAGTAGCCACCTTCCCAAAGCAAATCATTTTGAAAATAGACTGACATTGTCTCCTCGAACATTAGACCAAGGCATTTCATTTGAGAAAGCTCTTTACTTGAAGGCATTTCTTGACTTGAAGCTCTGTACTTTCTTGAAACATTATCTAGTGTGTAGTGTGGGTACTTATCATGACTATGACTGATAAATTATGTTTATACACTCATTTGCTCAACCAAAATTTAACACAAATACTAGATGTGTCAGTCACTGCCTTTGTTGCCAGGGACCTGACAGCAAGGGAAAGAGCCAGCTTTTGCTTTGTTTGTTTGTTCTTTTGTTTGTTTGGTTTGGTTTTAGGGGGACAGGGTAGGTAGCCCTGGCCAGCCTGAAACTCCATATGTAGACCAAGGCTGACCAAGCCTTGCAGGAGGATCTGCTGAAGACATGCGGCCTCATAAGGCCCTGAAATTTCCTTATAAGGAAAGGGGGGGGGGGAAGCCTGAGGTGCATAGGTTCAGGATGCAAGTAGGTCAAAGTGGAGTGAGAAGGAGGGAGAGGAGGGAATGAGGCTAGACAATTGGGAGAAAGGTCAGGTCATATGGGCTGTGGATTTTACCCTGAAGGAAGCAGGAAAAAAAGTATGGATGGCTTTCCACAGCAAGGGACATGATTATAACGAATGAATTGAAGAGTCATGCTGATGCCATTGGGAACTAGCTGTAGGCGAGTGAGGTCAGCCATAGGGCATAGGTGGACATGCTGCTGGGTGTTCTGATGAAGATGTAGATGGTGGTGGCTGGGACCCATGCTGTAATGATGGAAAGGAGGCGTGCTAAAACTCTGCATCAAGTTTGAAGGTCGGCCACAGAATCTGCTGGTGACTAGTACGTAACAGATGAGAATGGGAGCTGGTGTGTGTGTGTGTGTGTGTGTGTGTGTGTGTGTGTGTGTGTGTGTGTGCTAAGCTGGGTAGCCAAAGGTCAGCATCATTCGGTGATAGGGTGGACTCAGACAGTGATTCCTAGCCCACAGAACTATGTTCTTATACCTCGAGTCTACAAGAAAGGTAGCAGTTAAGAGAAAACAAAACAAAACAAACAAACCACAACAACAAAACCCTAAACTAAGGTCTGTATTGACTAGGAAATTAAGAAATAAGGAGGGAAATTCCCTGACGCAAGAGAATATAGGGGAAAAAAAGCCAAGCCCCGGGCTATCGTGACAGAGCTCAGCTGAGGTAGAAGCCTGGGTTAGGGACTTTTCAAAAGTTGACTTCACCAGGATAAACACCTTTAAGGGGTAGTTCGTAAAAGGAAATGACTGAGTCACTTTGAGGCAGGCCAAGAAAGGGTGAGAGCGAGGTAACCACTTCATGGATTCGTCAATGATACAGCTCACGCTGCCATGACCTCTCTGGAAACAGGTATGTAGACTTCAGTTCAGACTCTGAGCTATGGCATTCCTGTTTCAATCAGTGACTAACGGGGGTAGGAATCAGAGAGGAGATCCTCGTGGCTGAATCCTCTGAATCTCTGGGGTTAGACTGAGTTCCGAGGTGCTAGTTACACTCAACTTCAACCTACAGGCTATGCCTAGAAGCGCTTATATCTAGCTAGTTAAATGACAGCATTGTTTTATAGAACAATTAACTAGAGACTTCTCTTGAGTACAAAAATCTCAAATAAAGTTAATGAAAATATTTTTTTTTTTGGTTTTTCAAGACAGGGTTTCTCTGTATAGCTCTGCCTGTCCTGGAACTCACTTTGTAGACCAGGCTGGCCTCGAACTCAGAAATCCGCCTGCCTCTGCCTCCTGAGTGCTGGGGTTAAAGGCATGCGCCACCACGCCCGGCATGAAAATATTCTTATATTCTATAGTTATGCATATTTAGGGTAATTTTCTTAATTATATATTCAATAGAGTTATTTTATATAGTTAAAATCTAAACACATATTTTTAAATATTTATTTATTTATTTATCTATTTATATGTGGATATAAGGGTCTGTGGGCACATGTGTGGATGTCAAAAGACAACTTTTGGGGTCAGTTCTCTCTTTCCACTACTGTGGGTTCCGGATCATTAGGCTGACTACAGGTGCCTTTACCTGCTGAACTATCTTCCCAGTCCCAAGCATATAATTTGTAAAGTACACTCGTGGTTATCCAAAATTACCCACTGTAAGTTTAGATGTTTGACACAGCTATCTTCTGTCGTACAGCTTTCGTGTTAAATCAAGCTAATACCAGGTTGCCACCGTGTTTCTGGTTATGAAATGACTCCTAAACATACATTCATCAAAAAGAGCCTGGAAACATCTCTTAGCTGATATCAGTACAGTTTTCCAGTGTAATCTAAAAACTAAAACTGGAACAACCTGAAGTGTAAATCTCACTCTGCATGTACAGGCCAGAATAATCCCCTCTTCTAGCTGGGCCTTCTGTGAAGCAAAGGCCTTGTGGAGAGTCTCATATACAAGTATATTTTAGTTTTCACCATTCCTCTGGCCAAATGACAAATTAATAAGTGGCATCTAATCAGTCGATTGATCTAATTTTGAATAGGATAGGTTACATTTAGGTAACTACATTTTCAAATAAACTCATATCCAAGTAGATACTATTAAGTCTAAATATTAGGAAGAAAGGCAGTTTCGAGGTTAGGCTGGAAAAAAAGAAAGAAACCAAAGACAATCTTTGTTCTATATCGTGTAAGAAATGAATTCAACTGCATCTAAAGGCCTTTTGTGAGGAAGAAAAATTAGATTTGTACGTTCTGGTCTGCTTAATGTTCATTGTTCATTCATTACCTTATATCTAATCTACCATTCTCTTAATCTTGCAAACAATAATTTGATATGAGGAGTGAATGGAGAAGGCTTTGCTGTGGTACAGTGGATTGATTGTTGTGCTCCGGGGGAGGCAGCAGGGTGCAACTATTCACAGAGGGGCAGACAGTAAATCACTGTTTGCAAACCCCACTTGACTCACACCCTGTGGGCTCAAGTCGCAGCTTCACCTCCTGCGGTGCATCTCTTAGGTTTCTCCTTGCTTCCTAGTCCCAAGCATCTTTTCCTATTTACTCACCACTTACGGCTCTAAGACACCCCCCCCCCATTCAATCAAAAATGCCAGACACTGTAAGGTGGCAGTTATATGTCTGGGGTGGCCTTTATTCATCTTTAGATCTAGAATCGCAAAATAAGAAGGGCATAATTGCTTTCCAGTGTTTCTTTTTCTTTATCGTTTTAAAATGCTGTGCTTTTACCCAATGAACTATTCTTTATATTACCGAATCCTTGAAGAGGAACTCAACTGCTTTTTACTAGGTCAACCTTTCCTTTATGAATGGAGTTCTTGCTGTCTGATAGGCACTGGAGATAAAAGTGGAAAAATCAGAGACTGTGCAAGGGCTTAAGGCTTCTTCTAGTCAAACAGGAAAGAAAAGCATTGAATACACCATTGCTCGGGATCTCAACTCTGGCTATGATGTAATCAGATACGGCTGGATTTGGCTATGAAGTAAACTTACAGAGTTCTTTGAGAATGAATAAATAATGAGATATTTGATGCAGGTATGTGAGAATGAGTAGGAGGTTTTGCCAGGAAGAAGAGGGAGAAAAGTAGCAAGCACAAGTATGTAGACAGGCCTTACATAAAAAGGGGGAGTCTAGCTTTTTAGGAATACACACACACAATTTGCCATGTGGGTCCTGGGAACCAAACCTGGATCCTCTGGAAGAATGGCAAGTACCCTTAAACACTGAGCCATCTCTCCAGCCAGAAAGTTCAAGCATATAACCACATCTTATTTCTGAAAAGAGAGGGGAGGGGGAAGAGGTGGGTGAGAGGAAAAGTCTGAAAACAAATATGACACATTTTTAAATAATTGTTAATTCTGAGTAGTAAAAGATGTTAGTTATAATTCTGTACCTTTCGGTCCCCCCCCCCCCATTTATTTATTTATTTTTAGGAAGGAGACATAGGAAGAGAAGCAGCGGACCGACAGGCACTCTGTCACAGAATGCAGGAAAGAAAGTGCTTCAATTTCACAAGGAGAAATATTTCCACTCTGCTGAGAATTCAAATTAAATGAAAACTTTAAAATACCCAGTACATTGGATGCAACTGATGAATTTAGGGAGAATCTTGTTGAGACATTGCCAAAACTAGTGGGTAACTTTACTACCACACTCTCATCAACAGGTAGGCCATCCCAGCAGAATTAGTCAGAGAAAGGCTTGAACTAAAACACTTCAAAGAGCCCAACAGAGAGTGAAAGAACATTATACCCAAGCACTGTACAATACACGTTCTTCTCAGAAGCCTGTGAGCTTACTCTAAACTACATCATATATTAGGATACAGATGTCGAAGGAACAAATGAGCAAATGGGTAAGGCGATCTTCCACTATCTTTGACACTTGCTTTTGGAAAAGAGGAAAGTGAAAGATGACCCAAAGGAATAGAGAGCCCATGGACAGCTTACTTCTAAGTTCAACGACAATGTTTACATATTGATGGGGAGATGCAGAGAGGGGACTAAAATCAACTGGGCTGAATTTTGGAAAATGGATCAACAATGCAGAACATGGGAAGAGAAACATTGTAAGAAATGCTTCAACCACGGAACAGAAATGAGGACAGGAGCAAGCATATCCCATAAGTTGTACAGTGGGGCCTGCATAGTCCAGCCATGGCCAGCCTCGTGCAGCTGGGAGACTAGTAATCCCAATCTGTCTGCTGATGGCCTGGAGGATTCCTGAAACCTTACTGGTCCTCAATCCACGTTGGAAGGCTGAAGATGCCGAGCTTTAGTGTTACCAAGGCATGGCAGCAGCAGCAGCAACAACAGATGTATTCACCATCAAAAAGCAAAGACAAGCTGGCCAAGGGAACTGCTTTCTCCTCGGAGCTGTTCATATCTGGATCAACTGTAGATGCCACCCTTGCAGACCTGTATAAAGGTTTGTCTCTTAGTTACTTCTAGATCTCACCAAATTAACAGTCAAGATTAACCATTATGATCGTCATACAGTTGTCCAACGCCAAGAGCAGAGAAGGCTGATCCTAGCATGATTTAGGGCTGGCTAAAGAGAGTTAGGTGTTGACAGAACAGCCAAGAAACTGGAGAGGGGAAAGAAGGGGAAGAAGAGGGGAAAGGAGAGAGGGAGAGAAGGAGGAGGAGGGGAAGGCTGAGGAGGAAGAAGAGGAGCAGAGACAGAGACTGAGATCTGGAGAAAACAAGGTTTTCAGGACATATCCAGGCTGCATTGTCAACAGTGGTTCTGTGAGGCTGCAGGTTAGAATTGTCTAGGGAGTTTCAACCAGACACCCAGGTCCAGGTGAAAAACTTAAATCTTTGATACCTGACCATTTGCATCCTTTAAGGCACTCCCTGGGGGCTCTAATAGCAAATGGATTTTGAAACTACAGATTTAAACAGAAAACAAGTTTGGTTAAGATGCGTGGGATAGGGGTAGGTTTCTCATCCCCAGACTGGGCTCTCCAGGTTCCCCCAGGATATCATACCCACAGGGTCAGAAGAGCCAGCTAGCAGCCCTTTGGGGGGGGGGTATTTTAAAGTGGCAGAATTACTCATCAAATGTCTAGGTATGTTCTTTAAAGGCATGCAAGGTGAGCTCACCTTTTTAAGTCTTATTTCATATGCATAACCTTCCCCCACCCCACACAAACCTTTTTAGGCAATCTGATGGAATGGATATGGTCACGTAAGCATCTCTTGAAGAAAGTCACTCCAGGCAGCTTCTAGCCCTGACCTAATTCTTGACAGGAAGCCACCTCTTTCCTCTGGGCCTCAGTCTGACCCCTGTAAAATGTGACCTCAGGACCCACACGGACTATGACAGACACACTTGCTAATGCTTACTAGGCAGTGAGTGTCCTAGATTCTCTGTTCACACCGGCTCATCCACAACATTCCTGAGACGCGCCGCGTCAATGAGGAACCCCTGGAACAGGTAAGTCAACTGTGGCTCCAGAAAGATGTGATTTGCCCAGGATAACCCAGGTGACCTCCTGAGACCCTCCACACCATGCCACTAAACAGTAAAATGAGCTAAGTTTTTAAATTCTAACATTCTGTGATTCTTTACTTTCATTGGCCTTTTCTCACGATTGATCAGGGTAAATTGCAGACTCTCAGAGCTTTGGAGGGGCAGAGATTTTTGTTGAAAAGTTAAATTTGGCTTTTGGGAGAGTCTGTGGCTGTGAAGAGGAAAGGGCAGCATGAGGTTTCTAGGGTTGGCTCTTCTTTCTGGTTCCCGGAGCATCTTTCCTCTGGCAGGCATAAACGTAGTATCACGTGGTCAGGACATCGGGCGCGTAATTGGATAGTGAGCCCTTAGGATCTAATAATTGCCAGGGAGATTCTGGGTGGTATTTCTTTACCGTCAAAAGTAAGTTCAAATTCTTTCCCTCTTGTATCTCACAACTTTAAATTAGGTAAATTTAATCTCTCTCCTCGTGGCTCGGTGTTACTACAAGTTAAACATGCAAGTATTAATATTGAAAATAATTACCCTTTAAACAATATCTTGAAACACGATGTGGGGCACTTCCAATATATCCATAAAGCAAACAAGACAGCTTAATTGTTTGTTTCTCCAAGGGAAGGAGCTAAACCGGAATTAATTTGGTTCTGTCTGTGAAACAATTCGTTTGCTCTGCCTAATTCTGCCAATTAAAGAACTTTTCCCAGACATAATTAGCATGTAAATCAGCGGTAGGTAGCAAAGAGGGAGCCTTGGCGACCGGCGCGGGGTGTAGATGTTGGACGAAGGACCGATTGCCCCTGAATCTGCCCATCCTTAGCCTAAATCTGGGTGGGTGTTAGAGAAGTCTCCGCCAAAACTTGTCCCACCAAATCCCAGGGCTAGGAGGGCGACACATGGAGGCAGACCTCACCCAAGCCTCCAAAGCCTGAGCAAGCCAGCCATCTCCCATCCCCAATCTTTCAGAGTCGCGCCCAGAGTCGCCGGCGCTGCGCGCGCACCTAGGGCCGCGCCCCCAACCACCCGGGATCTGTATCAGCTTTTGCTGGCCCGGGAAGGGTGGGGATAGCAGCCCCTGCTGGTAGTTTTGGAGAACAGCAGAACTGATTTTCCCATTTAATCATTCTTCCCACCCTTTACCCAGGTGGTTTTGTTAGAGAAAAGAAAAGGAAAAAAAAAAAAAAAAAAAAAAAAGCCCAAGGGCGGAGGAGATGTTGAGGACGTTGCCACGCATTCGTTTTTCTTTCCTGAGCACTCACGAGCAGATTTTTGCACAAACAAGAATGAAAATCAGGGAACGTGGACTTAATGGCAGCAGCCCCAAATTGGGGAATAGGTACAATTTCTAATAGGAAGCTTCTAAGCCAACCTGTGTCTGAGACTCTAGCTTTTCTCCGCTGACCTAACGTGCAGTAGAGATTGCTCCGGGAACTGCTTGGCCACCCGGCGTTACTTTCTTTGAAAGCTGTGGCCTCGGTGGGCACCATCTGCGAGACCTACTCTGGGAGCAGCAGCCCAGGCGCGCAGTTGCTTGCAGGGCGCAGGCGGCGCGCTGCGGCTGGGGGAGGGGACTGTAGTATGGCCTGACTAGTTGGCACAAGCCTGTAACTGCAAGACTTCTTTCCTATTGTAAGTCCAAGCAGCGGAGAGAGGCCGTGCCTGCCATTCTTCATGCTTCATAACAATAGAGCCTTGGAAATAGTTGCGATTTCCCTTTTCCAAGAAGCTGCTGGGTTCTTTTTGGTATTATTGTTCTAGTCTTATTTCTAAAGTTTACTCATTTCTAAGAACAATCCTCATTGCGGACTTTGAAACTAAGATAGTTTAAAACAGATCGCGGTCTATAACCACGTTCTCATCACAGTAGTTTATATGTTTATTTAGCGTATGCTATGACCGACTGTGTGCGCGGACTATTTTTAACCACGTCGTCTTGTATCTAATTCATCTGGGTAGGGAGAGGGTCCTTCATTTCCAGAACCAACCTCCTCATACAGTAGTCAGAAATAGAAAGGTTCGCCGACTCTTTAAAACTTTTCCATTTAAGAAAATCGATGGAAAAACTCTTTCTTGTAACTCCCTCCTCACCAAGTCTATTTTTATTTATTTTTCTGATTTGGCAGGGCTCAGTAATGCTGTCTGGGATTTCTTTCCCTTTTCTCCCCCCGCCCACTTTGCTAGAGCAGCTGTGGGGGTGGGGAGACAGGGGCTGGGCTTCTCCTAGAGTCGCCCCCGCTGGGACCTCCCGGGTGCGCGCCCGGGGGAGGGGAATTGAAGTGATAGGAAGCCGGGCTGGCGACTCAGTCCAAAGCTCCACCTGCAGCCGCACGGCAGCAGGTCTCCTCTTCCTTTGGCTTGCTCACACTCTCTGCCTCCCTCTCCCTCCCTCGCGCACACACCACAGCTCTCCTTCGGGTCGGAGGAGACGCCAGCCCAGGGAGGCGGGGTTGCTGGAGGAGAGTCCGCTCTGCGCAATCCAGTCCGGGACTTGGCTCCGCCCGGAGCGTCGGCCTCTCCAGTGACACAGGAGTAGTGAGCCGCACGGGGTGAGGCTGCAGCCAACTCTGCTCCCCACGCACTCGGCTGCCTAGGCGCTCGGGACGCAGCACAGGCGCTTTTCCGCGGTGCCGACTGCCCGAGATGCCCGCCTAGGAGCGTGCGGCCGCGGCCAGCGTCGCCACACCCGGGACACTGCACTCGGGGTTGCAGAGCCGGCCAGATCCCTGCACCTCTGCCTCAACCCCCCACACCGCCCCCCGCCCTGAAATGACTAGTTAATGGGCGCTGGCACCGCCGAGGGGACTCAGAAGTGAATCCAAGTGGAATTTGGATTTGGAAAAAGAGTTTCTTGAGCATTTACCCTGGTCCTCGCTGGTTTTCTTCTTTTTCTGTTTTTTCCCCTTTTTTCTTTTTCTTTTTTCAGTTATTTTATTTTATTTAAAAAAATTTTTTTGGTCTTCCTCTCACCTCCTCTTCTGTCATTGGAGATGAACACAGATCGCTTGCATCCCAGAAAGTAATCGCCGTGACTGTTGCCCCCAAAGAGACAAGCACACATGTAGGAATGACAAAGGCTTGCGAAGGAAAGAGCGCAGCTCAAGGCCCAGAGAGATCTTCTCGATAATGGATTACTAAATGGGATACTCGCCGTGTCAGTCCGCTCCGAGCCGCGGCCGCCTGCCCGTCGATGCACCGAAAAGGTATGGCTCTGGCATCCCTGGCGCCCCACCTCCTGGATCCAGGCTGGGGTGAGGGTCCTGGGGTTACCCCGGGTGCGCTTTGTGAGCTTTGTAGTGCTTGTGTTTTATTTGGTCTCACGTCTCTGTCTCCTGAACGTTGTCCCTTTCTGGGGGGAGTAGCCCCGAGCCTTGCCTTCAGCTCTTTTCTGTCCTGAACCCCAGAGACCCCGGGCTCCATGTCAGGAGCTTCCTCACCCGCGTCGCGCACACCACCGGCGCCGCCCCGGACCCAGACCGAGAGGATGGTTGTCCTACCCTGTGGGGTGTGTGTGTGTGTGTGTGTGTGTGTGTATGACCGAGTCTAAGAGCTCACTCTTGGGCTAGTAGGAAGGAGAGCGGCCCTGGAGGGTGGGATTCTCTAAAGCGCCGGGTCCTGGTGTCTATTGCTGGGGAAGGGGAAAAGGAAAGGGTTCTGCCCTCGAGGGCTAGAAAGGGTTTAGGAGTACAAGGTTGTTTGTGTCCAGCCACAGGTTTAGGCTCTGATGTGGGAGAAATGGTTGTGCGGAGACAGTGGAGAAGAGATGAGGATCTTTTGTTATCAGTGCGGGGTCTGGGCTGGGCTTGGTTGAGTGCGTGAAACTTGTAATGGCCCTGAGCATCTGCGCGCCCTGTCTCTTGGTGGGATCCACTCTTCAGTCGCTGCTGGCACCAGAGGTTCCGGGCTTTGTTTGCTGGAGAAAGTGCCTAGGAACAGTGTCTTTATATGGCGCGGCGCCCCCGCCCTAGGTCCTGTCCCCTGCCTCAGCTCCTACTCGAGCAGGGCACCATTTGTCGCAGCTGCGTCTCTCTCAAGCACTGAGCTCTCCACGCTAGGGCTGGCCCCTGCTGCGTCCTCCTCTAAGACCTGTGCGGTCCCTCTCGAGAAATGATATACCCGGGGAGAGGGAAAGGTGGGGAGACGTGGTAAGAGATAGCTCTGGGCTTGCCACTCTGATGTAGGCTCTGCTGGGCTGCAGATTGTGGGTGTCCTGATTGCTTGCGGTGTCCTGGAGCTCTGCCTCTGTGGGGCTGTGGGGAGCCCGAAGCAAAGCTGTGCAATTCCTTCTTAGCGACCCTACTATTGGGTAGTGAGTGTCACTTACCCCGAATGCCGCGTTTTCCTCAGCTCCCCATGGAGGGAGACAGTGTATGAAGCAGGATCTGAGGTCTCCCGCGGGCTGTATAGAGCCAGGCTGCTGTCCTGGTCCTGCGTGTGTCAGCGAGAGAAACCGGACCCCGACATTTTTTTTCCCGCTCGCTCGCTGCTCCTTTCCCAGCGCCTCCTCCCCCTTTACAGTGCAGGGTCCCTGTACCAGGCGCTTCTGGAAAGTTTCTGTGATAGCTTAAGACTCCTGGAAACACCAGCTGAGGGCTCAGCGTGGTCATTCTGACACCGAACGAATTGAGCGGACAACTGGGATGGGAGTAGGAGCTAGTCGCCTACCCACTGGAGAATAGTATCTCCTGGCCCGCCGCACTTGCTGGACCAGGGTCTCAAGCAACTGGAGAAGGGCCGGGGCGGGGGGGTTGGGGGTGGCGTTGTTGGGACGAATTAAATTCACGATGCTAGTGTGACCACAAGTGGCGGACAGAAGCTACTGTGAGGGCGCGTGTGGACACTGGCTCTAGCTCGCTGGCTCACGAGTTTCTGGCTCCAAGCGCAGCATCCCGAACCCCCTGCGCCAGGCGCAAGGCATTGCGGCTCGCACATGCCCAGGGAGGAGAGAAGCAGGGCCAGGTGTTCGTGGAGTGGAAGAAAGAGGAACGATTGGAGGCGCTCGCTGTCTTCCTAGCCTGGGCAAGCGTTTCCAGGGACGGCCTCCAGCCTGTGGAGAAGTGGGCAGTCCTGCCGACAATTCCGCCTCAGTCGGTGCAAAGCAATTGTGGCCGCCTTGAGTGTGGTGAACAAGCTCAGCCACAGAGGGATCTCTCCCTGTTTACTCTGGATGAAAATGGAGTTACTACTGAATGGGATCCTTGAAAGGCTTTAAATACGGTTGAAACCTGGACACACACACACACACACACACACACACACACACACACACGAGTATTCAGAACTTTTCTTGCCATTTATTTCAGCTGTAATGTTCTATTAGTGGGTCTCAGAAAAGGCTATCGTTTAAGGACCCTCAGTTCTGGTTTTCATGTTTTTCTTGGGTTGGGCAGCCGAGTGCCTTTGCCTTGTTTTTCCTTAATCCTGGTGATTTGGGCCTTCCTTCCCCTGGCGGACTTATAATTTTGGCGTCAAATCTACCATCTGCTACTGTGATGGCAGGGGGTTAGTGGTTTCAGATACATTAATTCTTTATTTAGCTCCCTCCCAGCCCCCGCTGTAAAGGCGCCTGTACTGGATTTTTTGAATGAAAAAAATACCACACTTTTTTTTTTTCTCTCCCTACCCGAACAGCTACCAGAAGTCAAAATAGCAAGCGTTTTGTATGGTTTATAAACTCCACGTTTAGTCTTCCACAATAAACTTTTATTAAACTACTCCAGGCACCAAAGGTAATTATTAACCTAACCTTAAATACAGTGGCAGATCTGTGTCTCCCTCTCTCAACCTCAACTGTCTGTTAAAACCTAATTGCCCCGGCTGTTTGGATTTAGCTTACCTATTTCTGTTTATGTAGTAACTCTTTGACTCTTCAGTAACCTAGACTTTGCTTTCATACATTCTTGAATGAAGGACTTTGCAAGTCAATCTAAGCAGGGAAGAAGGAGCAACAGATTGGAGACCTTGGTTTTGTTCAGATTCTTTAAGAGTCATCTTGATGCAAAGAAGTAGTCTATCTATTTCTGTTTGTTATTTACTGGGGTTGGGAGTGATAGTCTCCCTCGTGTGTTAACATTTTACAGCTGTGACCACTTAGCAATTGCCACATCCCCAAGAATACATGCAGCCTGCATATACGAATATTTCAAAGCCATTTACCTTTGGAATCACCTCATGAAGAGTCTGTGTTGGATAAAATGTCTGGATTTAAATAGGGTAAAGATACATATGACCTTGTGTAGAACTCTCAAGCAAATGATGAATGAATAAAGGGATGAATGGGCTTCTCACGCATGGCTCACTATTTTCAGGTAGAGCAGGCGGGTTTTTCTTTTCCTATCATGAAAACAGACAGTGCTTTCCAGTGAGTGGTTATCACACAGTGACAATAAGGGTGACTCTCTATACACAAATACACACCTCTCAAGTTCTTTTCCACATCTAGTAGTGCTTTCGCTCTCCTTTTAAAAGGGAGAACATTTGCATTTTGAGGAGGCGTGTAACGTTCCTTGCACCAGTGGAAGCTGAGCGTGTTACAGAAGGAAGGCAAGAGTTACATAGGCTGTTACCATTGAATAAAAATAATGCATCCCAGTTTGAAGAACTTGTACTAAATTTACAGTAAGCACCTAAGCTTGCAAAGCGAAGGGTATAATTGCACATACGAAGTGGGGGAGGAGGGAGATACTTCTTTTGTATAAGGAAGTTTGTATGTGACCCATACATTGTAGGTTTGTTCTTTTCAGAGTAGTATAAGGGGGTGTGTGGATGGGATGAAAAGACATTTTAGAACTAGTTTTGAGAGCTAGTGTACTCTTCCATCTAATTTGTTTACACAAAGGGAATCAGAGAACAAGCCAAAACTAATTGAAATGCTTTAATTAGGCACCTGCCATTTCACCTCCACAGCAAGTCTATGTCTACACTGCCCCTCCCCGCCACACCCTCCCTCGGGTTTAGACGTTTCTGGTCCTCCTCCCAGTGTGGACGCGCTTTGCTTTGTTATTTAAGAACCATGTGTTATAGCACCTAGGTTCGTGCCAGGGGAAGGTGGGGCCTTGGAGCATCCTGCTGGGCCCTCCCCTAGCCCTGCCTCTTCTCCCAGGGTATCCTGGTACCAAAGAGCTCTGAGATATTTTTATTTCAGAGTGAAGGCTTTTCTCATTTGCCTTAAAATGCACTGCAAGAACAACTGAGCTATTCTCTCTGGCAACCACATGGCTGCCTCTTGGGGATATGGTAAGGTAGGGAAGAGAGGGAGGCATTTAATCCCTTTGAAATGGGCAAATAAGATGTCAGACCCACAAACCTCAAGGGAGAAGCGAGTTCAGGGCTACTTAGCATGAGACTATTACAGAGCGGTAGATACACAAGGCCATCTCGGTAGATACACAAGGCCGTCTCGCTTTGTGAAACAGGCGAGCTCTTGCAAAACATGTTTTATTAGAATAATTGTAATTGCACTCATGGAGGGTCATGTTATACTACCAGCACACTGATACCCGTATAACCTCTTCCAGACCAGGATAGGAAATCCCTAGGGCACACTGGGTAGGTAGCTCTTCTTGGACCTTATAGGTCTCTCAAGTCTAACGTGTTCAGAAAGCATTATTCTAGCTCATTCTACCCAAATTAGCTTTCTCCATCACCTCCACCGTGGTAACTCCATGAATGGCTCAGGCTCCACAGCCTGTGTTCAACTTCTTCCCTTGTATCATAGGCCGGTTGCAGTGGCGTATGTACGCCATCTTCAGGACACACGTGCATGCACACTCTGTCCGGGTCCACCGCCTCCCTGGCCGTCACAGAATCCTCTGCTGGGCTATTGTGCAGCATTCCATTAGTTGCCCTGCTTCTGTCTTTGACTCCCATCAACTTCTCTCAGTACAGCAGCTAAAACACAGCAAGAATTAAAAGTAAAGAAATTCCTAAGCCAGCTCAGCTAGCCTATCTTTTTCTACCAAAAGCTTAAGTTCTTCCATTGGCACAGGATCTGCACTCTTGCACTCTGCCCTCTCCGTGACTTCCACTGCTCTTTGAGTTTACCCATACCTGTGGGCATATGGCCCTGGAAGTCCTTCATGGGGTCTTTTTTTGTTTTTTTTTTTCCCTTTTAAAAGATTTATTTACTTATTTATTTAATGTATATGAGTACACTGTTGCTGTCTTCTGACCTAACAGAAGAGGGCATCAGATTCCATTACAGATGGTTGTGAGCCACCATGTGGTTGCTGGGAACTGAACTCAGGACCTCTGAAAGAGCAATCAGTATTCTTTACTGCTGAGCCATCTCTCCAGCCCTCACAGGCTCTTTTGCACAGGCTTTTTGGGAGTTTGGGGCAGCTCTTTCTCTAGATACCTCATGATTTACTCCTCATACCCTACAGACCTTCACTCGGGTACCACTTTCTCAGCAAAGCCTTTCCATGCTTCTGACTCACTTGACCTCTGACTTCCTACCCTCACCTTCTAGAACACAATACCAAGAGGATGACTAGTGTCTTTATGGTTTATTCACTTTATTATTGTCCCACCTCCAAAACTCTGCTCCATTACCTACCTTCCATGTTAAGTGTTTGTTGCATGAATAAAGAGGGCATCTTTTTCTTTTTAAAGATTTATTTATTTTTATTTGAATGAGTACACTGTAGCTGCCTTCAAACACACCAGAAGAGGGCATCAGATCCCATTGCAAGTGGTTGTGAGCCACCATGTGGTTGCTGGGAATTGAACTCAGGATCTCTGGAAGAGCAGTCAGGGCTCTTTACCACTGAGCCATCTCTCCAGCCCAAGAGGCCGTCTTTTTGTAAATAAGTCGTCTCGGTATCATCTTTTTCTGCCTCGCTTTTCTTCCATCTCATGTGAGATGCTTTCTTCCTGCATTCTTTTTGCATCCTTCCCGCATGCCCGACTGTGCATCTGCTGGCTCCCTTGTACACAAGCACGTTTTCTCCTCCCCTGTTAGTGGAATCATTTCAGCGTGTTGTTTTCCCAGCCTTGATAATGGATTGGAATCCTTTCCTTCCCACAGGCTCACCCAGTCCCCTTCTAGGGCCAAGAACACACACATCTGTTAGACACCTGGTTCTAGCCAGAGGACGGCTGAACTAGGGAAAATCAACTTGCCAAGAAACGGAGCTAAGAAGTAGCCAGCACTTACAGGGACTGAGCTAAGAAGTAGCCAGCACTTACGGAGACTGAGCTAAGAAGTAGCCAGCACTTACGGGGACTGAGCTAAGAAGTAGCCAGCACTAATGAAGACTGAGCTAAGAAGTAGCCAGCACTAATGGGGACTGAGCTAAGAAGTAGCCAGCACTTACGGGGACTGAGCTAAGAAGTAGTCAGCACTAATGGGGACTGAGCTAAGAAGTAGCCAGCACTAATGAGGACTGAGCTAAGAAGCAGCCAGCACTTACGAGGACTGAGCTAAGAAGTAGCCAGCACTTACGGGGACTTAGCTAAGAAGTAGCCAGCACTTACAGGGACTGAGCTTTTGACTCTGGTCTGCGTTCCAATCACTGACTACTGAACCATTTTCTTCCCCCCCCCCCAATAATTTTTTTCTGTTTTTTTTTTGGGGGGGGGTAATATGCCTGTTAACCTTCATCTTTGCTCTTTGCCAGAACAGCTGTTAAAGAACATAGGCCTGGAAGACTTGCTCTCCCTCTCCCGACTCTTATTTCTTGGATGAGACACGTTACTTCCCCAAAGCTGCATTATATTAGAGCAGTTCTATGACTTGTGAGCCTCCTCTCTCCACCTTGTAGGACCGCAGATAGAATGATATGAAATAATATGGAACGTGACTCTATCTCACAAAATAACGACTGGCAACTTGGAAAGTTTGAAGTCTCTTCTTCTTTTTGACTCAGACCGTGGTATAATTGTAGGCTCTACACTGTCTTCTGTGTCATCAGATGAGTATTGTATACTGTTGGCATGGCCTGAATATAAACCACATTATGAAAATGGACAATTTCCCGAGAATCGTTGAAAACACCGCAGCCCGTATCTAGTGCGTTACTGTACCGTGGATAGTAGCTGTATCAGTCAGAATGTCAACTGCATCAAGTAAGGACTGCTTTCAATATGACCATTATACTGGGCCAAGGTCATGAGAGTGGCAATCTGCCAGACATTATAGAAGAAAAAAAAATAGGAACAGGATTATTCTGCAATCGTATGCATCAATGTCAGTGTAGCCATTAATGTAGAACAGATATGTCAGGGCAAACGAAGAGTCCTGGAGGAAGTACCCATATCTGCAGTAACAAGGGCACATTCACTGTGGTTGGGGGAGTTCAGGGTGGGATGCAGAGGGATAGGTCCAGAAGCAGTTCTCAGGTCAAGACTGGCAGAGGGAATGCAATGTGTGTGTGTGTGTGTATGTGTGTGTGCCCGCGCCTGCGTGTGTACATGTATGTACACATATGGTATGTGTGTTTGCCAGTTACAAATAGGATGACTTTGTTTCTTCTGTGTCCGTTTGTTAACCCTGAGAATGGTAGTAGTGCTGTAGATGCCGGAGGACTAAGTGGCTAACACCTGCAAACAGCACAATGCCTGGCACACGCAAGCGCTCATCTAACACAAAGGTTTGCTTTTATTTGGGAAAATGGCCTGGGAATTGATTTCAGAAACGCTGATCCTGCTTTGTTGGGGGCAGAGAACAGAAGGAAATGGCTGCGGATCTGGAATACAGAGGGAGGATACAAAGGAAACAACCCTTGGACTCTAAAGGAACAATCACACACACCACACACACACACACACACACAAGCCAGCCACAGCGTTACGGGAGTTGGAAGCGTGTGAACAGTTTGTGTCAGGGGAAGAGGGGCTATGATCCTTTTCTAGGGTGATAACATCACACCCCAAACATGAAAAGGGAAACATAAGCAAAACATCACAACACTGTACAGCTAAGCAATGGCGATGTCAGAGATCTGTGGCAGATCAGAGACCATAAGATTGTCGTTGTTGTTGCTGTAGTTACTGCTTGCTTACTAACATTTAAAAATCAGCACACAGCCTTTACCCATATTTAGTCCCTGAGGGTCATCTCTTCAGAGTTGAGTCAAATTCCCAAAGAGACAATGTACAGAAGAGAGGCTTGGCTGTCCATTGCCAAGCCTTCTCCTGGAGGCTCGGCATGCAGCCTCTACAAGACTGCTTTCAGGGTGGCCATGGGACAACAGGGTTGCTCTTCCCTAACCACACTTGGAATGAGTTTGGAAGAACAGGGTCTCCAAGCTAAATCTTCTCCATTACAAGTAAGAAGTGGTGGGCTGCCTGGAGCAGAGCCTGGCACTTATGGTGGGCTGCCTGGAGCAGAGCCTGGCACTTATTCAACTGACTGATTTCCTCCTACCAAATCTAAACTTTGAGTCAAGGGACAAGACTTATCAGTGAGGGGAAAAAAATCTGATTTCTAAAAGACACGACAGAAGGATAACTAAACTGGCATTATCCCCACAGTTAGTTCCCTGAGGATGCTACCTGTCTGTGTCCTCCAGGACTCCCTCCATCCCTGAGAATCACAGTTATTTTTCAGCTCTGGGGATAAGGAGGCTTCTCAAGTTCTGTAAGTGGAGAGGCCATGGGAAGAATGAAACAAGTCAGTAATTAACATGCCCCCAAAGAATGGTGGGCTAGACCCTTCCAGGCAACAGATGAGATGACTCTTACTTTGAAAGGATGATTAGCAATAGATAGTTCCACATAGGTACCTCCTTTAGACTTGGAACTCCCTTTAACATAGTGAGGTGCACTTCTCAGTGGTTTCCAACTCCTCCTTGGCAAATCTTCTGCCATGATTTGATTTGATGCCTAGATAGACTAGGACAGGAGCTGGCATTTTATACAATGAAAACATACCCCCCAGGGGGGTGGGGGGAGCATTGTATGGGCCAGAGAAGAGGAAAAAAGAAAAATGATATCTTAATTACTGTGTGATGCTATATGGTAGTTCGACAGATGAAGAATCCGTGATGGGTACTATTTTCCTATTGCCTTTGGGTATTTTCCCCTAAGGAAAGTAGACATCTTCTCATTGGTATGACAGTATCGGCAGTACCGCCCTCCCCTTTCTGAGACTCTTAATGCCCTAGAGTCAGAGATAGCTGAATGAACACCAGTAGACCCAGCACGTGGGCATGCTCCTGTCCCCAGAATGGAATACGTCATGAACAGTCATATTCTGTAAACATCCTCAGATGACCCAGTCAGTCCCTGCCCTTCCCCCTTCCTAACTCAGGGAACCATGTGATTTCATTCACATATTTGGGGGTTTGAATGCATTTGCTCTTAGGCCCCCAGGCAGGCAGGTGAGAAACTCTTTTAGCCTGCATTCCTCTCACTATTGTAAGAAGTGAGTATCTGAGTAACTACACAGAGTCTCAGCCTGCATAGGGAATGAGCAATAGAAATGAAATCATCTCGAGGCTTCCAAACTCCAGTGTGTGGAGCAGAATGGCGGGGTGTTGGTTTTGTGGAAGAATTCTTGTTAATGGCTTTCGAGATGGAATCTGCGCTAATTCTGCTCACATCATGAATGATGGTCCCAGCTAGACACCATCTCGGGGATCTTCATCTATTAATCATGGAGGCTGCTTTCTTATTCGGTTGCCATAGTTTCAGTGCCTCAGCTAGTATTGGGGTGTCTTGGGGAAGATTCGAGACATACTAGGGCTTGCAAGCCTTGCAGTTATTTTGGCAGCGGGGGGCTCTGGAAGAGCTGAAAGCTGTTTCTGGTGTAATTCAGGGCTAGATTAAAAGAGGCAACTCCTGAGAGTCTCTCCCTGGACCTTGTTATGTGCACATCCAGCTGGTATTTACTCCAGGATTTGCCTCTTCCTCAGTCTTGAAAGAACCTCAGAGAAAAAGATTACAGTCCAAAGGCTGATGTCACCTTCAACCTCCCGAAAGGAGGCAGAGGGGCGCTCCCTCTTCATTAAGGGCTCTTCCTAAATATGGAGGTAAAACAAAGGTATCCATGACTTTGCTGACAATGTCACTTTCTCCTAGCTTGGTTTGGACACTGCAGGTTGCTAAGTAAGTATGATGACATCTTTAGGGCCACGCCTTGTGTTTGGCTTTGCAATGTAAAGGTTTGACCTTTACTTCGGGTTTAATCTTCACTGTTTTTTAAATCCAAGTTATTTGAGGCCATTTTGTTGCCTTTTATAAAACAAAGGGATAACCTCAGACCAGCCAGCCTCCTGTCCACGTCAGCTCTCCAGCAGATTCATGTTTTCATGTGTTTGTTATTTTAATATTTTGCCTCGGGGCTGCTGATTAGGGGAAGTTCTCTAGTGGTGTGTATATCAGGTGGCTACATCAAGAAGGCATTTTGGGAGGCAAGAGCTGCAGGAGAGGAGACAAAGGCTGTGGAGCTGTGCCTCCCGTGTGAGGCAGGCCACAGCTGGCGTCCCTTACCCAGTCTGGCCCAGAGTCAGGAGTGCTCATACCCTTCTCAGAGTCTTAGTTCCTGTTTCTCAAGTGGACTTTCTGGAACTCCTACATATCCAAGCCAAGCAGTTTGATTCCTTTGTAGATTAAAACATAAAAAAAAAAGAAATCTTACATGGGAAGAGACAAATTGGGCTGAATTCTGGACAAGCAACGCAGCAAGTGAAAATCTGGGAGACTTAGAAGAAATAAACTTTGAAATCATTACAAATGGGACTAATCTAGAAAATTAGTCATTTAAAAAAAAACTAGAAAATGACTAGTTTTTATTTCAAAGTGAGCTTCAAAGCAGCCGTTTTACATTTCTCCAGACCTAGCTTGCCAAAATGTCTGTGTAAGATCAACAAGGATTTTGAATGCACGTGCCTATTATAAAGATGCCTCCCTTACCCAACCGCACTGAATGATTGATTTTAGAGACCAATAATATGAAGTAAATGAAAAGGATAACATGGTCGTAATTGCTACTGGCTTCACCAGGCTTCTGGGCACTGGAATTCCTTGTGGAGAAACACTTTTAACTGTCACATCGGGTTTTGATCATGTGGTCCGCCTGCCTTACACATAGGTTGCAATTACTGACTGCCTATGTTTCACCCCCCCCCCCCATCATGTATCTCCCAGAAGCAAAGAAAGCATGCTTTTGTAAATTCAGATTTATAGACCCTTGATTTTTGGGGGTGGGGGGTGGGGGTGGGGTCAGGGTAAGAAAATGTTCCTGCTCATTTTGCAGGACATATACATACAAGCCTAGGTTCACACACACATACACACACACACACACACACACACACACACACATGCATGTGCACACACATGCACATATCCATGTACTGATGCATGCACATGTATATGTATGTGCATATGGAGGAGAGTAATGGGAAAAAAAGATCAAAGCTTTTTCTTTGTTTCTAAAAGAATTACAGTAAATTTAGTTCATTGCCCCCTCGATGGTAAGAAGATTGTGGCTACCACTTGGGGGTCCAGTTAAATATAATATTGCAATGCAGTTTTTAGAAAAACATATTTGGTGCTTTCTGTGTGGATGCCAATCAAACACCAAGTGGACTTGAAGCAAGTTTGACGATCACCAGCGTTTCGGGGTGAGGTGGTGACTGTATTTAGGTGGAGCATTTTGTACAGTAGGCTTGAGTGTGTGCACTCACTAAATCTCTAGGCAAAATAAACTGCACTGGGTTCTCAGTGTGATGGAGAGAATGATCCTGCCTCCTCACCAGAATGGCCATGTGAAGATAGGAACAACTGGATTGCTGTAAGTGATGGAGCCTTCGAGTCTGTAGAACAGCTAGCTACCTTTTACTTCAAGATTTTATCTGTCCTATCTTCTGATATTTACTGGCTCCATACTATTTCTTCCAAAAAATAAAATGGGACTTTGAATAGTGTCCCAATTCTTTCATATAAAAATGTGCTATATACGGGAGGTTGTGGAGCAAGCTGCATCTCCTTTGCCCAGAAGTGCATTTAGTGGGTGCTAAACATAATACTCAGGGAACTTTGAAAACTCTGGAGAAAACAGGCTCTAACTCTTGGTTACAAGAGGGTTTTTTGTGTCATGAATTTTATAACAGATATCAAGAAACTGAATTATAAATGTTAATGTGCTATTTACATTCAACTTTTAACTAGAGAGTCTAATAAAAGTTAGATATAATATATAAATGCCAACTTAAGAATTAAATTTCGGTCTGAACAATCATTCTGTAGCTTATATGAAACCTTAATGACATATAGGCCCATCTAGTTTAGCATAATTTGTGCTTATGAATTATAAATGCTTAGCTTTTACAATTAGACCTACCCAGCTGTAGGCATCTTAATGAGAAATTACCAAAATTGAATTGATTTGTAATATCCACTCTACCGTGTTCCAGAATGGTGATTACCAGAGGTAGTTTTCAGAGCCATCTCCCGCAGTATGTGGCAGGAAAGTTCTGTGGTAGGATCCATATTTGATCATCAGAAAGATGTCAGAATCGAAAGGAACAGAGGCAGTTCATATGGGGCCAAGAGTGTGCGCATGTGTGTGCATGCATGCAGTTCTTCACATGTGTGCTGTGTGGTTACATGGAGGTCAGAAGACCTCCATTTTAAGAATGTAGTTCCCTCTTCCCTCTTTGTTTTGAGGCAGAGTCTCTCCTGTTTCTGGCACTCTGTGTACTTCAAGCTAGCTGGTCCAGGGGCGACCAGTCAAGGCTTGCCACCACATTTGGCTTCTTACATAGACTTAGGGATTAAATGCAGCTGCTCAGGCTGCACTGTAAGAGCTTTTTATTGACCAAGCCATCTCCCTGGCCCTAGATACTTTTTAAAGTGATGCTCAGAGTCCAGGGACATTTCTATTTAAAAAAGCAACATTTATATACAAGCTGTTTCCTCTTATGTGTGCTGAGGGGAAATTGAATGCCTTGAATATGCTGATTAATTAATCCTCCAGGGATATCTCAGTGGGTGGAGCTTTTTCTTGTCACATTTTACTGTGCCTAGAACACAAGCCCTGTTACTATTGCCCAACCACATCCGTTCCCAAGAAAAAAGAGGACAACAGCAGCATCGCCTTTGTTGTGAGAAAGCAGCCGGCATCCAGTCCTTCAGCAGATCTCACAAGCGCACCAGGTGTGGAAGAGAAGGCTTTGAAATGTTGTGAATAGCTTGACATTATCACATTATTATTGAAATGCAAATTCTTCCCAGCAGAAATGAAAGGGCGAAGACAATGTACTTTCTTGCATATTATCGATCATAACTAGCCTTATAGCCTTGCCTGGAGGGCTTGTTCTATGAAAAGTATTCATGATGTGCATGCCCCGGTCATCATGCGTGTTTACCGTGTACAGAACCCCCTCCCACGTGTGGGACTACTTGTCCTTATCCTCAAAGGGAAAGATGAGCTGCCTGCCGTGAGATGCTCCTACAGGGACCTTCTGTAAAGGAAAGGGAGTGTTGTCCCTGGAGACTCTTGGCAAGTCCTTCATCAGAACTGGTTGGCTATATTGATCATTGTCAAGAGTGTTAGTAATAAGGATTCATTTATATACTGCTTATACTGCGTATTCTTTCCATAAGCGTGTCAACAAACATTGCCTCATTTTGGCTCATTACAACTAAGGGGTTGTAGGGCAGGTATGGTAATGGGTTAGGCAGGGCAGGTGTCATTATGCCCAATTTAAAGATGAGATAACTGAAGGTTACAGAGGTCAAATAATTTGCCCAAGAGCACATCTCTGATAAGAGAAAGGCCTTCAATCTTTAGAGTGGCGCCCCCCCTCCCGCCTCCGTGCCACCAAATCTAAAATGTCATGGTGTTGTTGACTCAGGACTTTCATAATTTGTAAAAAGGACAGTTTCTCACCACAGACATTCTCACCTCTGCCTGCCTGCTCTTTGAACCCTGCTATGGCACACATTTAGAAACTGTCTGAGAACGCCCTGCCCTCAGAGGCCACAGAGCAATTAGGTCCTGAATTCCTCTCTTCCCGACGGAGATCGGAGAGCGACGGAGATCGGAGAACGTTGTTGCAGGGTGTCATCCCTGGAGATACATGAAGTATTAAGACAAAAGCCTCCCAAAGAGGACCAGTTGACCATGGAGGGCATTTTTATTCGGCATTCAGCTTTAGGGCTGGAGTTGAAAACAGTACGAGGTGTCAACTTCGTGACACGAGGGACAAAAAGTTCAACTAGATATTACTGGGGAAATAACTCCATAGGATATTTGCACCTATGAGACAGAAATGCATTTTTTTAAAAAGCAGGAATAAAGTAGACCTCATAACACAGCCGAAGTGGCGCTTCCCTCTTGCTGTAACTCAGCCCAACTACTGGTCTAATGAAAGGAGCAGCTGGCCTTAACTCAGCACTTAAACACTTAGTGCTTTCTCTAGGATGCATCCTACCTGAGGGACAGACAGTGGTGAGTGTGTTTAGAACGTACTGATTAGCTGTGAACACGTAGGGGGTGGGACCATGGGCCCGTATTCCATGTTTTCAGCAAGAAGATGACATCACCAAATAGTTCTTCCTGAAGTACATTGGCATGTGAGGACTGTGAATGGACAGAGGTGAGCCCTGGCTGTATGGGTGTGGTTCAGCCAGCAGGACTTGGGAACTCACTGGCTGTGTTATTGGATGTGTGGGGGACAGAGCTGAATGAGTTTCAGATAGCTCTGAGATGTCCCACCTGGGTAACAAGTAATGAGAGCAGCGACACTGGCCAAGACAGGAGGCCAGGTTAACAAATAAAGTATTTAGATAGCAGCTACTATATCCTGTGTTTAAGTCATATCCAGGAGACTGAATTCCAAAGGCCTGCACACAGATGTACTGTTCTCATCCTACCTCTGTACTGTGTTGAAGGCTTTCAGATGAACGGTTCCCCCTGGCAACCGTGATGATGCTGTGCCTAGCCTTGAGCGGGTTCTCAGTATGTTCAGAGGTAGACACCACAAGGAGGACTGAGCACTAGTACCCTGGGCATAGATTGCTCGTGTAAAGACCAGGCGTGTGTGAATGAGCGCTTTTCTGTGGGCTGCACGGTACTAAAATTGAACACCGCTCACACAGTGGAAGGGAGAATGTGCTGTTTAATGTTTTATTAAAAACATCTTCACGGTATAGGCGATTGAGGTCACTCATATTTCATTTTGTGGCTCTAATCTTTAGATAAATATTGACATTGTATGGTTGCCCAGATGAGTCTTCCAATGTAGTATAAATATTAAGAAATATTTATCTTTTTGTAGAGTCTCCAGAAGGGTGCGTCTTCTCTGTTTACTTTCATGTTGCACTTTTTTCCTTACGGGGATTTTAAAATAAAACTTGTAGTATTAAAAAAAAAATGTCTTATTCCTACCTAGGAGTTCCAAAACGAGGCTGAGTATTTTGAGGAAGTAACAGAACATTAAAAGTGGGCAATAAAAGGAGTAAAGATGGGAAACTTTAAGTATTTTCCAGGGTGGGGGGTGTTTTAACAGACGCAGTTTTTAGACAACAGACTCAGTTTTTAAATGGGGAAAACCTGTATTTTAAGAGCACATTCAAATTGAAAAATTAATACTTGGATTCTTTGAGGGAAAAAAAAAATCTGGCACCATGTTTTAGTCGATGTCATAATGCTGAGAGCTGAATTTACATCACTATCGATTCCCATGTCAAATGATTGCACAGATGTGGGGCAGCTCTTCTCTAACTTCACTGGTAGGCTGCCCTCTAGTGGCACTTGGCCTCAGCGCACCCACTTTTGTTCTGATTCCCTGGAAGGTGAACATAGTGTTAACACTTAATCAGCGGCCACCCCAGCTACACAGGGCCCCTAAAGTTAAAATATTTACAATGAAAGGTCTGAATGGTTATGACAAATTAAAAATGCCCATCACAAATGCTCTTGACAGCAGAGAGGACGATAGTATATGGAAAAACACATCGATGACTAAAAATCAAAGCCAAAGTAAAGTCAACACCAGAAAAGTTTCAGGACTATCAGGTAGTAGCACTTACCGTTTGTTTGTTTGTTTGTTTGTTTATTATAATTTTTTATTTATTTGCTTTATGTTCCAAAAGATCCATATGCGTTAAAAATAAGCTCTGTAAGTAACTTTAGAAGCTCTTTAAATAAGATCAAGTAAAAGTAGCAAGTACCAAGAGAATTGCGGTCATCCTTGGAGCTCTCAGGCTAGTGCATTGCCGTGTTCCAAACCCTCTAATAGTAAGTTTAGCACTTTGCTCTCTGACAATATGAAGAAGCCTGGTCGCAGCTACACTGGGCGTAAGTCCTGTGTCCGCAGTGGGTGCCAACTCTGCTTTGCCTTGGCTGGAGAATGAGCATGCTCCAGGGTCTACAATAAGAGCAGAGAAAATGTCAGACTCAGCAGCTATTTCTGCATGTGCAAGGCTAGCAACCTGACTGAGGTACAGAGGCGGCGTATCGATGATCCGAGTGTATCCAGAGAGAGCACAGCAGCAGAATGGCTGTCATATTTCAGAACAATGGCGGTGTGCTGCTGTGGCTATCGATACTGTTGGTGTTTGTCCTAGCATTTTAAAACAGAGATCAGAAGGAATAAGGAAGAGCCTTCTGCTGCCCTCCACACACGTACAACATAGAAAACCCACTTCATATTTAGGACTTACCCTTGTATGTGATGTCCTGTTGAAATTCAAAGCATGAGCTCAGGATTTCGCTACTTGGTTGACAGTGACTTTTTTGGGAAGTTACTTTATATCTCTGTGCCTTGATTTCTTCATCTGTAAAATGGGACTACTAATTGTGCCTACCTTACAGGATAATTGAGATAACATATACCTGAATGATGTCAGGCACATGCAAACACTCAAGTCAGCCATTGTCATTTGCTATCAAGCTGTCCTCATAGAATTGGCCAATCTCTATATGTTCTATTAGCACCTCGATGTACGTTATTAGAATGGAAAAGGCACAAAAATTCTGAGAATATGATAGTTCCTGGTAAAACATTTGCTTGCCCCCCTTATGATTCTGTGTGCTCCTTTGAGTGTTTTGGTATGGTTTAAAACAGCTGACTTAGTAACCAATAATGAGTTCATTACTACAGGTTAGACCTTACATTCACAAACCTTGTGTTTTGAGACAGGGTCCCACTCTGGAAGCCAGGCTGTTGCAGGCATGTAAGTGCTAGGATTTACCGACATCACACCCAGGTCCGAAATGTTGAGTAAGTCTTCAAGGGTAAGGAAGTTAAATTCCATGGGTCCAGTGCTCAGTCAGGAGCGTGTGTGTGTGTGTGTGTGTGTGTGTGTGTGTGTGTGTGTGTGACTCTTGGTGCCTGGGCCACATTGCAGCGCTCTTGTACTGGGGCACGCGGAGCTCTGCGCTCGCTTGAGACTCACGTTGATAAAGGGATTCCTCGGTGGATGAGCTTTCTGAATGCAGTGTTTAGATTGTAAGTGATGGCATAATGTTCAAGTACTGTCACTCAAAAGACAGTAGGAAAGTCTCTTCTAACTTAACGTTAGACTCAAAACCAACATATAAATGGAAACAACTTGGTTTTCTGCAAACCAGTGTTTAGTAGCCTCATCTACTGGCATGCTGGCCTGTCAGATTGAGGCCTCAGCTTCACATCCGTGGTTTCCAAAAGATCTAATTCCTGAACAGTAAAGTGGCCAATGGGAAAACAACTCCCTATTCTGAGCAGGACTTCACCCCCTATTTAGGAAGGCATCATGAGGATATGGAAAAAACTGGAGATTGAAGAAGAATCTAGAGAAATGGCTCAGTGGTTAAGAACATTGATGTCTTCCAGTGGTCTTGAATGCAGTTGACAGGTCCAACTGCCTGTAACGCCAGCTTTAGGTGACCTTACACCCTCTTCTGCTCCCCACTGCCACCCACACTCAAGTACACAAAGCTGCACCCAGACACATGCGTATACATATCATGAAAGTCAAATCAGTATTGTATACATGTATTCAAGAGTAAAATAAACATTTTAAGAAAAAAAATATGTAATGAAAGCAGGTGGGCTGGAGATGTAGCTCAGTTGGTGAGGTGCTTGCCTAGCAGGGTCAAAGCTCTGGTTCCTACAACCAGCATAAACACAAGCTTGGGGGCATGAGCCTGCTATCCCGTAATCTCAGCTCTCAGCATGTAGGAGACAGAAGGGTCAGAAATTCAGGACGCTCTTCATCTACAGAGCAAGTCTGAAGGCAAACCCAGTGTCAGAAACAAAACAAAGGAGAAAGATGGGCAAAGTAAGGGTCAAACTGATCAGTAGCCCTCGGGCAAGCAAGAATCCTGCCTTATCGAATCCACTTGTTTACTCAAATGGTGTGCACGGCCTGGTCTGCAAAACATAAGGAAGTTGTTGGTCAGGGTTTGGGGAGTGTGCTAACAAGCAGGAGCTCGGAGATGGGCTGTGTCTGGAGACAGATGATAGGAACCGGGGCCCTCCCCAGCGGTAACAAACCTTGTTGCTCATTTGGTATTCATCCAAAGGGGACCATCTGACAGCTGTTTGGTGCTCTTTATGAAATGGATTTGGACCCCGACCAGACGTTAGTGGACAGCTGTTCACAACACAAAACACTTCGTCAGAAGAGGCACTAATGGGCAGTGTCCTAATGTCTTCACAAGTAAGGCAGGAGTGGGCAGGGTCAGCCTGGCTGTAGGCTGAGGGTGGAGGCCTTGTTGGACATTGAGCCTTCTCTACAGCCAGAGACTTTGGATCGCAGGGCTTCTTAAAAAAATTTTTTTAAAAAGCCTCCAAAAGAGTGTTTAATGCTTGCTTTCTGTATATCTATGCCCATGTGTGTATGCGGCGAGCCTTTTCAAAATGGTCAGCCAATCAGAGGCCACTTGGTTGCCGCCACCCTGTATTTACTAAGCTGAATTCAGTGCAGAATTTTCTCCATAGCTCTGCTTCCTGTGCGGTATTTGTTAGCAATTTTTATAAAAGTTACTTTGTAAAAGTTACTTATAAAAGTTTTATGACGGTTATTACGCATTGCTTTCATGTGTGTATCTCTAAGTGAACCAGTATAGTCCATCCCCCCTCCCCCACCCTGCTAGTTACTGACCAGTGACCACTG
Organism: Mus minutoides; assembly: GCA_902729485.2. Taxonomy (NCBI): domain Eukaryota; kingdom Metazoa; phylum Chordata; class Mammalia; order Rodentia; family Muridae; genus Mus; species Mus minutoides. The sequence continues at coordinate 73,835 of LR753568.1, forward strand.
CCGTGGAGTTTTGAATATACACTCCGGTTAAAATGGACTTTAAAAAACACTGACGTTAAAGCAGGTGCTTTAGGGCCAAACTGGTTTGACAACTGTTCATCAATAATTACACAGGCTTGCGCCTACCTGTGTACCTACCTGTGCAGCCTTGAGTGGGCTGTTTTTGAATTCAGCAGTCACTGGAGTGTCTGAGGCACTTTTTGAGTTAGAATTCTCTCATCTTTTCCTTTCAACTTTGCAAGTTAGGAACAAGCTCTAAGTCACTCTTGGGAGTTTACTGATGAAATCTCAGCCTTCCATGGATTGGCGGATGACTCCTGGTCAGAGTGCAGTGTTAGCGATGTGATGGGGAAAGAGTTTGATTCCCAGTAACTGTTCATCGCTTCTCTTTACAGAGTCAGGCCGTGTGTAGACATCGAAAGGGCTCTCAGTGCTCTTTTCCCGTCACCCCATTCACTCCCTCTTTCCAGAGGTAAAGATCTGTCCTATTCTCTCCACTTTCTTCTAAAATATGATCTGTGTAAGCCAGTCCTGATGCTGGATACGTTTTTACACAGCAGTTTTACGATTACACAGCAGTTTATTTAAAAGAGATTATAGTCTTTGTTGAAGCTGCGTCCAGTTGGGTGGGGAAAGTGGTATGTCCTGACCCTGGTATGCAAGTATGTTGGGGCTTTCCTGCTGTCCTGCCCTCAGCATCTCCACAGAGGTAAGACACCCTCCTCCCCTCCATTTTCTAGCGTGGCTCCTGCTCCCATGAATGAAAGGCCCTGACTAAAGGAGCTAGAATACACCCAGCAGCCAGTGCCGGGTACTATTGAGTCCATTGTTTTCTCCCAGCTCCGAGGAGCCAAATCTCATTTTATAGCACAGTGTATTCTAGGAATTCCACTCCATCACAACAACAGACTTTCTCTAATGCCTTCCTATTTTCCCCATTTACCGCTGTCACAGGCAGAGTCACATAGTCCTGCAGCAGGCAATTAGAATTCACTCCTCCCCAAGGCTCTGCTCTGCCCCATTTGCAAAGGGACCACAAGGCATCAGCTGCCATATTAAAGAGACACTAATGACAGCAGGGGCCGAGATCAGCCAAAGCCGGGATGGAGAGGAGGTGTTTAAGATTTAATTCCTATGAGGGACGAAACCTGGAGTTTAGACGTACTCCCACTCCCGTGCTAACACCGAGGTTTAGGAGACATAGGGCTGAGATTGTGCTTGATGAGTTTTTCATATACTTAAGAGTAAGTGAGGTGGGTATGTTTAAAGTAAATACATGAATGAAAGTTCCCCAATAAGGTTGCACAAAGTTACGGAGTGTGCTAATCAATGTGCTGGGTGTATTCGAGGTGTGTTTGTTTTTTTTTTCTAGTTTTCAAAGAATGCAAACTAGTAATACTGTCCTTTGGAAGTGTCATTTGAAGATTTCCAAGGTATCTTGGATCCTGTTTTCTTCCTGCGGGGGGTGGGGGGGGGCTGGTGTTTTGAATCTGAGATGTGGAGTCTACATTGTGACTAATTGGCCTCTGAACACAATCCACTTTTCAAAGACTTTCTGGTACATTTTGACAATGGCTGAATGACACGTTACTCATTTTTGTCACATCTGGCACCACAGGACCACTCGTGGAACAATTTCCTATTGGGCTTATGAAGCTGCCCCATTAGTAATATTCCCTGGGGGACGGAGTGTGAGGAATTATGGTGTGCCTGGGCCTTCCCATGGTAGAAGTCGTCCCGCCATGTTAAATTGGTCGAGGCCTTCCCCGTGGTGAGCACACAGCCCAGCACAGCATTTAGAGTGGGCTGTCTCACTTTCTTACTCTCCAGGCCTTTGTTACTGGAGGTTCTCCCGTGGACCGTGCACTGGGCTTCGGATGGAGCAGTGCCATCCTCTACTGACTTGGACCCTGGAGGAATTTCATTGAGTCCTAAATCATTAATTGACCCGGACGGTGACCAAGTCATCCGTGTAGGTTTTCAAAGGTCTTCTGCATTCAGGGTCTCATTTTGGTTTCACTGAACCGTCCACACCTGTCTTTGCCTCATTTCGAGAAATAGAAGGAACATTCTTCTCTCAACACAAAGAGAGTCTGTATGAGGTTTTTTGTGTGTGTGTGTTTTTTTTAATTTTTTTTAAAAAATATTTTCCCCCAGATATTACGCAGTGTGCTCACCAGCTTGACAAACTAAAGCTTGGTGGATGTGTGGCTGCCTGCAAAATCTTCCTTTTCCAAGCTGTATGAACATCGGAGGATTGCCCTAGGTTACAGGCAGGTCTTTTCACATCTTAAAGACCAAGTGCTCGCCAGTGGCTCTTATTACAGTGCTCTTGGTTAAACTGTGTTTCTTTGATGGGTGTCAGCGACATTCCGGGGTGAAGTGACTGTCAGGTTTTTCTCTTGCCATTTTCTCAGGTGAGTCTAGAAAACTATGCAGAAGGTCTATACCCTGGGTACCATGTCTTGCAAGAAAATGCTTGCGGTAAATATCAGGCAGGTGTTCCAAAGCCCAGCCTTGGCTGTCAGAGAGTTGATGGCGCCTGATGCTTAAAGTTGTCCCCAGACACTCACACATCCTGAGGTAATCGCTGTTGCCCTTGTAGTATGTCTGCATTTAATTGCAAACGCAGAGCTGATACAGGAAGTTTTGATTACAACTTATGTAACACCTAGTGTGTCCAAGTCCACTAATCAGAACAAGACTTCGGCGGCTGGAGGGAAGTGAACAGAAGTCTCTGTGTGTGGAGCAGACAGCACAGTCAGTGCCTAAGGTCAGATCCAGGTGGCATCACTCTGACTGTGTGGCCTTAGGCACACAGTAACCTCGTTATGTCTTTATTTGCTGTCTTGTACAGCGGAGTAGTAGTTGGGGCTGCCTCATAGGTAGCCATAAGGATTCAATGAGTCAGTATGTGTGGCTTGCTTTAAGTTGTTGTTACACTGTTAATATTAGGTAGGAACTCACCATCCCCATCCTCTGTGAATTTATATAAACATGCTGGGGAGATGAGCCCAGAGAATTTTCATGAGTGTGTGTGTGTGTGTGTGTGTGTGTGTGTGCATGTATATGCTAGAAATTAGCACACAGTGAGGATTGAACACTTGGATTTGACTTTTGTAGCCCTTCTTCACCCATTTTGATACCTCCACTGCTATCAAAGCTACTATGTCCCACCCTCTTCCTCCACACCCCCTTTTTCCCCTCTGCCACCCATGTTTCTTTTAGTAGTGACGAGTATCTCAACCAGGTGACACTCCATGAAGGCCATAAAGCCACTCACCTTCGAAGTCACCAGTCATTTATGTTCCATGTTACTTGTTGAATGTGCTCATGGGTGACGCAAAGCTAAAAAAGTGTTGGAACTTGTGTCAGTGTTGGAATCCTGTTTTGTTGTTTGCTGTTGAGACAGGGTCTCATGTATCCCAAGTTGGCCATCTACTCTCAGCATATTGGTTAGCTTAGGATGACCTTGAATTTCTAATCCTCCTGCCTCTACCTCCCTTGTGATAAGATTACAGGTGTGAGCCACCACACCTGATTTCATGTCAGGCTGAAGTGACAAGCACTCTATAAACAGAACTACACCCTCAGCCCAGTAACCTGCTAGATACAAATCCTCGAGTTCAGGAAGTCCATAGGAGTAAATACCCTCCTTTTGCTGGCAGTGATAATTCTTTCTAGAGGCTTCTGACTAAGGAACCACTCTGAGGATAGCATTCCTTGATATGTGAGATGATTTTGGTGCTGACCACATGATGTCCTGTCTGTTCAAAGGCAGCAGGAAGCTCCACTCAGACCTAAGGGGTCTCTATCGTTACTAGCTGAAGAACACCAGGGTGCATGTTCCAGGCCCTCAGACTACAGAGCACAGAGCTGTCCACTGGGCACGCTGATAAGTCCTTCCAGAGCTGGTCACTGGGGAAGATTACGTCAACCTGTCTGGGGAAAAACATCTCTCCCTGTTTTCATCGAAGTTCAGGAAGGCCAGTCAGAGGCAAAGTTTCAAGTTCAGGAGACTCACGGGGCTCTTCATATCACATGGTCTTTGTTGGCAATGGCACTTTAGCAGTATTACTTCACAGACCTTATTTCAAGTTCAAGACTAAAAGGCAGAATAGTGGTGTCAGATAACCCTACTCTTGATAATCTCCCTCTCTTAAAATAATCCAGACGTTGCTGATGCTGTGAAATTTGTGCTGATCCTTGAGTAGTGTTTTTTTTTCTCTTAAAATAAAGACCTAGTAGGCTTAGAGGGAGATCTTAGGGAAAATACCTACTGAAAATGAGCAGGACTGTGTAAAATTTATGTTTTGAAATGACAGTGATCACTTTAAGTTTGGTCAGCACCAAAATAAATGAATGAGTAAAAACAAAGGAGCAACTCTTTAAACTGTCAACCCCTCTCCAAGCCATAGTGTGCCCTTCTTAATGTCTGGGCTTTCCATATTCCAGAGGGGATAGATTCAGTTTTTAAAGGGACCTCTTAAACTCTCAAGAGAAAGTTTTATCTCTTGATGCAGTTCTCATATACTAGAAATGTATGAGACTTATCAAATAATATTTAGTAGATCCTTGATACCCAAGGTTTTAGTACGTGATTTTTTTTTCTCCCCGGTTTTGGGGTATCAAGGAGAAAATGCATCAGGCTTACTTTATTGTATATTATTGTATAAACACTTATTTGATCTTTCCATCAGCTAAAAACCAAAGCTCCCTTTAAAGCTAGTTGACGGTACTGCATAAGACCATGCTTTGCTTCTTGTGTGGTACTTTCTAGAAGTGGGAAGTGCAGGGAGAAAAGGCTGCACATTTCTACTACACCTTTGTTTTCTAGGGCAGCATTCTTTAAAGCATAGAGTTTAAAGTACTTTGGTGCCCATTGTGGTTTACGCAAGGAGATTGTGCGGCTGTTTGGAGATGAATTAAAGACATCCAGACAGTGAGAATAGACCATCTTCTTATGTCTTCTCCTGGCTCCGTATAATCTGCAGGCAACTGTCCCCTAGCCTCAGTGATCATCGCACTGACAAGCACATTTGGTGGTTAGGGGTATATCTCAAACTCCTCGGCTGAAGATGCTTAATGAGCGAACTGTGTGAGTGGACTAACTTTCTCACGACAGGCAACATTATCTTTACATACTACACAATGCAAAGAGCTCTGCCCAAGCAGGAGTTTCAAACTTGTCTCCATTAACCATCCCAAAGCCCATTCTTTTCTCCAGTGTCACAAGGAGTGTGACGTTCACCAAGATACAACATGAGTTTTGAGAACCCATTGTTCAACTCCTTTGACGTGAGAATACCCTGTATCAGGAATCTGTTGGTCCTCCCTGGAAACAAGGATTAAGATTCCTAAATTAAGTACCACATTCAGAAAAAGAAAGCTGTCAGGAAGAGTAGAGGCACTGTAAAGTGGCCCTAGCTCCATAGAGCACAGCTATGCTACTTACTGGAGCTTTGGAGTCAGTTTAAGATTGGCCAGCCCAACATCTCTATTGGCAGGTGTGAATGAAGCCATAGGGTAGACGGACTTACACAGAAACCAGAACAACTATGAGGCTAGAAGCCCTAGCATCAAAGATGCATCTAGAGAGGGATACTTTGCTTCATGGCTGGAAATGGTATTAGTTTATAACACCTAAGGACACCATAGTTCTTAGAAAGAGTTTATCTATTGTAAGATTCAGAGTATAATATACCTAATTAATCATGCTGGTCATGTCCCTCCTTATTTGCAGACTGCTTTACATTCATTGGTGTTGACTGGAGGTCATTTGGTATCTTAATAAAAGTATCAGATGTACAGCCATTTACATCATTGCATTCCCTCCTCTGAGTTAGATCCAAAGATCTTATTGCCAGTCCTAATGCTTGCTTGTTAATAACATTGGTAAGAAATAAAGCTTCTGTTAGTGGCTTCCTTAGTAGAATCAGTGTTTTACTAAGGAGAATCAAATAGTGAAGCGATGAAGGAAAATGATTAAAAAAAAAAAAGCTTTTAAAATAGCCTCTTTAGGAATATAGAGAACTGACTAACTTTTGATAACAACCCCTTCCTATGTTTGACTATTGGAACAGAAGCATAAATTGCAGTTGGACAACCTCAGAGGGCTTAGTGTACGCCTTGGTAGAATCCAGTTCAGATGACCTGTATGAAAAGGATCAAAGCACATATTTTCCATAACACTGAATATGAAAATTTTTTCAGCCATGTCAATGCCCACCTTTTCAGGACACTTAGTGCTGATAGCATTACCTACCATTTTTCTTTAATGCCACAAGATAAAAAGGACGGCTTTTTTTTTTAATTCTAATAGATTTTTAGAAATCCCTTTAAAACCTTTTTTAGAACAGCAGGAAAAACTGATTCAAAGGCAGAGCACAAACAGAATGACTTAATGGACAGAAGGCAACGAACGCAAGGGAAAAAACGAGGCTGGGAACCTAAAATAAATTGAATATATAACACCTTTCCATTTCCCTCGTTTTGTGTGTGTGTGTGAGAATGTGTTATTTATGGAAAAGCCAGTTGATTACTTATCAGGCCAAAGCTTGTGTTTGCTCAGACTAGTGACATTGAACAATAAAAAGAGATAGAAATGGCTAAGCCGTGCAGAGATGGGACAGGGAAAATAGGTGGGTTCAGTATGGGCTGTGAGCCCAGTACTGAGAGCACTGGAATTCCCTGCAGTGCTCTTACGTTAATTGGAGGGGGTTTACTATAAGGAACTGTAATGAGTATGGGGGCTTCCCAGGCAATCTCCTGGCCCCAGGGAAGAGCTCTCAGTAATTACTTAGTAACATCCCATGGTTGGCTTGAGAGGTATCTGAAGCCTTATTCTGAGCCAGCTGCCGCACTGTGACCTGAGAGCTGATTAGAAATGCAGATGGTCAGACCCATGCCAGCCCACCCAGAAAGGACTCACCACCCTGTCTGCAGGTGATTGGTGTGCAGGTTGAACCGTGGGCGGCACTGGTTGAAAGGACACCTGGGCTTGAGGTAGAGGGTGCAGATATGGGGGTTATCTTAGGAAAAGGAGGGTCAGGTTATTTTTAACTAGTGAGCTAAGTACATTGTTAGACGCATGAGGATGTTTGTTAGTAGGTTTATCTTTCAAGTTGGAAAGGAATGACAGTGTCTCTGGGAATGAATTACCTGGACCTTGACTTGCTTGTGACTCCACGTAGTGCTGTGCACAGACTAATATTTACCTAACAACCCTGGGGCCACGAGGACAAATGCAGCCGAGGTAAGAAAAAACACCCGGTGATAAGGAGGATCAGCATTTTGATGGCCCGCCGGATTATAATTATCACCACATTCTAGGTCTTTGCATCAGTAAAACTTTGACGCCGCCTGGGTCTCCAGCACATACTTATTATTGAAATGATTTATCATTTTATTAAAGCTTCTTGCTTCCAAAATGGTTTATGGCCCTTAAAAAAAAAATCTCAAGTGTCCTAACAGCCTTGTGAACAGCTAACAGCTCAGAGCTGGATTCCCTTAATTTTAAAAGCTAAGTGATTTCTGCCAGTGTGCCAGCGGAGTTATGATAGATGACAGAACGTACAGACACCATGAGGCTGGTGGGATGAAAAGATCCCTCCTTACCTCTGGACCTATATCAAACACTGCATGCGCTCCTTGTCCTCATCCAGTGCTGCCGTTTCCCAGAGAAAACAAGCCCATTAGGTGGTGCTTGAGCCAGCTATTTTCCCCTTACACAGGCGAGGCTGATAAATCATCTGCCAATTCATCTTTTAAGTCAAAGTTTAAAAGTAATAAATACCAAGCTAGAGAAACATTGACCAGAAACGATGACATCACAGGAATCATAAGTCTCTCTTTGTCCCTGGAAATTTTTTTGTATAATGGCCTCAGTCTTTTTTGACAGATAGACTTCATTCTCAGGGTCATGGGAGAACTCTCCACAGAAGCATAAAAGGAAGCTGAAAAACTGGTAGATAACCGCACATCCGTGTAACCGCACATCCACGTCCCAGGGTCATCCTCGAGAACAACTGGGAAGGAAATTCTTCAGTGACCCTAGAAACTCACTTTGACAAGGAAGGGCCACTCACAGTTGCCATGGTTAGAAGGGTTGCCTTCAGATTTCTTATAGACAAGCAAGGAAACACAACTATAAATATATATCACTAGGGGGAAAAAAAAGAGGCTAGCCCCATCTTTCCCAATACCTTAGTTATTAGCGGAAACATTGAGGGGCAAAAGAAAATTCTTTGTTTCATCTTTACCAAGGTGAAGATGATCCCAAGATGAGGGGTAAAAGCCTTCTGCTCCGGGTTCAGGTTTGTGAATATACCAACAAGCCCACATAATCAAAGGCCCTCCACGAGTACGTTTAAGAGCTGTCTCCAAAGATGAGAGAAGCAAAGGAAAGAGATCCAAAGACGAAAGCAACGGAGGCAAAAGTGATAAGGGATGCGCTGGTCCTGAATTTAACCACACTGGGGCGTTGACCAGGAACGCCGCCGAGGCTGACCACGGTATCGCCCTGCATCTGCCGGCTTTATCGCCTCATCCCTCTTTTCTTTCCTTCTGCCAGCAAACACTCGGGTCAGCACGTGGGAGTCTTCTTTCACCTACCTAATCGGTGTTAAACAGTCCTGGAGGCTCGGGAAGCCAGTTAGATTATAAACCTTTGGAGAAGATTAAATAGTCATCATGTGCTAATCACTCTTGACGCGCTTTGGGCTTGAAAGTGGAATTCTTGGCCTTGTTCTGAAAAGTCACACGTTTAGGTGTTAACGGTAAGCAGCGTTAGTTGAGATGAATGGGGATTTCTCTGGAGCCCGGTATGTTTCAGGTGTAATGCAAATAATCTGGGGGCAGAAAACAGTGTTCTCAGCAGAGCCCAGTGAAAGAGAAAAACAGAAGATTAAGGAAGATTCAGCAGCAGTTTTGAAGAACACTTGAGGAAAGATGAGAGCCAAGGGCTACTTGAGTGAGAGAGAGCCACTTCTCAACTGGGTCATTTAGTCACATATTATATGGAACAGTGTGGAGAAGGGCACTTTACTGGACCAAGGGGTGTGGCAAGAGTCTTCCAGAAACATGAAGTACAGTTGAGTTAGTCATGAAGTACAAGGTACCCACAACTTAAAGATTCCAGTCATTGTCATAACAGTAAAACCTATCACCTCTCCATCGTACTTGGAAATGACTGTGATGTCACCTTGAAAGAGGAAAAGCTACTATTTCCTGAGACTGGAGGTGGGGGTGGGGCCTTCAACTTTGTGTTTAGGTTTTTGAGTTTGTCTACAGTCTCACATACTCCACATAGGACTGAATCTCAGCATTATCATCTGAAAATCAGTGTCTCCAAAAATGCCACAAACAAACAAACAAACCAAAACAGAGAAGGTTCCAGGGTTTGAGAACATGCAGATGCAATGGCCTCTGATAGTCAAGAAAGTGGTGACAGCCTAGGGGTAAGTAGAGAGAGGCACTGTCACGGTGCCTGCACACAAGAGGGATAGATTTGCCCTGCCTTTCTTACCCCCTTCACCACAGACACGTCCTACTTCTCAAGCATGATGGAAGGACATCTTTATTTGGTGTCTAAAGTGATGACGGGCACCACACTTTCGGCGCCGTTTGAGGACTTTCCAGAAACTTCATCTTCAAAGAAATCCAGACTCTAGGAGTCCCAGTAGAACACAGTATTTGACTTTTATCCTGTTAGTTTATTTGATGCAACAGATGTATGCACTTGTGGTGCTTTTAAATTCTGTGTAGTAGAAAGTTTCAGAGGAGAAAGCAAATGTTTTCTGGATGCTTTTAATGAAAGATAAAAGGACAGGAAGGGTTGCTGTAAAGGAGGCTATTAAAATTACATGCCTATGCATATATGTATCGAGCTTGGAGATGGTTCTCATGGGAAGAAGCACAGCAGAGGAGTAAAGAGGAGAATGGTCTTGAGGCCCTCTAGAAGGGAATTTACTCCTCAAAGTGATGAGATATTTTGTTTTTAAGAACACCCAAACAGCGATCTGCTTTGGCAGCAGACTTGAGCAGATGAGCCCACAGGATCCGATTAGCAGATAGCATCCGGAGATGATCCCATAATTATCTCATGGCTCTCTATTCAAACTCTTAGAGGCTGGAGAGGCTCAGTGGTTAAAAGCACTGGCTGCTCTTCTGGAGGACCATCCACATGGTGATTCATAACTACCTGGAGTTCCAGTTCCAGAGGGTCCCGTGGCCACTAGGCGTATGAGTGGTTCAAAGACGTACATGCAAGCAAAACTTCATATATATGAAATAAGAGTTAAAAAAAATTCTGGATTGCTTCTTGAAGAGAAAGTAGAGAAAAACTTCATCAATGGTTCCCCCAGAAAACAGAGTGACTTGCCCTAATGGTTCCCCAAGAAGCAGGTACTGAATCCTAAGAAAACAGAAGAAAATGAACAGGGAGTTTCCAGCACCTTTGCCAAGACACGGATTTGTGGTTCTGCTAAGATCTAACTGAATAAAAAAATAAATAAATGGCATCTTCAAGAACTTTAGGGTGTTGTTGTTGTTGTTGTTGTTGTTGTTGTTCTGGTATCTATTCATATGTAAAGTGTTTCTAAGTTACCCCTAACTGTTAATTAGTCTTTGAGCTGGTAATGATAAGCAAGCTTAGCACTGACAGAATGAACCTGTATGGGTGGCCTCTGAGCACTGAAACATGCGCAATAATAAACCCTTTACTATGTTGCCTTTGGGTAGCATGGCTCCCTTTGAGAACATTGGTTTTACATGTCACTGGATACTAGCAGTCACATCATCATCATCATCGTCATCATCATCATAGATTTCATGATTGCATTCCCATTCTATGGCACAGGACTTTTGAAAACTAACACATCAAGTTTAGGCAAAGACCCAAACCTTTCCATATTAACATGAAGCAACCAGATTTGGGGTATTTACTGCACTAGGGCACATTGATTGTCACCAGCTTGTAGTCTAGATAGCAGGGACAGCATGTGGTTCAGCTGGTTGCCTGTCCCCATCCCCCCAACCCCCTCCATCCGATTCACTGCTGATCCTCATGAATATTATCAAGCTTTTGCAGCCTGAGAAAGACGCGATCCAGGTCTGACTCCTGAATTTTGCCCCAAATAATATCAAACAAGACAGAACAATCTGCCCTTGTAAGTAGTTTATGTTGTCATCTTAATATTATTGAGAACTTTATTGTCTTGAGATGCATTGAGAGCTTTGACGTGAGTTCAGTGCCAGTGATGGGAAACGTTATTTACACAAAACTCTTTCCTGACTGCTTTCAACCATGGGTAGAAATACGCTATCATCTAAGTGCCCAACGATGCTGATCTGAAGTAGAAATTGTTGGCAGGTATTGGTGCCAGTCAGATGAGAATGAACTGCCAAAAATACACAAGTGAAAATGATAGCACAGACCATTCATTCTCATGCTCTCTCCTCCCCATCTCTTTCCCTGCCTGCTCACCCACCTCTCTCCTACATGGTGCAGCTATACAGTGCCAATCGACTGGAATTACAAAGTGTGGCTGATTTAGAGACAAACTCAGAGCCTTGGGGGTGAAAAAGCTCTAAAACTCACCCCTGATGTTGTCAATTTACTCACAGCCTGCATCTTTTTATAGCAGGGTTCATGTCAAGTGTCATAAGAAGGAGTTGATTTCTTGAAATTTCAGACTGTGATAAGGGCTGGGCCCTCCAGGAAGAGTGGTGCAGTGAGGACCAGGGCATTTCAGTGAACACCCAAAGCAGGAGGGCATCCAGGGGGAAAGCCTTACAATGAGGTGGATAGAAATGGCACTCAGGCCTGGGCAGAAAGCAGCCTCCAGCCACCTGCTGCAGGGCGTGTTTGTAACAATGGCAGGGTTAACTGTGACTGGAAGGCACCAGGATAATTTACTCATTACTTTAAAGGAAGTATTTCAAATTATTTTCAATCAAGAGTGTGGTGATGCAATTTTTCCAATGAAAACATGACTGTTTCACGCTTACAGTAACTACAGGCTTTGAACACAGTGAGTATTTGGATCCTGTGTCTTTATATGTAAAGAAAATAGACTAACCATATACAGAACCCTTTAAGTTAGCCAAGATGCTGAAGTGCAGAAAAGAAATTTTACAGAAGTTATACAGTGAATGGGACAAAAGTGAACTTGTAATGGAAAAAAAATAACATTAAAAAAACAACAGCAAAAAAGAACGGGGCCAATAGGTTCTCAGGTTTTAATCCACAAACTAAAACTAAGCCAGACAAAAGCCATATGTTACTTCCTATTGCTTTAAGATGTATTAATAATGACCACAACATCTGAAAACCTAAATGACGACATTGTATGTAAAAATCAAGAGGTTCCTGTTCAGACCAGAAGTAAGATAATAACTGAGTGTAAAGTATCTGGATTTCAAGAATTCTGGGAAATAATTTATCTGAGCATCTACCACTGGTGTTAACCTTTCCAGTGGGTGAATGTTAAGAAGGAAATCTGTGTATCTTTTGACAGTGTGTGTGTGTGTGTGTGTGTGTGTGTGTGTGTGTGTGGTGTGATGTGAGGGGACTTAACTGGGCACAAATGAAGGAAAGTGCACACGCCAGCGTGAGAGCAGTTGTTGAAATGGATTGCAGTGAGGTACAGGGTCACCAGGCTGGACTCCCAGGAGCCTCTCTCTGGAGAGCCAGCCTGGCTCATGGGAGCAGCTCTGCACACCATTCCATCCAGCTGCCGCAGCACGAGACCTTTCCCTTCATGACTCTCAATGATTTGTTTTGTTCTCGGATTGCAAAACAGGGCAACTGCTTGCTTTCAAAGGCTACCATGTTATGTGCACACTCCACCATCTATAGAGCTTTAATTACCTTAGATTTAGGAATATGCGACATTTCAGGGGGAACACTATAAACACGGAACAAAAACTGCAAAAGCAACCTACTGTTGCCTCCAGCTTTAGGAGGTAGGGTCACAGTGCAAAGCTTCACACTGAGGACCTTGCAAAGACTTAGCTCCTGTCCGATAAAGTGGTGCATGCCTTTGATTCCCAACACTTGGGAGGCTGATGCAGGTGGATCGCTGTGATTTTGAAGCCAGACTGATCTACAGAGTGAGTTTCAGGACAACCAGTGCTGCATTGTGAGACCCTGGCTCCAAAAAAAACAAAAAACAAAAAAAAAAAACCCAACAAAACAAACAACAACAAAGAGAGTTAGCTCCTTCCAAAGGAAGACATGCTGTTTCTTGCCATTTCTCAAGATGGAGGCCTGGTGCTGTTGTACATATGGATAGGAGTGGAGAAGTAGAGGTATTTAAGTCTGATTGATCTACAATGAAGGGTTTGCAGTACACAAAATATTTTGTTAGCTGTTATCAGCGACTTCCAGTACAAACCATGGCCAACAAACTGCAAGTACTGACAATAAACTATATTGTTGAACAAACATGCCAAGAAATAAAACAAAACAAAAAAACCCTTCAGAAAGTATATAAGAATTGGTTTAGAGCCAGGCGTGGTGGCGCACGCCTTTAATCCCAGCACTTGGGAGGCAGAGGCAGGCGGATTTCTGAGTTCGAGGCCAGCCTGGTCTACAAAGTGAGTTCCAGGACAGCCAGGGCTATACAGAGAAACCCTGTCCCGAAAACCCCCCCCCAAAAAAAAAAATTGCCAGAATTGGTTTGCTTATGAATGTCGTCACTCCTGTGGGGTAGATTGGGAGAGCTATAAAGTAAGGAATCTGGAGTGATGGTCATGTTGGACCTGATCTATGTTTATTTACTTATGAGAAAATCACCATGCATACATTAAGTATATCCTTTATCTATGAAAAACAGCCACATAAAAATAAAGTATAAGTAAATGAATGAGGTACCAATTATTGTTGAAATAAAAGCGACAGCTTGTGATTGGGGATGTATATTAGTTTGTAGGGTGCCTGCCTATTATTCCCAAGGCCCTTGGCTACCTGACCAGCACTGTACAAATTTCCCAGAAGGCTCTCTGTACATGTACAGTTTTGATGCCAGGACAGTTGGGGACATTGCCTCTTGGCCATCCACATTAATACTTCAGGATACCCAGAATACTGATCATCAGGGGAAAAAAAACATCTAAAATGTTCAGCACCGAATAATTTTGAGGAAAACAACCATGCTTTCAAAGGATCAATGAACCCTATTACTAATATTGGAAAAAATGAATACCAACCATTGAGCCTATTTAGCTGGCTGAGAGGCATGCTATTCAAGTCTGAGGGTGGCTGATAATTATTCACACTAAGCATTTGGGCCATGTTTTCAAGGGCAGATAAAGCCAGGAAACCTCTGGCTTGGGTGACCTGCTGACATGTATCTGTCTCTCGTATGCTGACTCTCATTTACCTCTGTAGTTTTACCCTATGTATTTCCCATTCCCGTGCTTCTCCCTCCTTCCCTCCCTCCCCCTCTCCTTTCAATGCCTGAGGTAAAAATAGCACTTCCCCTTTTAATAGCAACAAGCTCAATAAGCAACACTTATATGATGCCCACAGTTTATCTTGGTAGCAATCCTAAAGGCATACGTTACTCCTATCCCCAGTTTTGAGTCAAGTCACTTGAGCTTTGGAAGAATAGATGAATTTTTCCTGAAGTCACGACTAGAAAATAACAATGCTAGAGTCTCAAGTCACTCACTAGTCTGGTCTCTAAGCCGGTGACAAGGTCTCCATGGAGCCTTCCACACTGTTTCTGGTGCAAAGTGGGAAGAAGAGCCATCCATGGTATCCCCAGTAAAAGGGGTGTGTGTGTGTTTGTGTGAAGATATTGTTTGTTTATGAAATATGCAGGGTCTGTTTATGAAATGTGCAGGGTCCTTTGGGTGAATCCTTTAACTTCTCTGGAAGAACAGGCTTGTCTGATGACTGAGGCACTAACTTCCCCTGTTCTGTGCTTCATCCTGGCCCTAACCTTCCTGGGAATACATTTTCTATTAGTGTCTCAGTGTCAGGTGTTGTTTGTTTGTTTGTTTGTTTTGTTTTTTTGTGGCGATATCCTTTCATATAGATAGGCATGTATGTGTATGTGTCTGTGCTCGTGTGTTTGTGTGACTGCTGCCTGCAGACACCTTCTAACTGCTGGCTAGGTAGGTGTCCCTCACATTGGCCTGCTCTTGTTATGGACTTCATTCTCAGGAATGCCTATTCTTTGTCCACACACACATGCTAATACACTGTCCATCTTGCCTCTCCTAATAGCCCTTTGAGTCTTGAACTTGGAGCCAGCAAAGTACTGCTTTTGTAAAGCACAAAAGAACACCAGTTTGGTGCGGTTTTTTTTTTTTTTCTAATCACACGAGGCCTGAATAAAAAGCTTTTCTGCTATTCAGAGGCCACTTGCATTGTGCAGCTGGCCCTGGACTGCTGAGACCATCTCAAGGCTGACAATGGAGTACCTGACTGAGCCTCTGCTCACAGGACTTATTCAGGACCCCCAGGCCTGGGACCGGTGCCAGCATGCTCTAGGGAAGATTGAGGCCCTTTTCTTGGTCAGACCCTGATAAGCATATTGGAGTTTGTTGGAGCTGTTGTTTGTTGTTTGCCTGCCAGGGAGGGTTCCACAATCTTATTGCAGGGTTGTCTTCCCAGCAGGCTGGCTGTCAGGGTAGGTTTTGTTCCTGGTTGGGTCCCACCTCTGTGAAATGCACAGTGAGACTTGGGTCATAGTCCACTCGCAGTGAGCCATACATCACCGTGTGGACTCTATTCCCATGACTCTGGCTCCTCAGGACAATGTCTCTTTCTTCACCATGCTGATGGTAAATATCTGGTCAGCCTCATCTATTTAAAAACCAGCCAAGCAGGAGTCCTGATGCTGGGGAGTGGATTCTCTCATTTGTTTGTAAGTAAACAGGGGACTCAGCTCTTCCTAACTAAAATTGAATTCCAGTCACTCTTAACATAATACCAAAGGACTACTTCATCTTTAGTAGCTAGGAGGGACAAGGGTACACTGAGGCAGGTTTACTGTTTCTGGCTGCTGTTTAGCACCTATGCCTAATACCTGTCTTCATGACTGATGATCCCCGTGGGAAGAGAATCATGTTCCTGGCTTACAGAATTGAGCAAATCAAAGCCAGGTGGGCATCTTTGTTTGTAATCACTCTGTTCTTGGAAAATTGGATTGGATTAATTGAGATACTTGAGGGTTGGCATTTAAACATTTGTAGATTTTTATTTTAAGCTAACTAAAGGGTTGTACAAAATGACCAGCCTCTTATTCTTGCTCTACAATGACCCTGGGTTTCTGAGTAATCTCTCTCTGTAAGTGGAAATCTGGGGCTGAAAACT
The DNA here is from genome assembly GCA_902729485.2 of Mus minutoides. NCBI lineage: Eukaryota > Metazoa > Chordata > Mammalia > Rodentia > Muridae > Mus > Mus minutoides. The sequence goes on from LR753568.1 coordinate 90,162, forward strand.
TTGAGCGAGTAGGACTGATTTTTTGTTTTGTTTTGTTTTGTTTTGTTTGTTTTTACAAATTCTATTGATCACAAGTTCTATACTTATGGTTAGAAGCTGGTGTGTTTAGATGCTTGACTTGGCTTGCCTGGCATATCTGAGGCCCCAGGTTTAGCCACCAGAAACCCAAGGATTAATTAATTAATTAATTAATTAATTAGTAAATGCTAGATTGATGTTGAAAGGAGCTAGGGAGTCCCAAGAGCTGAGGTCCAGCTGGTGCTATGGAGTGTATTAGTACCCCACGGAATGAATATAAATGTAAATGATGTTGCTTTGAGGCTCCCTGTAAATCTGAGCAGGTAGGCTGTGACCCCTTCAAGTTGAATTTAGCCCTCTTCCCTGCTATCTAATATGGAATCCATCAACCTTCCTGCCTGTATTTCCTTTTTCCTTTTATTGGAAATTGATTCTCACATACTATATCCTGATGTTGGTTCCTCCTCCCTCTATTCCTCCTGGTAACCCCCCCACCTCCCCTCCCATCTGAATCCACTCCCTTTCTGTCTCTCATTAGAAAAGAACATGGGCTGTATTTCTTGCTGGATACAAACTCAAAATAATATTACTTTTATCATGGTGTCAGAATCCAAAGATCACACTCCTTCCCTAGACTGCTTCTGCTTGTTCAGATGAGCACATGGCCCTCTTGTGCCAGCCTGCATTTTCTGTTTCTGTTCACTATTGCCCCAATCCTTCCTGTCCTTATCCCCTACCAGCAGTGAAACCAATTGGTGCTCCATTCTGTTTATGGTCTCTGCCCAGCCTGCCTGTTTCCTCGCTAGGGCAGTGAGTGACCTTATTGCTTGGTCTGTGTTTTACCACTTTCTGGTGCCCCATGTCTTCCTCTGCGGGTTTCTGTGCCTCTCCTAAAGGCTTGGCTCCTCCAGCCTTTAAGTTCCACTTTCCCTCTAGTGACACAAGGGCCTGGTCCTCCTGTGTGGCTGAGTGGCTTGGTTTATATACATACATACATACATACATGTGTGTATGTGTGTGTATCTGTGTATATCTGTGTATATGTATGTATGTATGTATATTTGAGTCACTAAGTACCCTTTCTAGTATTTCAATTGCCAGAAAGCTTAATGTGTGAATTTCTTCCACTGTGTTTCCTTAAGTAGGATTTCTGCAGTTCTAGAAAAGCCTTATAAAAAGTTTTCACCTTTTCATTCCTAAAATTCAATAACGATGTTCCTGACCCAGACCTCAGCACATGGGCTCACAGCCTGGAGGATGAATATGTATGTAAGGACACTTATATTTACAGCTGATCCTTACTTCTGAAGGGAGAGCCTGCATTAAGGAGAGCGCTGTGGTGAGGAAGGTGAGCTGAGATGGTCTCCAGGCCAGAAGGAGCTCGTTCTAGCACTGAAGCTCAAAAGGCAGTTAGTTGCCTGGAAGTTACCCACAAAGCCCCGGCTCCTGGAAATGGAGTGGTGGGGCTGGGAGCTTTGCCGGATATCTGCCCATTGTCCTCTGTGCTTTGGGAAGCGCTGATAAGGCCGGATTGACACTGGGGACAAGTGAAGTTAAGCAAAACAAAATGGTGGTGTTGATGTGAGCAGGGAGAAGGAACGCTGGTTGAGTTTAGGAAGAAACAACAAGCCTTGGATGAGGTGGCTTGTCTTTGATTGCGGGTGCTTTGGCCCTGGGGAGGTTACGGCAGGGGGGGGGGGAGGACTCCCTTCTGAGTGGATGGAAGAATGCTTTGTAAATGCTGTTCATAGCTCAGGCATTTGGCCTTCTACTCAAGCAAAAGGTAGAAAAAAGAAATAGGCATGTTTATAGAAGTATCTGTGAACTAGAAGGTGACGCCACCAGAGAAAGGCCGAGTGGGTGGAGAGCCCGCTGGAGAGAATGAGGACCTGAACTGGCTTTAACTGAGCAGGGCAGCCTGGGAGTCAAGGGCAGCCTGCAAGTGGGCGGATGGGAGAGGGAGGGCCGCCTCCTTCTGCCTATTGTTTGGTCCCAGAGTAAGCTAGGAAGTACTGCTTCCAGGGGCAAGAGGCTTTGAGATAAAAACAAAACAAAACAAAACAAAACAACTCAGAATCTTAAACTGCCTCAGGGAACTGCTTTCTAGCAAGAGGAAGGTCTGATGAGCAGTTAGCAGCTTTTCTAAATTTGTTTTTCTGCCTTTCAAAACAGCGCTGTGCATTTCTCTGCCGTGGCTCTACCTCACTCCAGAGAAAAGTGTTCTGACATACTTTGGAAAGATTTTCAATAATGAGGGCTTCCTAAATAACTTTCAGTTTCTCCAAGAAATCAGTCAGCCAGAATGCCCTTCCCCCCGCGAATTCCAGTTAGTCATAGTTTTACTGAAACATGTCAGAACTGAGAAATGCAGAAGGCAGCTAAGCCCGTCCAATCAGAAGGCGGAAGAAGTTTCACATCTGCGCAAGAGCAATGGTGTCTGGCTCTTCAGATGCGCAGGAGCCCACTGGTTCAACAGAAGAAACACAAAGGGGATCCATGGCTCCGCACAGAAAGGCTACCTCTTCCCAGGGGCCCAGGACACATGTGCTTGTGTTCTATAGAACATTCCAAAATGCTAACTATTAGCTTCGAATAGCTGTAGAATTATTTACTTATCAGCGCGCATGCCTGCACGGTGTGCAGAGAGGGGTGTGTATAGAGGTCAGAGGACAACTCAGGGCAGTTGACTCCACCTTTATGTGGCTTCTAGGGCTTGAACTTTGGTCAGGGTCCTGCACAGCAAGAGTGTTCACCTGCTAAACTATTTTACTAACTTCGAATGGTTTTAAAAGTGATCAATTAAAGGGTCGAGAATGGTCGAAGCACTACCCAATAAATGCGCTCCAGGGTTTATTTAAAAACAGTCCTGTAATAGTAGGTACAGTGCACACACACAGAGCTGAGGTCGGGTGTGTTTGTGAGCAGTTGGCAGAGGGTGTGGTGGAACCTGATCCTGCGTGTCGTAAATTATGAAGTGTTTACACCTGTCAACTCTGTCTGGGTCCCTGCTAATGATACCTTAACAACTGGCCAGGGTGACACAACACAAAGGGTCATTCCTTTTAAGCTCTGTGATGTGGGTGAGGACCTTGCCACCCAGTTCTGGTGGTTTTAGAAAGGTGGCTTGGCTCTTAGAGATGCATACACAGGTCAATGAGGAGGTCCTCACACAAGGGCCTTTGAACTGGGCACAGGTTAAAGTATCAGAAGGAACCAAAGGTCCATAAAGGAATGATCAGGGAAAAAAGCAAAACGAAAAGGCAATGTTTACAATTTGGGTGTGCAGCCATTAAGTCATGTTCCGCTGGCCCACAAAATAGTGTGAACACAGAGGGGTATATGTGTGCACTGCCACATGTACACACATGGAGGCTGGAGGTTGGTGACAGTGTCATCTTTGCAGGTCTCTCAGTGAAACAGAAGCTCCTCTGTTCCAAACACAATTCACAAACACAAAGCATCCTTTCTTATTAAATGTGGGTTCTGGGGACTTGAACTCAGGTCCTCAGGCTTGTATAGCAGACACCTTACTGGCTGAGCTGTCTGTCTCTCCAGCACCTGAGTTTTTTCTCTCCCATCCTTCCCCACCGCCCTATACCTTCTCCCACCTCTAGTATAATGCCCTGTACTAACAAAGTGGCACCTAAGTGACACATATTAAATGTTCAGTGAATTAAAGATCAGAGAAATGGCTGTAGTTAACTGGAGAGTACACATAGTAGTTAGGAATGTGCGCTTCGGAGCCAGCTTGGCCAGGCCCAAATCCCTGATCCCCACTGACTAGTTAGTGTGTGGCCTTGGGGAGTCTCCTCACCTGTAAAATGGGGTTAATAACCACTTGCACCCGAAGGTGTTGTAAGGATGAAATGACTGACTCAGTACATGTCAACAGCCTGGTCGGAGTCTGACACCAGGTAAACCTACAAAACACTGTTCTGCAAGAATAGATGGCTTTGAGCGGAGAACTCTTATGAAAACAGGCAGCACAAAGGCAAGCAGGTACTTTTGGTCGTTGATTCACGGAAGACTGGCAGCCCGTGAATGTCCAATAGCCTCTTCTTATGCTATAAACTTTGTAAACATGGGCTTTCACCATTCAGAATCCAAAGGAAATTGTATGTTTAAAATAATAATAATAATTTTAAAAGTCCAGTATAAATCTTTAACAGCAAGGAGCTAATTTTTTAAAAATATTTTTCCCTTTTGGAGGAAAAGAAAGTGCTTAGTAGAGTCTGTTTCCATTTTGGAAATAAACTCACATCTGGGATGCCAAATTTCAATCTTAATGCAGCGCTGAACAGCTGAGTTATAATTTGTTAGCCTCCTGGAACGCACAGACTTCTGGAACGTGGGAAAGAGCAGTTATCTTTGCAGTTCAGTGAAGACAGAGCCCACAATAGTTTAGAGAACCCAGAGGAAAAAAAATTCATACTTAAAAATTAAGACCATGTGTGATAGGGTGTGTCTACATAGCTACAACCCTGGACTCCATGAGATTCCCCTGTGGTCATAGTTGTCTGTCTTGTACCAATGATCGGACGCCATCAGTGATTCATATATTGGTATGTGAGTAATGTAAATGGTGGTAATTTAAACAAGGAGTTTACAACATTTGACCCAAATAGATGTGCGTGCAGTGACAGGGAATGCCTTCTGACTCTGAAAACAACATGCTACACTTAAAATAAAGAGAGGAGATAGAATTCAAAACTGCTTCCTTAATGGGCAGTTTCCATCTTCACAACCTTCTTATGAATAGCTATAAGTCTGAATATACTAAAATAACTTATTGAAATAGAAAAAAAAATTGTCCTCGTTCACACAGCAGACATTTTTCATTCACCTTGGCTAGATTCTGTTTCGTTCTTCTGGCTTTGCCAGGGCCTAAGGTTAATGATACCCTCAGAGACTGGAAACACCCACCCCGTACCATCAGTGTCTTGGCTTATTAAGTTATGCCAATTTCACAACCCAAAATCCATTAGTTAATTTAACATAGTCAGAGAAAACACATTTGTCTCCTTCACTGTGTTTCACAGTCAAAGTGACACCTGAGCACCACTGTCTGGTGGAGGGGGACAGTGAAATCCTCCCCCACCCCTGGGTACAGCCATTCCCAGCCCTGGAGTGGATGCGTGTGAGGCTGGATATAATTACTGAACCACAACAGCCCCCACAGACCCCCGGGGATCTAGGAAGTGTCTGTGCCACGAAGCACAGTTTTGTGTATCTTTGATCAGGGCTCAGGCAACTGCTGTTTGCATTTGGGGAACTGGAAATGCAGAGTCGGGTTTTCAGATGGGCAGAGAGGATCGAGGGCTGCTAAACTGCTGACCCTTCTGCCAGGGTTCTAGCTCAGGCTCATTAGCTGAGTGGACATCTGAGCCTAGTCTGTCTCAGTGCTGACGACGTCCTCAGTTTCATCCCCATAATGCACTCGAGCTGGCTTTCCTGACGATCAGCTGCTTTCTGCACTAGCAGCCTGGTATTAAATGCAGACCAGAGTTGGGCTGGCAAGAGCAACGGACGCAGGTCTGGATGGCTGTTCCCCCTTTCTAGGAGAGCTGTTTGCCAAATGCGCGCATGTTTGTAGGTGTGAGAGATAGCAGGAGGTTTGCTAAAGCTTGTTAACCACTTTTGATTTCAAAGGATTAGGTTGGAAGTAGGGGAGTCCTGCTCCTGTTAATCACCTAAGAATATTAGGTAGCCATTAAGGAGATGAGACAAGGAAGAGATGGCAGAAGAAAGACTTCACATTTGCTGACTGCGTGGTTAAGTCTAGTGGGGCTGAAGTACTGGAAATTGCTTTACAACTAGATCCACTTAACTGATATGGCCTAAAGGAAACCTTATCTATACTACAACTTAATCCCCCATGAGAAGAACCTGGTAATGAAACAGAAACCAGGGTTGTCCCCTCCCCCATCTCTCTCTTTTTCACCTGCATCTTCGGTCTCTTTGGTTTCATTAATGTTTAAAATTAGTGACAGAAGCCAGGTGATTGCGCATGCCTTTAATCCCAGCACCAGGAGGTAGAGAGAGGCAGGCCGATCTCTGTGAGTTCAAGGTCAGCCTGGGCTATGGAGCCAGTTCCAGGACAGCCAGAGATACACAAAGAAAACCTGTCTTGAAAAACAAACAAACAAACAAACAAACAAACAAACTAACAAACAACACACCCCAAATAGCAGCAGCAAAATCAAAACAAAACGGTGACAGAATTTATTATATTTTCTTTTTTTGCAAAGAAAAAAATTGTTTTTAAAGAATATGTATTATGTATGGGACCCTGCTTGTGTTTATGTGCAGCAGATATATGTAGGAGCCCTTAGAGGCCAGAAAAGGCCCTGGGCTGTAAGAGGTTGTGAGCCACCATGTAGGGGCCGGGACCTAAGCCCAACTCCTCTGCGAATGCATGCTGTAAACAGCGGAGACACTGCTTCAGCCCTCACATGATATTTTCATACATATGAACAAGGTTTGCTCCTCCCATGACTGCCCTCTCCCCCTCCCTCTGTTCAGTATCCTTCTTTCTCCCAAATAATCTTTTCTACCCATCCCCCCACCAATGGGGAGGGATGGATTCCAAATGTGAGAGAAAATATGCTTTTGCCTCTCCACCCACTATAACCCTCTTGTTCTTCTTCCCTCTTCCCTTTAGACCCCTTCCTCCCTCCACACAGTCCTCCTGCATTCATCACACACACACTCTCACACACTCTCTCACACATACACACACACACACACACACACACACACAATGAGTTCTCCATGTGAGAGAAACACATGGTCTTTTTGATGAGTCTGACTTTTGCTTGACATGATAATATCCACTTCCATTTACTATCCCGGAGATGGGAAAATTTCACTTTTCCTTTATGATTGGAACAAAACATTGCATATTTAACACTCCTCTGTTGGTGGACAGCTAGGCTGGCTCTATAACTTGTTTTTTGTGATTTTTTTTTCTATGATTAACATGGGTTTGCTGGCATCTCTCTTGCAGGCTCCCTTGGAGTACTTTGGAAATGTGCCCAGGAGCGATGTACCTGGATCATATGGTAGATCTATTTTTAGCCTTTTAAGACCCCCTCCACATTGATTTCTATAATGTCTGCACTCGTGCGCATTCCCCAGCCGTGTGGTCCCCTTTTCTCTGCATTTGTTCTTCTTTGAATAAGTGTCTGCCTCTCGTGCCTTTCAGACGTGAAAGTTACTAAATTAGTGGCACCTGACTTGAACTTTTCATTCACTAGACAGGTTTGCGTCCTCAAGTCTGAGCTGCTTGTCTGCTGCAATTCAATCCTATCTGTGGTCTTGTGCAGCACTGGTTGAGTCTTAAAAGATTCTTACTTATTTTCATACAGTGCTATGGACTCTGACAGCCGAAGACTAATAATAAGCCTGACAAGGAAAAAAATAAAACAATTGTCAAATCGACAAAAAAAGAAAACAACAACAACAAAAAAGCGTTAGGAAAAGCATTTATGTAAATTGAGGCTAAAAGTGTGTGGGAGCTAGCCTTGGCTCACACTCGATTTCAGGTGGCAGATGGACAGAATGTCCCCCTGAGCCTCTCTTACACTTACTTGTGTTTTCATGGCTTGCTGGGATGTGGCCGCTCTCTGAGAGCATCTTGAATCACATAAATTAATTAACTAATTACTAGTTGTATGCGTGTGTTCAAGCATGTAGCAGTGTCATGTGACGTGGGCCTGGGGTGACCTTTCAAAGGAAAGGCTTCCCTCTCCTTCTGCCATGTGGGAGCAGGGCAGGGACTCGGGTTGTTGGGCTTGGCAAGTGCTTTGACCCACTGAGCCACCTTGCTGGCCCATTTTCTGAAAGCATTTGTTCTAACAATGCTTCCCTAAGTGCAGGGCGGGGATGGGGTGGGGGGAGCCCATGTATTTTCTTGCATTGAAGCATTAGAAATAGTTTGTTTCTTCTTCTTCATCATCACCACCATCATCACCATCATTAATATTTTAAAGCAAGCCTAAGTCTGTTTAATTTGACAATGCTTATCTTTTGGCCACGTTCAGTTTTCCTTATCCAGCACCATCGTTACAAGGCCTTTGCTGGCCTGGAACTTGCTATTGTATAGACCAGACTGGCCTCAGCCTCCCACAGATCCCCTTATCTCTGCCTCTCTAGTGCTGGGGTTTGAGGGATGTGCCACTCCACCAAGCAGTTGCCTTTGTTGTTGTTGTTGTTGTTGTTGTTGTTTGTTTTTTGGTTTTTTGGGTTTTTTTGTTTTTTTAAAGTTCAGATAAACAGATGCTTAATGTTAGGTCTGGCTGACAGTAATTACTTTCTTGAATTGATGTTTTGCTGGTAGTAGCTTTGGTGACAGTGTTAACTCCATTGTCAGGAGCAGATAAAATAAATATCATCTTCTCACACTCCAGGGACTCTGGACCAGCTACTTCTCTCTGTGTTCTTTTATTGTCCATATAATTGAATAAAATATCTACTCTAACGCAATAATAAGGTCACAGATTTAATAAGACAGAACTTGGGAATACAAAATTTACTTTTCTCAAGATAAAAATTATATTTTTTTCCTGTGATGGGCCTTCTATCCACTCAGCTGTATTTGCAGCAGTAGAATGAGGTCAGGAATGCCATAGACTAATGAGGTGTGTTACTTTAAGAATCCTAAAGTCTTACATTTCATCAGCTTATGTTTTTGAGGACAGAGACAGACATCACTTGTCAACGTGCTGAGTTACCAGGGTGCGCACAAGCCATGGGACTTGAAAATGAAAAAGCTAGTGTAGTCTTAAGAACCACTTACTTCAAGGATATCATCTCACAGGAAGTAAAAACACAACTTGACCTAAGCCATTATAGAAAAATCTAAAGCATAACACATACAGAGTTCTCCTTGTGTGTTCCGTAGGTGCGTAGACTCTATTTTGCAGTGTGTCATTAGCACATCCATCCCCCCTCCAGGAATTACAAATCCTCTGAGGACAGGGATTGTGTGTTGCACGACTCATTGCACCACTTACTTACACACCAAGCATTGGTGAGCCCTTGCCGGGTCCGGCTTCGTGTGGTGTGGACAGATTAGTAAACAGTAACACCAGTTTGGTGGCTGTGATGGCGCATGCTCCGGGGCCGTGGAAAGGTTAAGAGGGAAGCTAGCAATCAGCTGTCGGTGGGAATCAGGGAGGACTTCATAGAAGAGGTGATGTTTGGGGGAAGTCAGAAGGGCGGGATAGGGATAGGAATCCCAAAGGCAGAAACAAAAATGGGGTAGAAAACTGGGCTGTGGAGGGTATATATATATATATATATATATATATATATATATATATATATATATATATATATATATTAAAATATGTTAAAATAAAGCCAAATGCTGAGGGAAGAGAAGTGCAAGATACGAAGGGAAACGAAGAAAGAAAATGGGACTCCCAGAAGAGCCACCCTCCCAAATCCTTTACTCAACTGTCCAATTCAACTGAGTTGTGGGAATTTCTGAAACATTGCCATTAGGGAGAGTTCATTGGAATCTGGAGCAGACTGTCAACCCCAGGCAGCAGGCAGGAGAGCCCCAGTGTGGTGTGGAGGCAGAACAGCTCACCCGCAGCTCTCTGAGAGCATTGCACAGATCCATGAATTCTGTTTCTGCCCTGCTTCTCCTCCATCACCCACCCTCATCTCCGTGTGGCTGATAGTGCCTCGGTAGAGCCTGGCTCATAAATAGACAGTCTACACTCAGTTCAAGTTGTTGGAAAGAATTTGAAAGAGACTGTTTGCTCTGGGGTGTTTGTGGTGTGGCTGGCAAAAAAAAAAAAAAAGTCATGGACCAGGTAAACCATGAGCAACACGTGCATGGCTGCACTTGGCTCCTGTCTTTTTACGTAGGCATGATGCTGAAAAATGGACCCTAAAAAATGCAGCCTTCCTTAGCCCAAAGGAATTCTTCGCATTTCCACTAAGTTTTGCAGTCAAGGCCTCTCTCTATTTCTGCTCAGAGAAGCAACAAAATGGTCCAGTGCTAGCTCAAGGGGCAGAAGGCTGTGCTTATAAAGTTTGGGATCCGGGAAAAACTGGCGCCAACTCCAAGGACATTGAGAGAAGATGCGAATGTGCAAAGTTCAAAATGATGAATGTCACAGGTACTTCAGTTTTCCAATTGCCAGCCCCAGGAACACAGAGAGACATATGTAAAGAGCAAACATACATTACACGTTCTTTTTAATGGTTTGGGGGCTTTTCATCCTAATGGTGACCAAAGGAAAGAAAAAGTGCCATTAACCCATTTCACATCCATGAAAGCTGAAGTTTACAGAGATGAAACAGCCAGGTCAAGGCCACACTGGTCACTAGCAGAAAGAGTCTGCCAGTCGCTAGAATGCAGAGACTCTTCGAAAGTAGCAAATCCCAACAATATCTGTAGGATGCTCACACAGCAAGTGCTCCGAATACTTATTATCTTAACCCAGAATTCCAAGTCCATGTTTACAAAGTGCTCAGGATCCAGTTGGCCTCAGAGATGATAAACCCTCGTACCTGATCTCAGGGTAAAGAATTGTCAAGATAGGCAAGGCGGACACTCAAGTGGAATAAATAACCAAGCTTAGCGAAGACCAATGGAGATAAGGAAGACGCAGGGTTGGAGATAGTGTTGCCTAGATCTTTACCCCGAATATTTTTCCCTTATAGTAGCAGAAAAAAAAAATGTTTTCTCTGTCATTAAAACAATGGCCAAGGCAGCATGCAGAGCATCTGGTTTTTGCTGAAGAATTCCAAAAGTTGTGAGTGTGTGTGTGTGTGTGTGTGTGTAGGTGCCATGTGACAGAGTGTGACCTTAACCCAGATTTTATAGGAGGAAAACCCATGAACATAATTTGTTCTACATAAAGTCTGTAATCCTGACTGCAGCATTGGCTGGTGTGAGCTCTGTAATTACTGGTAGGATTTTTTTTTTTTTTTTTTTTTTTTTTTTTTTTTTTTTGGTGGCGACTGCTGACGATTTCTTTCAGGGCTTGACAGCTGCCCTCCCAATATTTATGTGTTTCTTACTAGGAGCTCTAGATTCACAACTCTGGGGCTTGTAATGAGGAAAAGAACACAATACAAATAACATGAGAAGCACTATGAGTCGGATCTCACCAGAGAGACAAATCACATATTCTAGCTGCTTTAATTGGAAAGCAGCCTTTTCATGGGGTTTCCTTTCCCTTCAGCTGAGATAATTAAGCCGGGGCTGACACTGGTGACCAGGGCCTGATGATATATAGTTAGTTACTAACAATGCAGCAATCAGTAATCCAAAGTTATATTTCCCAGGTTACGGGATCATGGTGGAAGAGAAAGGCAGTTTGATAAGGCTGGGAGATGGACTTCCTAAGGCGGTGTTCACATGACCTCCACTCCTCTCCATTCTGGGAGGGTTAATTAGGCCTGCTTTCTTTCAACCCTGTCAGAAGAGAAAGCACACCTATTGTCTGTGTTTACATTAGGAATACTTTGCAGGCCTCATGCTGGCACAGAAGTTTCTTTTCTCTGTGGCTCCCTGTAATTTTTAATGGATTAAATTATATTTGTAAAGTGGATTGGTGTGAGGGGTAGGTGGACACAAAACAAACTTAGATGGTTTTAAAGCCTCTCCACCAAGCTGGCCCAAGCACGGGGTGTGTGTGTGTGTGTGTGTGTGTGTGTGTGTGTGTGTGTGTGTGTGTGCTTTGAAACAGGATTAATTATCCCTGCCTGTGGCTGGAAGCTTGGCAGGGGAAGGATTGGGATTAGAGTTCGGAAACCCTTTGTGTCTCGGTTAGGAATTCCCAAGCTGGATCTGTTTACTAGTAGAGGCCTCTCTGGATCTACTAAAATTTCTAAAGCCCAGGGTCAGACATCCCAAAGCAGTTAAGTTGGCGTCTCTGGGTTTGGTTGGTGCATAGACAGCTTTAATTTTTGAAGCTCTGCCGGTCATCCCAATGTGAAAGGCACAGAGGTTTAAACTCACAATGTTAAAGATGTTTATGTTTGGTGACAAACATGGTAGTGTATCTAGCAGTGTGAGAGAAAGAGAGCAGCCACATCTCAGTGACATCCCTTGCCTCCAAATTTCAAGGTTAGAGTTAAAAGTGGAATTAGAGACCATTTTTTACCCCAGTGAGAGACCTTGAGCTCTGTAACAGTGGCCCGCCCACCCACTGCACGAGAGAGTCGACTTCATGGAATTAACCTTGAAGAGAAGAGATGCCTAGAAAAGGAGAAGGAGGCCTTCTTGCTTCCTAGAGTGGACTTCGGTGCCTGTGAATGGAACAAGTGACAACAGGCAAGGTGTCCTCTTGCTTCTCACCTCCCCAAGTGAAGGCTAACATGGAAGCCGCTGTTGGTGCTCATAGCCCAACACCATGGGTGTCTCCCCACACTGCCATATTTATTTCAGTAGCCCTGGGACATCCTGGGATAAAGACTGTATGAGAGAAAGGACATCCATTCATCCGCTAAGCAGCAAGGGTCCCTTGGGTGTATTTCCAACGATGGATTGGAGCCTTTTCTTGTTTTTGGCACAGAAGGTACATGAGAAGGAAATAGTGAGGTTAGAGAGCATGGGCTGAGGGTCTGTGCAGGAGCAGGCAAGGGGAAAGCCCAAATAAAGTAGTGGGACCTTATTTTGGGGGGGAAAAAATCTATGGAGAGCATTTGCCTTGAGCTTACTGGTTCTTGGCCTTAGATTTCACCATATTCCACCTTTGTGAGTGGGCCACATTTATACAGGAAGGCCATATATTGGGCAGCCCTCCTTGTAGCACACACATGGCTTAACACACTGGGAAAGGATTCAGGGGGTGGAGAATTGGCAGATATTATTGGGCTGAAATTTCAGGCTTGCCCCTGGAGAGAAAGTTGTTGGAATTTCTTTGTTTTGTTTTGAATATAGTTAATAGCTCTGTTTGTATTAAAAAAAAAAAAAGGAAAAAGAAGGAGCCCCGCCCCAATCCCATAAAAGAATGCAACATAAAAAGTGTATTTCATTCTCCCTGTGACCCTGTGTCCTCCTCCCTCAGAGACACTGTCACTAGATGCTTACATATTGGAACAAATATGCACAACACATTTTTTTTCTAAAACTCAGTCAGTCTTGGCTTGCATTTCCACTTTCATTAACAAAAATATCCCCCTTTTTACAGCTGTTGTAGGGCTTCATACACTGAAATTTAAAAATATTCAAAGATACTCAAGTCAAGCTAACAGTTATTTAACAATATGTATGATTTTTTTTTTGTCTGTCCAAGCCAGTGACTCTGAGTGAGGATTTCACACACATATTTCATACTCTTAAAACAATCAACTAGCTTACATTTATATTAGCACAGCACAGGAGAATAGATTATTTCCTCCAAACCAGGGCTGAGAATTTTCCCTTCCCTGGTCCCCAACTTCTCAACTTTTCATATATCCTCTAACTGAGGTGTATATGTGAGGCCATCCTGGTCAGGGTCCTATCTCTTAGACCTTCTACAGAAGGATTGGACCAGAGTTCTACCCATCCCCCTCCTCGCAGATAAAACTTCCTCAAACTGTAGACCAAGAAGAGCTTCAGTGTTCTGTTTCACACAGTTGTGTGCTAAAGGATGAAAGCAGTCAGGCAGAATTGCTCTTCCCACCCACGTGGGGAGAGGAAACCACCTAACTCCAGGGCCCACTGAGAGAGTCTGAGAGGACAGCGTGAACGAGAGTTCAGAGCCCCTGGGGCTCCAGCCAGCAACATCTGTATATCTTCTCTCCAGCTGGCTGGCCCAGCTGTTCTGATGTCAGGAGAAAGTTATGAGTCACTGGGAAGGGATTTGAGACAAGAGTGATGTTAAATCAGCTCTTGGGGTCTGTTTGTCATTGGCAATTGAGTCTGAGCATCAAGTCAGTGGTTGACATTCCTGGAAGGCCACACACCAGCCACTCTCTAGGACTGAGCTACCTTAGTGTGAGACGAAGCGGGACTATGTGGATGCTGGAGGCCTCCACTCTCAGAAACCTCTGGTTACTGCCCATACTACTAAATATATCATTGCCATCTCTCTCCTTGCAAGTGTGCTTAGACTGTTGACCCATATACATACATGTTGGCCAGACCGGAAAGCTAAGTGAATGAGTGACACTTGGCCAAAGGCTGAGGACTTGGGTCCTTGGATTCTAGGCACATCATTTCATCAACAGCAGTAGACGGAAGCAGCTGCTCAGAGAGTCTGAGTCCATAGCAGGATTTTGCCAGATCCTCTGTGGTTTCCTGCTGTACATAGTGCTTTCCTGGGATGTGGGAGGAAGGATTGCCAGTGCATGTAAGAACCACAGGCAAGCAAAGCAAGCCCTCTCTCCACTCTCCACCGAGACCATAAATGTGTGGTGTGGCTCCACGTCTTCTCTGGAGTCCCCTGGATACTATTTCTTCTGTTCTTCTATTCACCTGGCCCCTCTGTACCCCAGTGTAGGGCAACTCCTGTTGTGTTTCTGGGACGGTGGGAAATCCCTCTTTATTCCCAGCAAAAGCCGTTTGTTCACTCATTGCTCTTAGATCCATCTCATAACGTCTGTCCTCAAGGTAGCTGCACATACCTATCCTTGCCTTGGACAGCTCTTTTTTTTTCTTTGTTTTAAATTGAAGGAAGACTAATTCGATAGCTCCTGTATAAATCTGGATGGTGAGAGGGTTGGCTATATTAAGAGGACTATAGTTTCAGATAAGAAATTGGACAATGGGGCATGCTGTTGAGACCTACAGTCAATACGTGGATGGCGCCTCTCAGTCTTTTTAACCTTTACAGTATAGTCACAGCTGTTAATATGCCATCTATCTGCCTTGGTTGTAAGAGCTGAATCCTGGCAGAGTCCATGATTAGTCTTCCCTACTCCCCTTCCCTTCCAGCAGCACGTCTGCGAATGGGCAACGAAAGCGAATTGCTACCGAAGGCAGCTTCTATGCCTTATTGAATATTGAGAATGACATCTTCATGCGTTCAGTGCTCAAATACTTGCACAGTGCAGTGTTTGTCTCGAGTTTTCTCTGGGAACTCCCCAAACACTAAGAGGATAATCTATAAGGTACAAAATCACTGTTCCCTCTGGAATAAAATTACTTTCAAAGAATGGAACTGTCACTGATAACAATTCTCATTACCTTGGAAGGAGAGGCAAGATGGAAATCTCACACAAGCTTCATGTGATCTCTCTCTCTCTCTCTCTCTCTCTCTCTCTCTCTCTGTCTATCTGTCTCCGAATTGAAGATCCTGGAGAATGCTAAGCCTTTCTTTCATGCCTTGCTGCTTCTGGAAAGAGCTGATGGAATAGGCATGCGCCAAGCATGTCTACCTATTCTTGCATCATCACCCTTCAGGATGACTTTCTCCCCCACTCTGTGGAGAAATGAGGACTCTGTTAACTAAACAGGAAGAATATTGTTACTTGTAATCTTCTAGTTATTCTAAGTGAACCTGGGCCATCCCTTTCTGAAGTGCTATTCATGATTTATTCGCTCCAAGCTATGGAGTCCCATCTGTCTGTCCTGACCCTCTCTGGTCCTTACCAGGGCAAGCCCAGACAACCCACGTATACCTTCGCTTCCCAGAAGCCAGTGGACAAGAGGCTTTCAGAGCCCTTATCTGTGCCTACTGCAAGCCAGGGTTTGCTTGCATCTTCCTACTGCAAGAGGGGGGCAGGCCTGGACTCCTCAGCTGCCATATGTCCCACACACAATTTCTCTCTGGTCTATCATTTCTCTTTGGTTTGACCCCTAGCACATTAATTCAGGATCTGCCTGTCATGTTCAGACTTATGAACAATTTTATTTTTCCTCCTATTCTGAGCTCTCTGGCAGAGATTCTAATTACAGTGATTGCCTGTTGTGCTATTAATTATAAGAATTGTGATTTCCCCCTTTGATTTAAGGGTTAATTGGTGATAACCACATGTTATCTCTCCAGGTAATTTGAGCTCCAGTAATTAACCTCATGTCCAGGTTATATAATATTAACCGTTTGCCTCCATTTTCCTACATTTTTAAAATTGATTACCTTGTGCCGGATACTCAGTGTTCTCTTAGAAAGAGAGGGATGAGCTGGTGAGTAAAGGGGCACATCAGAAAAAGAAGGGCGATTGGTGGCCTGAGTAGCAATGGCCCGCATAAGCTCCTATGTTTGAATACTGAGTCCTCAGTTGGTAGAACTGTTTTAGGAAGGCTTAGGAGGTGTGGCCTTGTTGGAGTAGGTGTGTCACTGGGGGTGAGCTTTGAGCTTTCAATAGACTGTAGGCTAGTCCCAGTTTTTCTCTCTCTCTTGAATCCCATGTATGGATCATGGTGTGAGATCTCAGCTTCTCCTGCTGCCATGACTTTGATCCACCACCGTGGACTCTAACCCTCTGAAACTGTGAAGTCTCAAACATGGTTCTTTGGTAAGTTGTCTTGGTTATGGTGGTTTATCCCAGCAACAGGAAAAACAGAACAAAGCAGGAAACCTCAAACCAAACAAACAACAGAACATCTAAGAGAAGTCGGTACCAGGAAGTGGGCTGTGACTATTGTAGACATGTATGTCTATGTATATTTGTGTTTTTTGTTGTTGTTTGTTTGTTTTTATTTCTGTTTGGTTGGAGGAATTTGGAAAACTTTAAGACTTTGGACCAGTAAAACAGCTGATTGTTCTACACAGGTCTTATCATGCCTTCCTAGGAGCCTGGAAGACAGTGCTGTGAGCCAGGTGGACGTGGGGGACCAGATTAAGACAGTCAGGGGAAAAAGCAAGGATTTTTAGCAGCAACTGAGATAGAGATCATTCTTGAGATATTTTGGCGAGGAACATGGCCTCTTTTTGCCTTTATCCTCGGCATTTGCCTGAACATTAGTTGAAAACTAATTGCTAATTTCTTTGGCAGAGGATATTCTTTAAAAGCCTAACTAGAAAAGTAACCTAGACAGGGAGGGACCATGTGTGTCTTCTAAGCCCATGCTGTCCACTGGAAAGATCCTGGAAATCCAAAATTCCAAGTTCCCCCTTTTATTTCCTAGTTCCGATAAGTTCTGGTTTTACAAAAAGAAGGAATGGGAGAGAGAAGAGAAAGAAGACTTACCGGTGTTGGAAAATGAACCTCGTGAATAAGTAAATAAAGAAAGAAAGTGCTGCCGGCCAAGCCCTGCCATTCGGAGGATGGCCTGCAACTGGGAAAGTCCTTTGCTCCCTTATTCCATAGGGGAAAGAGATTGCTAATAGCTGACCTCATGAACATTACTTAGGAGAAACTACCACCACTAACACAAAACGGCCTGTGGTGTGCACCCCCCATTACAAAGGCCGCTTGTAAAGCTCCCCCAAGCAGAGGGGTTTCAAGTGTCACCAAGCAGCCTCTTCCCACCGTCCACTTTGGAATCCTCCCTACAAGATGATATCCACCTTGTGAGCCTCATTCCTTTTGTGGAAGCCCTTTTCCTGTTGGTGTCTTGCAGGGAGGGAGAGCCTGTTAAGCTGTTATTAAAAACACAGAATAGAGGAAATTAGGAAAAGTCAACTCACTCAGCAATTCCTAATCATTGAATTAGCCCCAAAGGATAATGCGACACTAGAAAAATAAATCGGTTAAAACGTTCTTTTTTTTTTTTTTAATTCTCTGGAGATTTCAACAAGAGACCATGTGATGGTCAGAGAGTTTCCTGTCTGAGCTGGGAGGTCTCCCTCCTTACTACTGAACCTGTTTGCAATGGCTTCTAAGGCTTCTGTTTTTGTAAACCTTGGAAAACATGTATCTCAGGATCAAAATGTAGCAGGTGATAGACAAAGGGGCAGAGAGACAGATAACCCAAATCAGGTCTCCAGTGATATGTAGCAAAATTAAACTTACTAATAGTTTTGCAGTGAAACATGGAAATATTTACTCTACAGGCAGTCAACAAATGGCCTCATGGTGCTTCAAGTCTAACTGTGATGCCAAATGAGTAGGGAAAACTTTTTGGCTTTCACGGGGTTTATTTGGTTTGGGCTGTGTGCCTGTGTTTCCAGAGCAAGCAAGCCACATGCGACAGAGCGGCGTAAAACACATCTTGTTTTCTTTTAAACTTAGGGAGAGTTAAGACAGTTTTAAAAACAGTTTGCTACCCCGAAATGGTTTGTCCAGGTGCTGACCACCTCACCGCACTCTTGTCATTTTTCTAATAAACAGGACTGTAAGTCTGGGTCTGGGCTCTGACCCTTCAGTCACCTATGAAGAGAAGCGCATCATTAGGGAGTGGGGACATTTAAACAAAGCCCTGGCTTCCTGGAACTTAGGTTCATTGGCCTTAAGGAAGCATTGATTCCGGATGTTTGGGAATAATGATTGATTTTGAAGGTAGGGGTTCTTATAAAAGAATAATAATAATAATACGTGAATGTTTTAGGGAGTGGTGTGACCAGAGTTGACTCCAATCTGGGCAACTACCAAATGCTTTTCCCTCCACCCAAAAGCAAATTGATAACTGCCTTTGGGAAAGTCCTTGATTACTTTGCTCTCAGTCAATAAAGCCAACCTCGTGAGTCACTGTTTTTACATGCAAAGCACATGAAAACAGCCAATAAAAATGGTATTAACTTAGGCAAACTTGGCAGTGTCTACCTGATTCAGTAATAGTTTTAACTGTGTGGGCCTGCGATTTCACCTCGATCATTAGCACATGAAGAAGACTTTTTTTTTTATAAAAAAAAAGTTAATGAAGTAACTATCCAAAGGAATGTAAGGAAATTTGGGAGACGGTGCTTCTATTTCATTTGTTCTGTGTGTGTGTGTGTGTGTGTGTAGACATACTGAGACATTAAAAGGCTCTTGCGAGCGTCAAGATGTTACTGAGGAGAATGTTCTACTGGGGAGAAGGCCCTGTAATGATATTATATCTCTTTTTGTACAATCAGAAACCATTAGTCAATTATAAGTTCTATTTTTGGCTTTCAGCGTGCAAGGAAAGCATCAGGACTTACTGCCGAGAGCAGGGAGCGGAAGGCAGGGTGGCATAGGCAGCCAGTACCAGAGGATCCGACCGCAAGAGAAAAGCTCTGCGCTCTCTCTAATCCCACAACTCCTTTTTTAAAACAAAGGCAAACATTTATAAGCAAGTTTGTAGAATTTCAAAGCTTCAGTTATTCATGATTGGTAGTGTCATGGGCGGGGGGGGGGGGAGCTGTTTCTCAGGTTGTTTAGATTTCTTCTGAACCATGTTTGAAGTTGATTCCAAAGGTAGGGAAAGAACACCTCCCCACAGGGGTGGAAGCCCAGCATGCCAGAAAGAGAAAAGCTTGGAAAGTTACAATTGTGCCACGGGGTGGGAGTGGGGGTAAGGTGGGAGGGATCTCTTCTTTATTAACAGTATGAAGAGAAAACAGACGATAACTTATTAGAGAGCTATCCTTTCTATGTACTGATAGAGGGCTTTGAATTTCTGTAGTTTGTTCTTTTTAAGTCATTCTGACATACTCTTATAAGCATCTGGGCAAAGTACATTACACCTAACGTATGTCGCTTTTAATGAAATGTACAGAAAATTAGGGCCACTGATGTACAATGACCAATCTGCTCAGCTCTGGCCATCCATAAGGACATCTTGAGTTTGCACCTTAGAGTATCTCTACCCTTTGGTTTCTGTCCCACCCTTAGAAGAAAGTCCTCAGACACAATCTTCATCCTGAGTTACAATACTTTAACTGAAATGAAAAAAAGAAAAAGAAAATAAACCCCATCCATTACATTGGACAAATGGTTGACTTTCCTTTAAGCAAAATTTCCTCTGGTACAAGAATTGGCCCAAAGTGAGTGTCTCAAGTCCAACCAGCATGAAGCTGTCTATAGCTGCCTTGGTGTGGTCCTTATATCTGAATTGTCTGAACCGTTAGAGCAGTGAGGTTCACAAACCCACCTGGACTCTCCCCAAGCTTCTGCAGGTCTTCTCACCCCACTTACCTCAGCAACACCCCTGCCCGGGGTAAAATCTTAGCCACTTTTGAAAAGGTATTGTTGTGTTCTATTTTGGTGTGATGCCAAGTGCTGTCAGACCCAGCTACTACTCGTGAGAGGTCCAGGGCATATTCACGGGGTTCCCATCCCCGCATTAGCACCTCTACATAGTGCCTGGCTTCTAGTAGAAAACAGTCACTGAGATGAAAATCAAATGAACATCAGGCAATAAGCCAAGGAGAAATGAATGAATTTTGGCTCCTTTTCTGAAGGCAGAGTCATGTCAGGAGAGCGCCACGTAGGAGCAGGGAGCCCTCAACTGCTGTTTGGATTTGCCACTTGCCTTAAGATCCACATTTGGCAAGTGACCCCGCTTCTCGGGGGTCTCGGTTTTCTTAACAGTGAGATGAAAGGAGCGTTTGTTGCTGCAGCTGGAGCCGAAATTTGAGTTCAGCAATATTTTTTAAAGTTTAAAAGAAGCGGGGATGGCAAAAAGATGGGCATGCCATGGGCACACAGGGTTGGGTCTTGCTGATTTCTGAGATCAAGATCGCTTGCCTCTGTTTTGAGGCCTGCGGAGATGGTGACTGCAGTGGTGGAGACTGAATGAGCCCTAAGATTCTATCTGAAGCATCTAAGCTAAGTCCACAGGAGGCACTGGATCAGAGGTCCGTGTTCGGGAATGGTGGGGGTCGGGAGGAGAAGGTTCATTAGAAAGAACCAAAAAAGAATCATACCATGCCTTTTTCCATCTGAAAGTTCATAGACATACACCAGCCTTTATGGGGAAAAAGATAGAAATAAGATCAAAGTTCTACAAGTTCTACCGAATTCACAACTGCCCTTGCATGCCTCTGTGCCAGCGGTTTCAGTCCCGAAATGGACCATCTATTATATATATAGTCGATATTTATTACAACCCTCCATTGAGCGCCATCATTGCTCTCCAAAATGTGTTGAAGTTAGGTCTGTGGCATTTCCCTTTCCTCTAAAACAAGCGCTTTTATGTCTCTGTTAATGGCTGAGAAGAAGAGAGATGAGGCCGTATTAAGAGGCTGATGGTTTATTAAGAGGCTAGAGTGATTTCTCACATCTTTTTTGAACCTTACTCTCTTAATGCAAGCATCCCAGGACAGGTGGTTCTGCATCCTGGGCCCCCGAAGCCTGCGCACTGACCATTTCCACCACAATCAATGGGCCCAAGTTGTTTCTAATTTCATTCAGGAAGTGTTCTCTCGCCCTCCTCCACATCCTGTGGACGGCAGCCTCCTTCTCATGCTGGAGTCCTTGAAGCAGGCCTGTCCAGGTCAGTGAAGGACACCTACTATTTAAGCGCTCATTAATGCTTTACATTTTCCTCTAGTGTGAGGATAATCAGCAGTTTCTATCTCTGGCTGGTCTCCAGCATTCAGTGAGCTGGGCTTTCTGTACAAACACTCACCCTGCTTTCACACCTCTGTGTGGGTGAAGGTTCCTTGCTGGCTTGAGAGGTATCCGATCTGTTTATCAGCCACAGGAGCAGGCAGCCTCGTTCTTAGCCTTAACAAATGACACTACTCTCTGCGAGGCGTCTGACTCTAAAACATCACCATCAAGGGAGGCAGGAAGGAGGCAAATGGTCCCACTTAACACAGTGGTGCTCTGACATAATCATAATACCTCCTACGTCTGTGCTTGAGACACATTTGCATCTTTCCATCACCTTAGGCCTGTGATCACAGCCCATAAAATGGAATGGGCATGAGAGACTACATGTTTTGAAAGTTACTGTACACTTACTTTGTGGATTTTTATGACTGAAGCCATTAGGAACTTTCAGCTGCTCTAGCCATGTAAGCAAATATGTATCAACCTGTTCGATTATTATCTTAAGTGAAGTTTCTACCTACACCCTCCTTTACCCTTTTCTGTTTCCCTTCCTTGATGTCTTAGGAAGAACATAAATTTTGTAGTCCCACAGATTGGGGGTTGAGAGCTAGCTCTTCCCTTTGGTCATCATTGATGTTGCTGTTCCCTACATTAGGTAAGGAGCTGAAGGGGTCTCCAACCCTAATGTGCTGTAAATGTTTACTATGTGCTACCTAGAACTGTGGCTTAGCTGGCTGCCTGGGCCTCAGTTTCCTTATATGCCTGTCTGTCAGGATTGCCATAATTATTAGACTTATGCTTGACCCCGCTGATGTCGCTGATGTCGAGATGGGGTAGCATGGCATGCTAGTGTTCTTGGCACCAGCAGATGAAATGTGCCCAGCCTTCTATGCTGGGTCCATTGGCATCCACTAGGCATCCACTAGGCCAACGTAAGAAGGTCTTTCTCCACATCTCCTGTTCATCACGCACAGTACCACACATGCGCACACAGAAGGGCCTGTTAGCATGATTGACTTGAAAAGCGTGTTTCCCAGGTGCTCGGAACTTTGCCTGCCTGGCTTGTCATAGTCTCAGAACCCGACTTCTTTTCCTATCTTAGCACCTTCCCTCAGTCTGAGCTCATACTTGCTCCTCTGACTCTTCTCCCTGCTTCCTGATGGTTACCTTAGCCTAGAAAAGGCAGCAGGGTGGCCTGGCTCAGGGTCACTCCCTGAGCTCCACCACCTAGACTCCTTTCTCTCTTCTTCTCCCTTTTTTCTTCACCGGAACACATACAGTCTCAGCCTCGAGGCTTTTATGGATTCATCCCATTTCCTGTCCTTTCATTTTACAGGTGACAAAATGGAGAACCAGCCAGACTGACTGAGCTGCCTAGAGTCACATTATTAGCATGTCCTTCCTTCTTATAACGACCATGTGAATTATTGATTATCGTTAAAACTTCCTATGATGTCAGTAGAAGATGTGTTTTTAAAGGGATTGCTGAAACTTCATAGCCCCAGCAATACCATTACTTTCTCCCTGTATTCAAGGACACCGCTAGGGGTTACAGGACATACTGTCACATCACTACCACTTACGATTAAAAACCTTCTTCGAGTGTGAACTTTCTGGAAGATTTCCTTTGTGTTTACCAAAACAGTCAAAAGTTGTGTCTGTACAGTCAGGTCCACAAGCTAATGGTATCCATAGCTGAACTTGCAGACAGTGAGGGGGGCAACCCCATGTGGTCTTTAAATCAGGCAGCATCCTCTCATTTATGTGTGTAGATACTGGTCCCACAAGATCAACTTGGCAAGGCCTGCTAAGTTTAACCACTTTCATCCATGTGATGAACTTGTTAACCGCCCGATGATGGGAATATAGAGGAATGTCTGAAACAACTATTCTCTCCTGGGTAAGAGCCCAACTGTAAACCTGGAGATACATCCGTGGCACGTCTGAATTGTGATGTTGGCTCTATGGAAGCATTAAGAGAAACCCTGGAATTACATCACAGATTTCTCTACACTGTTCATCCTGCCAATTTCAGGGCTTGGGGATTTTGCCCCATGTCATCGTAAGGTGGAAAGAGTTTAATTTAATTTTAAAAAGTGGGACTTTGTCTTGAACTTACGGGACATTTGTGCAGAGGTTGATGCAGCTGTGGCAGGGTAGGGGCTCGTTAGTCATGTAGAGAAAAATATCTTTAAAATACATATTCTGTATTTCCCAACATTCTAGAATGTGGAATGTGGCTCTGCTTCCTGCGTCTCCTTTACTGTGCACCACACTGTGAACTCGGGCTGTAATTCTGCCCTGGGTAACGCCGCCGCTGCTGTTCCTTGCCACATGTTTTCTCACCCAAAATGTGACTGCTGATGTGAGCCGTGTTTGTGTTTCAGGCACTCTGATTACTGAGTGTCCCTTCCCCCTTAATGTCATACTGAACAGGGCTCCAGAGAAGCAGTGGAGATCTCAGAGCTTCTTTCCTTTGTGTTCACATGCCCCAGATCAGGGAGTACAGGCGAAGAAGGGAATGAATGGATCTGTTGTTAACCGTCCTGTAAATACATGCTATGTCTCCTCAGAATGGACTGCCTTTGCAAACGAGTAATCACTCGAAGTTCAATTTTAATCTGCACATCAGAGATATAGAATTGTTTAGGCTTTTCTCTCGACTTCTTTCCCCGCTTTGATTTTTCTTTGAGATAAAGCAAATTAATTAATGTGCACTTTTCGGTTGAAGAAATGATTAAGATCCAGCTGTGTCTATGAAATTATAACCTACAATGCACCCGGGACTTGTTAATGCTTTTTTTGGCATGAAGAAAAGAGACATAGGTATCTAATATTAAACGGTGTTCCAGAAAGCCTAAGTTAGTAGCTTGTTTGCCAAATTAACTTTCAAAGGCATCTAGGTTCCTAGGTTTGACATTTCTAAACACAAATCTTAAATGATTG
This sequence comes from Mus minutoides, assembly GCA_902729485.2. Taxonomy (NCBI): domain Eukaryota; kingdom Metazoa; phylum Chordata; class Mammalia; order Rodentia; family Muridae; genus Mus; species Mus minutoides. Next base: position 114,423 of record LR753568.1, read on the forward strand.
ATGGACTACTGCAGAATAGCTTTGTTCAAAAAAAAAAAAAAAAAGATAATCTTTGGCAGGCTGCTTCAAAGACTGCTTCTCTGGGAAGATGAAATGATAGCCCATTTTACGTTAATTTCCCTGATACATCAATGCTTATTTGAAATCCTCCTGAGAGTGATGTGGTATTTACTGTAGCACGAGGCTGTGTTCACTGTATCCAGCAGCTCCCTGGGACTTTTCTCTTTTTTTTTTTTTTTAGCTGTAGAAGGATCTTGCTCCACATAAAAGAGGCCTTAACAGAATACAGCTGAGCAGAACCGTAGTGTTGCGAAACCGATGCACAGAGATATGATTCTCTTTCTTAAAAATCAGCAATGATGTTCCAAGAGGCCAGTTCTGATTCTCGTCACAGAATCGGAAATGATGTTGTTTTGAAAAGTAGACTGTGTACCCCCAGGAGAAGAACCGTAGACAATTAACAATTGATGAGAAAGTGAGCATTAGTCTTCTCCAGGATGAGCTTCCTCATGGAGTGGTCGGCCTTCAAATCATAAAATACAAGTAACACTAATCAGACTCAGCAGGTTGTGTGTGTGTGTGTGTGTGTGTGTGTCAAAGAAAAGAGAGTTCGATATAGAGTAACGGGCATGGGAGGTGCTGAAAGGAAGAAAGGGGATGACAATATAATTACATTTTAATACAAAATAGATTATATAATTTCCATTTAGGTCTGAAGTCACTGTGAAATGACAAACGAAGTCAACATCTCAACTCTACTAAGTACAGGGTTCTATTGGGAATAAGAAAATGGGGTCAGTTGTGTGTGTTGTGTGTGTATGTGTGTCTCATGCTAGAGGCAGAGGTATGATACCGTCATAGTGCCATCGGGTCACAGTATGGCGTGTATTTTGACCTTTATAATGAAGCTGGGTGTCTAGATCATTGTCAGTTATCCGCATTCTTCACTACTGATCATGACATCACATTTCTGAGAGATTCTTGACTGGCAAAAAACAAAAAAGTGTGGAAGATGGCAATTTTTGACCCCTGTAAACCTCTGTAAAGGAAAAGGAAAAAAAATACTTGCAGTTAGTTGTTCATACTTCTTGAAATCCAGAGTTTTATAATTGTGAGATTGCAGCTACCATGGCCTGTAATGGCCTGGTCAAAGGAAGCGGGGCTTTTTGCAAAAGTGTGTGGTGCCAGGGTGACATTGGGCCCAGTGGGTACCGGGCACTGTCTTTACATAATACAGTATGACCAATGAATTCACTGTGGACCAGGCAGAAAACAGAAGCCCTTTGTCTTGAATTATCTTCAAGATCGTTGCATTTTATAGAACTGAATGAAGCTGACTTGCAAAAAAGAGAGAAAACGAGAAGTAAGCAGGCTCCTGTGCTCTTTGGCAGGGTGAAGTAGAGAAGCAAACCTCCTCGCTGAACCTACTATGCGGCCAGCAGCCTTACTGCTGTGTCTCACACTGCTACACTGCGCTGGGGCTGGTTTCCCAGAAGATTCTGAGCCAATCAGTATTTCGCATGGCAACTGTAAGTATGGAACTCTCACTCTCGCTTGGCTTTTGAGGGCATCTTAGCCTACATCAGCCCAGCCAAAAGTTAAAAGGAACCTGAAGAGACCCAGTCATTTTCAACTGCATGTGTGACAAGGATAGGTGATTCACATCAGGTTGGTCGGATGGAGCTGGATGGATAGGGAGACTGTTAATAGCTTCCTCAAGTGTTGTAGCAACACCAGCAAATCTTTGAAATGTCCCTCGAGCCTCCTGATGAAATTTTACTATACACACGTAGGCATGCTCCTGCCTTCACACCAACTACAGGGGAGAATATTGCTGACATTTGAGGATTGAGAGTGTTATGTTTTTATTTGTAACCTTTATGTACAAAATAATGGGTGTTTTTTAAATACTTAAGAAGAAAAAATAACTTATAAAAGAAAAGCCTTAGAAGCTTGCTATGCTCAGCAAGGAGCTGGCTTTGGATCCATAGAAGATTCATTCCATTTATAACTTCATTTTGATACCTGCTTTTTTGTCAGAGGTAGATGCTGACATAATTAGAACTTATAGTGACTCCCTAAAAGAGTCAAGTCTTACCTCTGTTTTGGAAAGAACACCTGATTCCCTATTTTATTGTCTCCCTCCAAAAGGCAATTGTGTCCCAGTAATGGTGAAGAGCATTTTTGTCAAGTACCACTTTCTATGTAGTTATTCCCAAACAGCGAGTGAACCATACCAAAAGATGTCCAGGATATTACACAGAAAGTAGATACACCAGTGCTGAGCTTCCCGCTGGGATTTCTGGAGAAGGAGGTGATTTTATATACAAAGATGAGGAGCCAAGCCTGAATTATATAACAGCAGGTGGACAGAAGGTCAAAGGTCAATGCTATCACTTTTGAAGTAGCCATGTTCCCCTCACATAGGATTTGGCATCAAATAACCATAGATTTATCTCCATCTACATTTCTATCTAGATTTCTATCTTTGACGTTCCACTTCAATAGTAACCCTAGCCCAAATATGTTATTGACAATCGTTAATGGTCACACAATCCTATGATAAAGGAGCTAGAAGAGTTGCCATAGCAAACCCCAATGATGACCAGATACACGAAATTAAAGAGTCATGGAAGAAAAAGCTCAAGATGATTGTATGACAAGCTTATTTGGAAATAAAGTATATTGAAGCTCTCTAGTAACACACTGCTGTGAGAAAGCCCAGATATCATGGGGTTAAAGTACAGTCATCCAGGTATGAATCTGTGAATGGTTCCCCACTCATAGTTACATCCCCATAACTCCCGAGAAAACATAGCCTTTTGAATGTGACTCATCTTTCTTTCTGCTTTTTGGAGGGTTGCCAATGCTCTGGAGACTATAGGTTTAGAAACAGAGAGATGTTGAGATGCAGGTATTTCTAAAGGTCAGACATTATTACACATCACAGACTCGGCCAAAGAGCACTAGTGGAAAGAAATGTGCTCATGGAGTCTGCCTGATCACCCGACTGGCTACACTCACTTTGACCCTGTCCTGTCAAAGCCCACTTCCCTGTGAGATTAGCCAATTGCTTAGTTCCAGTGTGCACTTCCCACAGTTCCTAGAATGCCAACCAACCTAGCAGGGCTGCCCTCAATGGTAGATTATTCCACCCGGACGCCTGTGGAGACTGTATTTTTCTTCTGGCTCCTGGATGAAGGCTCTCGCCTCCAGACCACATTGCCTTTGTGGTGATTGATGGGGAAGGCAGCTTTGAAATAGTTTTGTCCGGAGACAAGATCTTTGGCAGCCTGCCCCCTCAGGCTTAGCACTCCACAGAAGATGAAAAGAAAACTGGAGAAGAAAAGAGCACCTTCGTGCAAAGGGTTGACCAGCAAGTTTAACCCTCAGAAACTGTGACGCTTAGAAATGCTAAGACTGGGCTTATTATCATCTGGAACTGAAGTGTAACTTGATCATCCTCAAGGAGTACTCTCAGAGTGTTTCCTGAAGTAACAGCTTTGCTGGAGATGGGAAATGGTGGCACGGTCTGAATTAAAACATGGTTTTGTTCTGTGGCCCGCCTCCTCCTCCTCCTCCTCCTCCTCCTCCTCCTCCTTGCACTGGCCCGCTGATTCTTGGCTTGATCTGCATTTCCCTCTCTTACCCCATCTCCTCTTTTTTCAGATACAAAACAGTATCCGGTGTTTGTGGGCCACAAGCCAGGACGGAACACCACGCAGAGGCACAGGCTGGACATCCAGATGATCATGATCATGAACAGAACCCTCTACATTGCTGCTCGGTAAGAGATATTTCTCACAGGCACCATCAGAGGACCTGAAGGTTCCTGTCCCCACCCACCCGAGGTGCATCTTTCCAAGAACTTGAAGTCCCTTACTATGTTATTTAAGCTAAAAGCTACTTGTGTTTGTCAAGCAATCATTCTTTCCATAATTTTGCACATCTGTTTAACCTTTTGGGGATTTTTCTATGTCTGTTTAACCTTATGTGGATTTACGGAGAAATAATTGCATATTTTCAGGCTTACAGCTCAACTAAGCCACTGTGTTTTTTGAACATATATGCAAATATTTACCCAAGTACACAGTAGAGTACTCCACCACTTGACAGTTGTTTGTTAAACCGACTTGGATGTATCGACATGTACTATATAGTGTGCAGAGATGTGTGTCTATTATAGCTATTTGCACGTTTGCATTGAATGTTTTCCACTTCTTTGACCGAGTGATAGTACTGAGCAGTGCAATAGTGTGTATGTTTCTTAAGTGTTCTGTATTTGGCAGTAATAATAAGCTTCACCCGTCCTTTGGGAAATGACATCTGGACATGCTGCTGTCCTGAAGCAGAGAGCCATCATAAGAATGACACCCAGGCTGGGGTCACATGGACGTGGGCTTTTTTTGTTGTTGTTGTTCTAACGCTGCTGTGTTCATTTGCTCCATGGCTTCTCGGGGGAGTATGTGGCCTCTGCCAGGTGAGAGGTGAGGCAGGCATCTTCATGAAGCCTGTGCTGATGTGTGGAACTGTAGAAACGACAATTCACAGGAGCTGCCCAAATCAACCCGTTTCTCACAGTTCCAGCCAGGTTTGGGTTATGTAGCTCACTCAGGGAGGACCATCCTGAGCTGTTCCTCTGGAGACTTACCTGGCCCCAAATAGATGAGTCATTTCACATCAGGAAAAAGATGGATGACGTTCATATGTGTCTGTGAGCCAAGGACCAGAGCAGCTAAAAATAACAGCAGTACCAGCCTCCTTGGAAGCTTAGAGAAGGGTGACAGTCTCTGTAATAAAGAAGTGAAAAGTCACAAGTGTCATGAGTGTCCCTAAGCCCAGCACACACTTGGCTGCAAGAACCAACAATGAATACTTTTAAAAAAACAAAACAAAGCAAACAAACTTCATAAGTGACCCTCATGCTGGTCATGTGGTCATAACTTCCTAAGTGTCAATGTGTCTTCCACACTTCCTGTAGAAGGATTTCAAGGGACAGAGATGAGAAATCAGTGGGCCCAATAAAAGCTGTAGGATTTGAGGACCACACAGCCACTCCCTGTCCTGTGCTTCCCACTGAGAAATGAAACCCTTTGTCCCGTGTTAATAACCATCTAATAGCTGTTGCCTGAGAGCAGCCTTTGTAGCAGTTCATTATGGAACATTCCAGTGCGGCCTCAGTACCCACCTCATTGGAAACATGGAAGCTCCTTCCTCGGTATCCTTGTTAATTTCCTACCATGTAACAAAGCAAGATTACACTTATAATGTTTAAAAAAAAAAGGCTGAGCAAAACAAATGGTTAAACATGGAACCCGTGAGAAATAGGTTGACTCCAGTATTCTAGCCTGTGAGTTGTTCTCTTCACAGTCGAGGCACTGGGAACAAAAATGATGGAAACAGACAGCCCTTGTAGCCAGTGATTTAGCATAGGTGTGGGTTGCAGGCCCAGGGCAATAGGAACATTAGGAGCCAGGTGTTGTGTAGACTAAGAAGCATTCATTATTCCAGCTCATTAAAACCAAGACAGTTTCATCTGAACTCTTCATCTCAAGGAAAGGGAAAAGGAAACAGAAAGGGGAGGGGGAAGTGCCCTCCTTTTGAAAGCAATGGAACAGACTGGCCATTCCCTGAAGGTCAAGTGTCTAACACCCTACATGTTGCGTTCACACCATACCCAGCCACCTCCCTTCTCGATACACTCCAAAACAATCTCAAAAGGAGTCTTATGCTTGCCACATGCAGAGCCTCTCCTTTTGATTTCCCATTTCCCAACCCTGCCCTGAGACACCCAGGTTCCAAGTTTGGCAACACAACTCAGTATTGTAGTCAATGGATTGGAAAAGAGGAAGTCTTTGGATTAAGTCCCGTTTGTCTTCCAATGGCTACATTCAAGATGTCAGCGCATCGTACACATCCTAAGATGCACATAAGCAGCAAGGAATGATCCTTTGCCCTGGATTATAGTTGACCATAAAGCACCATTTCTATCCACTGGAGCCATGTGATCTTTGAGATGTTGAAAAAGATTGCCACTGTCTAGAAGATTTCCCTCATGGAATTGTCTTTAAAAGGTTTCCCAGTTCTCCCAGACAATTGGAGTCAGCGATCCAAAGCCAAATCCCACCCAGAACCCCAGGGACTGATGGGGTTTGGTGGCAAGAACGCCTTCCAATTCTTTCCTATTATTATCCACTTTGTAAATTCTTCTTTCTTTTTAATCTCTAAACTACTAATTAACATAAACAGACCATGCCAAAAGGGGGCAATCTGAGAGCTTTCTGAGGCGCTGCCAATGCATATTAATCAGTTGTTAATTTACAATTCATATATTCAGCTTCTACTTAAGTTTCGAAGGGAAGAGGGGCAAGGAAAAGCTTCCAGTCATTTCAAACCCAATTCCAATGTCATAGGCAACTCCAGTCTAATAATGTGCCTGACCACAGCGCCATCGTAAAGCCAAACAAGTAATAAGGGAATGCAATAAACGGCCTCAAAATTAAAGGGCAGAGTTGATGCTGGTCCCCCACAGAAGCTGGGAGAAGCATCTTATTTCTGCAGTTTGTAAAGCAGGCTTACTCAGTCCTACCCTGACACAAGTGCACACCCTTCACTGCCAAAATTACACACACACACACACACACACACACACACACACACACACACACAAGTACACACACAGTTTGGGAGCAGGCAAGGAAATCTATAAGCCAACACCCCTGCTTTCTCCTTTTATTTCCATGTGAAAAACCATTCATGAGTTTTCTGTCTTTTTTTTTTCTCTGAAAGAGAAGTAAACAGACTTCTCAAGAATTGAATATACATGTGTATATATACATATTTGAATACACACATAAATATATCATATATACAGCTTAAAAATAATTGCTTTCTCCTCTCTCCCAGCCCCTGTGTCTTTTTAACTAACAAGGAGGTTTGAAACTCTGCACAGGAGTCCTGAGGTCCTGGTTTAAAACTGGATAATTTTCCAGCCCCAGGACTTCCTGCATTTTAGAAAAAAGTCAATGTTATTTCAAGGGAAAATGAGCTGTTTGGATTTATCCCTGCTAGCCCTCCCCCCTCTACTGAGTGTGCCTCTTTTTCTTCCCTTTCTTCTCAGTTCCAGACAAAAAGACCCCTTGTGCTCTGCTCACACAGAAGGGAAGTTTAAATATAGCCCCACACCTGAGCTGCCGTTTCTGCGTCTCCCCTTCAAAGAGGAGATTGGCAGCAAAATGTAAAGACAGCCAAACTCAGGACAGAACAGGAGAGGAAGCGGAAGCACAAAGTCTCAGCCTTAGCCTTAGCTGAGACTTTATCCAGAAGTTCATTTATACTTTATCCACTATTATCCACAAGTTCATTTATACTTTAATTCAACATGGTCTTGTAGAGGGAAGGGTTGCTTCTGGAAACAACTTTTCCTTTCTGTCATCTTGTCTATCAAATTATCAAATGTAACACGTTGAATACCAAGCAGCTTGTGCATGGGTTTAAAGATACCAAGAGCACTGTGACCCTGTATCCCAGCTTCTGAGATAGGTTAGCCTTCAGAGTCTTCCAAGCTGAGTTCTCTATGTACGGCTCAGTAGTTCTGACATTAGGAGAATGGTTACCAAAAGTTTTCATATATCAACCGGACACCAGGATAAATTGTAAGTGCTAAGTATGGTTCAAGATAATCTCTTACACTTAGTTCTTTCCTTTTTCTAGCATGTGGGCATCCTGTGTCTTAACAAATATCGTCATGGATTGATCTGGCCTGAACATGATAAACTTACTCTGTAGAAAATGAACTCTCTTAACTCTTGTGTCTGACTTTCTTTTATAGAGACCATATTTATACTGTTGATATAGACACATCCCACACAGAAGAAATTTACTGTAGCAAAGTAAGTTGTTTTTAAAATCATCTTTCTAAAACGGGATGCTTAGGGAATCCATACTTTAAAAGCAGTGATTGAAATGGGGTGGGTAATGTCAGCATACCTTTTGCGATGTCTGATTTGGGGTGAGTGAAGGTTTATTATACATTCCAAAGGACATATTTCATCAGTGTGTGCATACACATTTTGGGGTGTTCTGTAATTTGTAAAATAAAAAAATCTTTTAATAAAATATTGCCATGTCTATCAAAGTAAATACCATTTTTCAAAAATAAGATTCTGTCCCCAAAACATATTTAAAAACTATTCCAGTGTTATGATTTCAACATCATGCAGCCTAAATGTTACTTGATGGATGAGGAGCTGGGATGTAATTATTACCTAGACATACATAACGTCTAGCGTGCGCTTTCCTCATGACTCTACATGGGGATAATTTGGTTAATGAAATTTTGCAGTAGAAGAGGGAGTTTTGGCCCACGAATTGACAAGAAGGAACACAACCTAAGTTAAACCCCTCTCTGCCTGGAGCGAATGTCAACTTTATGTTTAAGAAAATGACTTCCATATTTTAAAAGAAAGACCTTCTCTACAAACACTGATTGATTAACTGAACAAAAAGGGTAGCCACACGCATTTTATTAAAATGAGCACAATTTGCAAGTTGCTTTATGGTTATATGAAATTCCCATGCTTCTCCTTTATCGTCACCTCAAAAGGAAAACATCCTGTAGTTGAGTGAACAGAAAGAATCATAAAATTAAGCAAAAAGTTTCTTTCTCTAATATTTTTGTTGTTGTGGGGAATTGCTCATGGAGAAGGTGTGTAGAAAGCTTTCAATAAATATATATTCAGCCTGTGCTTGCCCCAAGGGAATCTTTACTTCTAAAATCAAATGCAACAACCTCTGGACTCTAATTGATTTCTTTCTTGATCCCTGCAGAAACTGACATGGAAATCTAGACAGGCTGATGTAGACACATGCAGGATGAAGGGGAAACATAAGGTAGGCAATTTTCATTTCTCCTGCGGCTGCCACTCCGGGTTACGTTTTTGACGGTTATCTCCTGCCGTAGACGATGATTTGAATGCATCTTGCTATTCCCTTTTCCCCCAGTAATTGCTTTTTCTGTCAACTTATTGAAGGCTTTAATTTGCAAAAATAGCCTGCTCTTAATGTGATGAAACATTACAACATCTGCTAGGACTACATCAAGAACTCCTAGGGCACAGTAGGGATTATGGACTCAGATCGGGTCTCCTGAGTACCCTAACCTAGTAACCCACCCACCTCATAGGCCTGGGTACACCTCCAGTCTATGTACGTACTCATGAATAGCACAGCAAACTCACAGGCTTTTGTGCCTTTGGTCAACTAACAACATAAAAATAGTCTTTAGTCAGAAGCCTTGTACTCTGAAACATCTGGCTTTAAAATTAATATGATCGGAGGTGCTGTATTCAGCTCTCTGTTCTTCTGTGACATAAAAGAAACACACATTAGCCTTCTCTGTTGTGTTTGTATTTACTGTTGGAATAATCATTGACATCCTTTCTTGGTTCACTTTAGCAACAACTTGACCATGTAGCTGGGGAACCCAGCTGTGTAACCTTACCCGCTGTACTCTCTCCACACTGTAACCCTGCTGTTGGAGGACCATGGCTGGTGGTGATGAATGGGCTTCTGTTCTGAGTAGACTCCATTCAAAAACAGTTTGAACTCTCTTTCAGGATGAATGTCACAACTTCATTAAAGTTCTTCTCAAGAAGAATGATGATACGCTGTTTGTCTGTGGAACCAATGCCTTCAACCCTTCCTGCAGAAACTACAGGGTAACTGTCATTTGTCTGTTGCAACCACACTGCTTGGAGGTATCCCATAATGTACTGACATCATACGTGCAGCAACTGAAGAGGGGTAACACTACACCACATGGATTCCCCTCACTTGCCCAGCTTAGTGTTTTGCTCCAGGACAGTGATCCTGAGCAGGCTTCTAAGCTTCCTGTTTGTTCAGAATTGACTGACATATTTAAAGAGTATTTCTTGTGAAGGTGCTTTCTAGAACCTTCTATTCTTTATTGTTTCAAAAACTGCATACTTACCACATATAATGGCATGTGGATTTCCTCTCTCCTTCTCTTTGTTCCTTTCCACTTCTGTATTCCCTCTCTGAGGACAAAAACTCACTTACTTGGTAAGGAATTTTCTATTGTAAAAGATGTGGGCAAAGCATGCTGTTTGAAACTGTAGACTCTCCTTGTAAGATTTGCAAGAGAGGAATTTAGTTCCATTTTGTACCAGCTTGCTTGGCCATGGCATTACTTGCTTTGACTTTTATACATGAAAAGAAAGAGTGGAGAAGAAAAAGAATGAGGAGGAGGAAGAAAAAGAGGAGGAGGAAAAAAGGAGAGGAGGAAGAGGAGGAGGAGGAGAAGGAGGAGGAGGAGAAGAAGAAGAAGAAGAAGAAGAAGAAGAAGAAGAAGAAGAAGAAGAAGAAGAAGAAGAAGAAGAAGAAGAAAGAAGAGCTGAAAAGACCCAGGAAATCTAGTATGAGGAGTGAAGGGGGACTTATAGCTGAGAATCCAAGAGCTCTTGAGCTGCTGGACCAGGGTGCCAATGTTCTAACATCTTGGCTTTACCTCTGTTAGCTTTTCTTTGGACCACAGGTTTTCTTTAGAAAATTTACGTTGATTTTTCTCCTGTGGCCAAGCACTGAGGCTATCAAGGCAGAGAAGTATTGGCCATTAGGGAGGCCAAGCCCCAAGAGAAATGCTACATGTCTATGGAATTGCTATGATGTGATGAGTGAAGCATAGCACAAATGCTTTTACCCTCACCAGAGAAAAAGTCAGTGGAAGCTGCAGCAAGGTGGATGAGAGCCCTCTAAAAGTTCCCACCTGCTGGCCTCAGAGCTGGAACGTTAACACCACCCAGAGACATTCCAAGGCAAGGAACACACTCATGATTGCTCAAAATCTGAAATGGTGCATCCCAAGCCAGTGCTTGGTGGGAAAAATCATGAACGAGCCAGTCTATACCTTTTGTCACAAAGGACGGTAGGATGTCAGACAAATGAAGGTTGAGGCCATTCTGGATAGGGAAAGTAGTCCAAGCAAAAACACAGCACAAGAAATGATCTACTGAGCAGCAGACATTTTATCTAGTACTAAAATGTTGGACCCTGAAATGACAAGGGACAAGTCCAGTGACTGGAGACGTATGTTGCCCCAGGATTGAAGGAAAGAGAAAAGATTCTTTAAAGAAAACTTAGGACAATTTTCTCTTGTAGCCAAGCACTGAGAAATGCATAGGTAAAACAAACAAACAAACAAACAAACAAAAAACACCTCTTAACCCAGGCAGCTTTTGTAATTGACAGCGAAAGACGGGTGACAATAAGGCCTCCTAGACTGTCTCTTAAGCATAGGTGATGGGGCTGCCTCCCGTCTAGATGGACAAGGAGGGGCGCTGAGAGATGGGAGCTCTGCATCACAGGGCACTGAGAGATGGGAGCTCTGCAGTGCAGGTTATGGCTTGTGTTGTTCAGGCGTGATGGCACTTTCATTGCTCTGATAGAACACCATGACCAAAAGCAGTCTGGGGAGGAAAGAGTTTATTTCCGCATACAGCTTCAGGTAATGATGTATCACGGAGGGAAGTCAAAACAGGAACTTAAGACAGGAAGTTGGTGGTGCCACCCTAAACAGAGGCCATGGAGGGAAGCTGCATACTGGCTTGTTCCCCATGTCCTGCACAGCCTGCTTGCATTATTAGTCTACAACTTCCTGTCCAGGCTAGGCACCACACCACCTTCAGTGAGCCCCCTTCTGTTACACATTAATTATTAATTTAGAAAATACCTCCATATACCTTCCTATACTCCATTTCCCACAGTTCCTTGCCTGTAGTAATGCTGACCCCATGGTACTGGTTTTTTTGTTTTGTTTTGTTTTGTTTTGTTTGCTTGTTTTGTTTTTAAAATTTGTTTAGTCTCCAGACCATTCTAAAGACACAAGCCAGTCCATCAATTCTTTTTTACTGCTTCCTGCTTTGTCTCAGCTATAGCTAGAGCCACTTTAGAAGAAGGTCTCATATTCCTCTTGAGTTTGGATTTGAGCAGACACCACTTGGGGTAGGTCGTTCCAATAGCACGGTGTGTGCAGGGATCCATTGCTGAATATCTGCCAGCACCACAGACCGCAAAGTCTGTGAAGTTCAACAGAAAGCTCGTTTTGGGATAGTGTATCTGGAAAGGACCCTGTAAAGAATGTTCTGGTGAGGGAGACTACATTACAGGATGTCTCCGACTTGATTTTCTTTCCCCCAAAGCACAGTTACATTTTAAACACTTTTGTTTTCTCTGATTTGGAAATGCAGTTTACAAACACAGGATAATTTAAAATAGAGGCTACCTCAAAGTGGTTACCAACAGGAAAGGCCTGTCCCACCCTGGCATTGGCGACATTAGTGCAGAAGGTGCAGGTGACTTTTAGGCTTATCTTCTCTCTCAGTCTTCAGATCCGTGGTCAAGCTCTGCAGCTCCAGGATGAGAGCATATCTTTAAGTTAAGAGCAGGATGAGGATAGAAGTGAGTATGGAAACAGAAATGTTAGAGAGATCATTTTTAGATTTGGTACTGACCTCTTACCTACTAGCAAGTTGCTAAGAAACAAGGACAAAGACAGGAGCCAGGGCATCATTGGTGAAGGTGGGCTAACCTCTGACTCAGGTGAAGGGCTTACTTACTCCACGTGCGCCTCACAGTCAAGTCACATGTGGTCAGGGAGATGATGGGTCTGTTCTAGGAAGGTATTCAAGAGACCAGGTTCTTTCCCAAGAATACCTTTGCCATCTCTGAGGGCCCTGTCATCCTCTATAGTATGCTGAAGGGAAACAGAAAGGACCAAGGCTGAGAGGTAGCATATACTCAACTGGTCACTGGCCAGAGCATGGACACATGGCTGCGGTGGAGTTCAAGGGACACGAGGGAGTGTGCTCTGGAGGAATGAGCAGTGGCATTTAGTGAACAACTGGGGAGATGTCCCACATCCACAAATGACTATGGGCCTGCCATGTGTGTATTACCTGTAGGGTGAGTAATAGCCACAAGTAAGAAAGACGTGCATTGACTTTCCTTCTGTCCAAAAGAAGGAAGAAACCCAGGGTTTTGTATGGAAGTTTAAAATTGGTATTAGGTTTCTTCTCTTTCTCCTCTCTTTTCTCTTTGCCTCTATAACTCCATGCTGATAAAGCCAAATATAACTCACAGGCACATCAGTTCTAACCTCTTATTCTTTAGTGTAAAGGAACCAGGCCCAGGGTGGGCTCTGGGATCAGCAGATAGCAGCCCCTCCCCTCCCCTTTGGGGCCTCCACGTTCTGCAGTTTGTTCTGAGGCTGGCTTGGTAGGTGCAGAGGCCATCTGAGTTTTGCTGGCAAGAGTGTTTTTCATCTTGGATGATGCCACACTGCTCCGCCAATGAACTGGAGGAAAAATTCCAGTGTCTCCTACTGGGACTTAATCCACAAAGGAAAGGCTCATCAGGCAAAACAAATCCAGAAAAGAAGCTCATTCTCTATAGAGCTCATGACTCAGGAGATACTTGGGGCAGGTAGATTTTCCCGGTAATTACCTCAGAAATGCCTTATTTTAAAATGTTTATTTATTGACCATTCTGCTAGGATATGGAAATCTGTCGGTTGTAATAAGTTAAGAGCCAATCAGACATACTCAAATTCCACACTTGGCTAATTACAGAGTCTTGATCAAGTAACTGATCTCTGGAAGCCTCCAATTCCTTATCTGAAACCAGTAGATGTTCCTCAGAGGGCATTTGCGAATGCATTTGCAAGGTGCCTATGAATTACTTTGCATGCTAATCACTTTTAAAATATCAGTTTCTGTTACTGTTGTCGGGGACCGGCAGTAATTCAGACCTGTTACTTCATTTAGGTTGATACTTTGGAAACTTTTGGGGATGAATTTAGCGGAATGGCCAGATGCCCTTATGATGCCAAACATGCCAACATCGCTCTGTTTGCAGGTAAATGACCTGATTGCTTCTCATTAAATTTGTTTTTGCACCTTCCAGCCTATGGCTGAGAATCCGCTTGGAAGGATTGGTAGTCACAGTTGTACTGACTCTCCGGTGAATACTGTAATTAAGAACGCCTCTTTCATTTAAAATTACGAGGGGGAAACTAAGTCGTTTGTAAAGAGTCTCTGCCCCACCCCCACAGGCCTTTGAGCTTTCAGAAAGTTTGATAGCACAGCACTGTATACGGGAAGACAACTTTGGGCTCAGACATGGGAAAACCTATCGTAGAACCACCAATGCGGATATAACACTGGCGGTCGGGCTGACATTAGTTGGACTCTACAAGAGTTGTCTGCTAGTAGTCCTAGCCATTTCCCTATTCTCCATTACCTTCTTCATGAGATAGCTGCTCTTAGCACCTCAGAGGCTTGTCAAGGAGCAAAAGGGAGAGAAGTAAAAGGAAGCCCCTGGAAGCTTCTCCCACAGCGGCACTTCTCAAATACCACTGATTTGACTGGGCGACAAGCATATCTCTGACCAAATGGCCACAGTGTCTGAAAAGATGGTGCTGATTGCCCAGGTGGGCCCAGGTTCCTGCTGAACAGGGTGTGAAGAGGTAGCTACTCGGCCATCATTTTCGAATTTAATGGGGGGTTTTTGTATATGAGTAGGCTTTAACTGGGAAGTGTATTTAGGAAATCATTGCCAGCTGTGCGTGTGGAAGGGGATACAGAGAGAAGTGTTGGTGTGAAGGGATTGATTGTTCCAGCATGCAGGCACACCATTGGCTGCCATTCCCACCACGGCAGCAAACACCCGGCCTAGCTTAACTGGGAAGGGAACTTTTCTACACGTGTTTTCTCTACGTGTGTATTTGTGCAGCACCTTCGTGCCTGGTGCCTTCGGAGGCCTGAAAAGGGCATTGGACTCCTTGCGACTAGTGTTGCAGATGGTTGTGAGCTACAATGTGGGTGCTGGGAATCAAAGTTGGGTCCTCTGGAAGGACAGTCTATGTTTGTCACCACTGAGGGATCTCACTGTCCCCACCTCAAATAAACTGTCTAAAGTCCGAGTACACTGGTTGACACAGGTCTTCCTTTTCTTATCCATCTCATTTGGTTTTTGATTGCAGAATATTTGCTAGTCTAGAAAAGAGGCGGAAGTTCAGTGACTCATTTTCAGTTTCCTTTGCTGTCTTTGTTTTTGAAAATGCCCAAAAGCAAACCTGTCTCCCCAAAACGGAGAATTTCTAAAGACAGGACAGTCTGCACCCAGCTCTCTCCACACCTTGATTCTTTGCTTTGACCACTTGCATAGCACAGGGCTTTCATTTTGGGACTTTGGAAATCCAGAAGCAAAGGTCTGTTATTTAAACTCGAATGGCAGGGCTTCATGAGTGACATGACTAAGGAAGAGCGGGACTGTGGCTCTCAGGACTAAAGAAGTCATCTGGTTAACCATTTAGAGCCTTTGAACCCTCCCTCTTCCGTTCATCTCACACCAAATCAGTCCCAGCTCAAGCTCGGGTCATCCATATTTCTGAGTGAGATTTAAACCTATGTTGATTAAAAATCGCTTTCTTATTTCTCGGGGCTCCCTTCTAAGCCAGTTGACCACAGCTTGGTGGCAGTAGCAGCATCCCACTGTCCTTGGCCTTGAGCTTGCAGTCAAGGTCCATCTAATCAAGTGAAGCAAATAGCATATTTCATTTGCCCTGTTCCCTGAGCTGCTGCGGCTGCCCCCGCTGCTTAGGAAAAAAAATTGCCCTGCAATTTAAAAACGAAAAATATTTCAATTCTCATGATCCTAATTCAAAATGGTGAGGAATGGGGGCCAAGCTTTTTCCTAACGACTCTTGGATTTTTCCCACTTGTCCTATCTCATTTGCCTGATACAGGAAAGCAGACGGGGGGATGTCTCTACTGTCACCGGTCCCTGCCTTGCTCAGTACCCTGTTCAACTCTTTCCTTTTTCTCCTAAGATGGAAAACTCTACTCGGCTACAGTGACTGACTTTCTGGCCATTGATGCGGTCATTTACAGGAGCCTCGGAGACAGCCCGACCCTCAGGACTGTCAAGCACGATTCAAAGTGGTTGAAAGGTGAGCAGTTAAAAGAAGAAAGCGGGGAGGGGATACATATCTCATAAGAGATGTAGAGTCTGGATGGACCAGACTGTAGATTCATTTCAGTAATGGATTCTGACAGTCAAAACCATGTAAATTGCATCTTTTGCCTCAACTGATTTATTTACTCCCTTTCCCCCTTTCCCATGAGCTTCTGGAACACTAACAAAACTACCAGTGCTGCGACAATAGACTACGCCACATTCATCTTTCCCTGCCTCAAATTCATTTCAGAGTCCCCAATGAAACGAGCTGAACAGAACACTCCTGGAAAGGAAAGGGGGGTGGAATGGAGGTGGTGGGGAACAGGAAAGGGGCTATTCACAGCCCTGAGTGAGCCGGCACGATGGAGGAATGTGCAAAAACTCCTCGAGGCAATATGGACATTCCATTGTGGAAAATAAAACTACAGAGATTTGCAAAATGTACTTAGCCTTCGCTGCCGGTTGCAAAGCTTGTGAAAGATGTAATTTGTAGGCTCAAGTGCCTTCTGAAATCACTAGCACTTGCACTTCTGAAGTCATTAGAAATGGTTAGTGTTAACCACATGTCTAATAGTCCTACACTTCCAATTAATAACACGTCTTTGGCTACACTTGATTAAAATTCCCTTAACACTATGTGACATATCTCCAATTAAAGTGCCCATTTGTCTGCAGAGCCGTACTTTGTCCAAGCAGTGGATTACGGGGACTATATCTACTTCTTCTTCAGAGAAATTGCAGTCGAATACAACACCATGGGAAAGGTAAGATGGGAGTCTATCCCTGGCTCCATTGGGGACATTTTCAGAAACCTACTTTTGAACCAGCATTGCTGTAAGTGACCTGGAAACGCAAATTGAACCCGATGACAACAGGGATGGCCAGAAGTGACAGACTGAGCTGTCTGGAAACCTGATCCACTTTTTCAGAGCAGTAACAAATTACAGGGAAGCTCTTGAATAATCTCTACTGAAGATCTAACCAACAGATGTTTGGTTACTTTCCTACCGAATTCGAAGTGTTTTGAGATGTAGCTCCCAGGTATAATTTTCCCTCTTAATTTAGTTACTCCACAGAGACAAGACATACCCAGTATCTTCAGGCAAACTGAGTCTTAGTTTTATTGCAGAAAGGAAGAGAACAGTTACAGGATGTTTATTTCAGTTATTTTATTTTATTTTATTTTATTTTTTTACCAGACATCTGATCAAGGTCACTAAGTTAGAGGGCACAAATAAAATACCAGGGTGGCTTGCATGGTAGAGGGACTCACACTCCAAGGATGAGATTTCAGGCCCCAGAGGCAGCCAGTGGGGATGGCAGAGATGGTGCATACAAAGTGTGCTTTTGTCTGAGGAAACAAAAGCTAAGCGGTCTGTATGGAAATGAGTTTATGTGGCTGGGAGCTGATCCCCTGAAGGATTTATGGCTCCATATTAAATGCCACCGCCTTATCTTTTAAAACATTCTGTTTCTCTGCTGAGTATTATTTTTTCCTTTTTCTTTTTCTTCTTCTGTTCCTGATTTTAGAAACTCAATATTAAACACCTTGTTGTTCTGATTGCGTCGTCAAGCAGAGGCAACTTCTTCTAAGGTCTTCCACATTTCAGGAGGAAATGACTGCCTTTCCCTGTGCGCTTTTCCCTGCAGGTTGTTTTCCCTAGGGTGGCTCAGGTCTGTAAGAATGACATGGGAGGGTCTCAGAGAGTCCTGGAGAAGCAGTGGACATCTTTCCTGAAGGCTCGCCTGAACTGCTCGGTGCCTGGAGACTCTCATTTTTATTTCAATATACTCCAGGCAGTTACCGATGTGATTCGCATTAATGGCCGTGATGTTGTCTTGGCAACCTTTTCCACACCTTATAACAGGTAACCATGCCCTGGCTGTGTGGACCTTCCCAGCTCCTTTTCCCAGGGGGTGGGGGTGCGGGGAAGTTTGTGATTGACAGAAAAGCAGCTGCCACTATTCATAGATAAAAAGCACTTTGCTCTGAGTTTTCATCAATGAGCTAATTAGAATTCATAAGCATTATTAAATTGAGGTTTTAGGGAGAGTAAGTTATAACAATATCTTCCATTTATATGAGTGACATATAAATACTTTCTATGGGATTCCTTTCCTGTAAAGCAAATTTTATTGTCTTCTTTTTACACATGAGGAAATTGATTAAAACATTCCTTTGCCTGAACCAGGTAGTCAGTGTTAGAAGACACGGGTTTTGAAATTAAGAGTTTTTCTCTGATCTCTAATAGGTCATGTGACATTCCCGTTTCACTTGTAGTGTGTGTAAAGATTGGGCATTAATTAAAATGCTACACTGAGGAATTTGGAGCAAGGTGCCAAGGGTTCCATCTAAGTGTCTAGTTATCATCCAACTTTAGGATTTAAATCTCACTGACGTCAGGAAGTTGGTTCATGGCTCAGATCCCAGCCCCAGCACAATTGCTTCCACAAGAGTCTGGAGAGGGTTCCTAGGACCTCGAAATGCTGTGTATAACTTCATTTGTATTTTTGCGTTTAGTTCATCAGAAATTTTAGTCAATTAAATGAGACATTAATAATTGTCCCCAAAGTAGTGAATATGCAGAGACATGACATACCATAGACATGACATAGAGAAACACCTAGTCTTAACCGTCTTTTTCTGGTATCCAGCTCTCTATAAAGCCTAATGTTTCAAACTCTCAATGCTGTTGTGTGAATGAGCATAGCTCTGGGTTATACTCCTGGCCGTGAGTTCTAAATGCATGCACCATACACTCCTGTCTGTGTAGGAATTTAGAGATTCTAGATGGAATGTCCTCTTCTAGGAATACACTTTAGATTATCCTTTTTACAAGAACTTTCATGAACTTCGTGAGTGCCGAGATGTCAGGCATGAAAAATGATACGACTGGAGGACCGCATCTCAAAAGACATGGCCTAGGCATTGGGTAGAGCCCTGAGCAGGGCAAGCTGAGGGAGGAACTCACACTCCTCAGTTACAGGGAAGGCAAGTGTCAAGCTTTCCTCACTGAAGATAAATGAAGGCACAAGCTTATATTGCAGCAAGAAGTATTCCAATAGATTTAGGCATGTTTAAATCATCTATAGGGATTTTTTAGACTTGAGGATGGGAAAGATATAAAATATCTCTAGGCTTGCGAATTCACATTTAAGGCCCTATCTATCTAGGATTTTTGGAAAACATACTGCCTTGAAATATAGGAATGAAAGGTTAGTGGAATTTATGACCACATTTCTAGTTTAAGTGTTTGTTTTATTAAAAGTGTGGGACTTTGTGATTATAATACCGCAGTGAGTTTTTGTGTATTATAGATACTTGTTTTCTTGAATGCCCCTAAAATTATCCTATTATGCTTATGTGGACTCAGAAATATTTGTTCAATGAGATCAGACAACCTAAGTTGTTCATCTACATATGTCTTTAAGACTTGGCTATGCCAGATTGCTGGGAATATTTGAGCAGTGCCTCTTTACCTGGGCAAAAAGAGCAAGCCCTGTTCTAGCACACCAGCCCATCGAGGTCTGGCTCCCTTTCAGCCTGTTTCTTCCTGGTTTTGGTCACACACTCCATACCACTAGCTTACCAGACTTAAGGTCTGGTTCTCTGGAATGGGTCTTTTTCTCTGTAAGGTCCTCCAACCTGACCAATGTCTGTCCATTAAAATCTGGTGGAAGGGTCTCATGTCATAAAACCTTGTGTTAACAATTCTCATGCACAGATCTCACTGGCTTGCTCTAAATTTGTTTATAGTTGTCTCCATCATAGTCAGTGATCTAGCTACTAAAGCAGGACCTTGGTTCTGTGGCATTCATAAAGTAACTATACTAGCTCATAATTCCTCCCCCCACAACAAAGGAGTTCAAGTGGTGATGAAGAGTGATGGGCTTTCTCCCCCTGCCTTGAGTTTACTGTAACTAGCCTATTTTTTTTAAGACTGTTGATGCACATTGGATTGGCAGATACATTCTCTTTACACATTATGGTCCCTTCATTTGTAGTGGTCAGAGTACAGAAATTCTACCTGTCTGTAGTCAGAGTTTCTTCCGAGTATGTTTTCTAAAGGAACGTATCGTAGTTATATGAGTCACACCTTGTATGAAATGTCCTTTTCAGCATTCCAGGCTCTGCAGTCTGTGCCTATGACATGCTTGACCTTGCTAATGTTTTCACTGGGAGATTCAAGGAACAGAAATCACCCGACTCTACCTGGACACCGGTTCCAGACGAGCGAGTCCCTAAGCCCAGGTACGTGTATATGTTTATTTATTCTGCTATTTTCTAACTCAGAAATGATGGAACTGGCATCTCTGATAGTGAGCATCCTGTTGACCACATATGAATGGTGGCTTCCATCACAAGCCAGGTAGACAGAAGTCTAAGAACAACAGGAAGACCCTCATGATCATTTGAATTCACCTTTATCAGAACCCAGAGTTATCTTTCGTTCCTACAAACCATGACTTTAGTCTTCTGGTTAGTATTTGTAAATGTGGTTGCCCACTATAATAACAGGTGATAGGAGCCATCTGCTCTGCTCCCATTGGTCTATAGGTAGAGAATGAACGACCAGAGAGTAAACTGTATTGTGCACATTTATTTAACTAGAAAGATACTTCTGCTGTGCTTCCCTCTGTTTTTTATATAAACTCTTATCTTTAATTCCAGTAAAATGTGAAATATAGATAACATTCCCTGAATATTTGGGTACAAGTGGGATCAGAGTTGAGTCCAGGGCTCTGGGTCAAGGACAAGAATTGTATAGTTGGTACAGTGGGCTGCTTGTCTGCACTCTCCTGCAATATAGTGCTAGCCTATTTTAAGCCGTGCCCTAGACTCTGTCACAAGGAAACCCATGACCCAACCACACTACAGAGAGTTCTTGGTCCTGTAAAATCTCTTCATATGCTCCCATGTAATAGAAAACTCTGGAAGAATAGTTCTCCCATCCTGTCCCTGTGTTTTCCAATTCTGTAACACATCCTCCATATGTCTACCTTTGTGGTCTCAGTTCCATGGAAATTTCTCCGTTGAGTTTATGTGGTGCTGGAAGCAATCCCAATGTCTTCCTGGCTGTTTTCCTTTCCAGTGTTCTCCTTTAGCTTCCTATCCTACTTCTCCTAAAACACCTACATGTACATTTAACTGAACAATTTAGATATTATAAACCAAGGAAGGCAAACTGGCCAACCCTTTATTACCAGCTGAATTTCCTGGTGTATTCACTCTCTGCTCAAAGCAGACTCAATGTAAAAGGTAAACCCAGATTGATTCCCTAACTCAGCATCCAAGATCAGTCCATACTGTATTAATAAGCCAAGATCAGTCCATGCTGTATTAATAAGTCAGAAAAGGAGTTGGGATGGAGGGATTAGGTTTTAGGGAGAATACGTCTCTAAAGTTTAGTGAGTGAAGGTGTCACTCGAGCACTACAAGGACATGTGCTAAGTCACTCTCTCCCATATCAGTGTGTTTACCCACATACTTCCATATGCTTATTTTACCCTCTTGCAAATATTAGGCTGATTTGGAAGGGCTGGCTGATTATAACTACATGGTATGGGCAAAGATTGTATTGTAAGTGCCCAACTTTTCCTCTCTAGCACCAGCAGTTAGCTGGGCATCTGGACCAAGGTCGTTATTATTCTCTGATCTGACTTTGCTGAGATTTTCATATAAACCTTTAAACCACAAAATTTCTTGCAAAAGTTCACTTTTGCAATCTTCGTTTGGTTGCAAGGAATTGGTCCTTTAGGAAAGAATCTTTAGTGGAACTGGCTTTTCATAACTTCCAAAACCTCATAAAAGCCGAAAACAAAAAATGAAAAGTGAACTTATATACCCCGAGAGCATGTAACATTGAATATGCTGGTGTGTACCTCGATGACTGAAAATCACTGTTTTCTGTGCTTATAAGAGCGTAATCCCCTCCTTTGTAGAACATACACCTCTAGAATAAAGGGCTCCAAACTATAGGTCACTATCCAAAAAAACAACCATCCATTGGAAGACACAAATGTTTATATTAAGATTTGTAACAGTAGCAATGTTACAATTATGAAGTAGTAACAGAATAATTTTATGTTGGTGGGGGGAGTCACAGTAACATAAAGAACTATATTAAAGGGTCACAGCATTAAGACGGCTGAGAACCACTGCTCTCGAACCTCTCACAAGATACCCTAGTTTGCTTTCCGTTGTTGGGATAAACACCCAGACAAAAAAGCAACTTACAGAGAATTTATTACAGTCTATCATCAGGAGAAGCCAAGGTGGGAACTTGACCCAGAAACCACAAGGCACACTGCTTCCTGGGTTGCCTCTTGTAGCTCGCTTCCTCTGGCTTACTCAGTCACCTCTCTTGTACAGCCCAGGCTCACTTTCAAGGAGGTGGTGCCACCCACGGTGGGCAGAGCCTTCTTACATCAATTAAACCATTAAGAACGTGGCTCACAGACAAGTCTGGGTGTTGGAGGTATGTCTAGGTTTGTGTCAAGTCGACAGATAGTAACGTATCCCCGAGAGGCGTGTCCCCACACATTCACTCACTCATTTCCAGTTCCATCTCTGTTCACTGGGGTTTGTTTGCGCTTCTGGAAGGAAGCCAAGTTGCCTGGAGATGCAACTGAGCTGTTCTGGCTAAGGCTCCCTCATGGAGCGAGGAGGCGGTCCAGCGGAAATCTCCGCATGTTGTACTTGGTGGCATTCTGCATGGTTCAACATCCTCTTCTCGTGCTGGTGGTGCAGTCTCCTTCATGCCAGATGCTCAGAGAAGCAGTTGATTCAAAGAGTTTGCCAGAAGGCGTGAACTAACTCCCCCCGCCCCGCCCCCGCCCCACCTCTTGTTTCCTTTTAGGCCAGGCTGTTGCGCTGGATCACCCTCTTTAGAAAAATACGCAACCTCCAATGAGTTTCCTGATGATACCCTGAACTTCATTAAGACGCATCCACTCATGGACGAGGCAGTGCCTTCTATCATCAACAGACCTTGGTTCCTGAGAACGATGGTCAGGTGAGTGTCAAACAAACCGCGTCTGAAGTGGATTTCCTTGACTTTATCTTGTGCTCACGGATCCTGTCAGTGGATCGTGCTTTGAAATACCACAAACATCTTCTGCTCTCCTGGGCATGGATTCAGCTAGGAAATGTTGACAGGCTGGGTCGATGCCACCAACTCCCCATGGCCACATTCTCAGTGAGAAGAGTGCCAGTATTTTCAGACTAGTTCCACACATGCCAGCAATTAGAAGACAGAGAAAAAAAAATATTTCCAGATTAGCTCATTAATCCATTCTGTGTGTTATAAGGGAGTCCTGAATGAAGCAGGACCTGTGAGAAGTGCTTACCTGTTTGGGGTTTACACATGACTACATTGCTGGCATGAAGGGACCCGGCATCTGTAGTGGCATGCCAGCATGAAGGAGTCATGGTTTGGTATTTTCTACCTGAAGTGATGCCAACGTAGAAGCAGTGGCCGACTGGGGAGATCTCTGACAGCATTAAACATCCTTTGTGATTGCAGGTCATTTTCAAAGAAGATGATGGTTTTTTCTAAACAGTCGCAGTTGATAACACAAAATGATTTTTATCCCCTGACCTTACTGAACACATCATGAACTCTCTTGGCCATAACCTAGAAACCATGCTCTGTTACCTGTGGGAAGGCTGGTGTTCTCTAGTTCCTGTCTTGGTACTTAGAGCACATAGGTATCCATCAAAGGTGGAACGGTCATAAAGTTCCATAGAAAGAGGATGCCCACTAGGCCTTACTTCTATGCTGGTCTCTCTCTGGCCCCTTCACAGATATGCTTTAGCTCGAATGTCCTGATTTTAGTCCTGCACTGAGCCCTCCACTTTTAGGGCCCTCTTTACCCCTTTGTGTACAACCTGAACGTTTTCTAATCTTGTTGACAGAGGTTTTGTGCCTCCTGGGAATAGAGTGAAGTATGGTGTTCGCTGTTTTCCTTTTCAACATTAAAAAGAAATGCTAAGTATATTCCCTTCCTACATCTTCTCTTTCCATTGGAACCATCACTCTTTCCTTATTGCTCATGGAAGGGATCATTGCTGAGTGGTTTCATATGGTTATGGATATTTATTTATTATAGAACTTGGCCTCTGTACACATACTTCCTTCTCCCTGTTGGAGTCGTCATACTAATGTTCTGCATATGAAAATAAGGGATCAGACCAGCTTGAGAGCATTACTTACAAGCATATATTTTTTTCTTGACATTGTTACTAGAAAGCTGTGCCACACTTGTTTGAAGTAGAAAGAGGACCTTTAATGGTAGACTTACGAAGAGATTTTTGTTTTTCAAATGTCATCCTCATTTTTAGATACCGCCTGACCAAAATTGCAGTGGACAATGCTGCCGGGCCATATCAGAATCACACTGTGGTTTTCCTGGGATCAGAAAAGGGAATCATCTTGAAGTTCTTGGCCAGGATAGGAAGCAGTGGTTTCCTAAATGGCAGCCTTTTCCTGGAGGAGATGAATGTGTACAACCCAGAAAAGTGAGTGAATGTTGGATCCTTTCTTGGTAATTATTTGTCATTCTATTGTGGCCTCTTCCATTCATGGAAAATCTTGGCAGACAAGTTGTGTGATTACACCATTTCTAAAAATTACTGAGCATATAAAAACCATTGTCCACCCCCCCCCCTGCCAATAATGTATGGCCCTATAATTGCTCATGTAGGGTGTCCACAAAAGGTCTGTAAAACCTCAGTTATATCAGACCATGAAGTCAGCATGTCAGTCCAGAAGTGGGTGATGAGGGTAGCGGCAGGGGTAAGAAAACTGTTCCAAAGAATCTACTAATGGTCTCCTCCTACCGCATCAAACTAGGTGCAGCTATGATGGTGTAGAAGACAAAAGGATCATGGACATGCAGCTCGACCGAGCGAGCGGCTCACTCTATGTTGCATTCTCCACTTGTGTGATAAAGGTGCCTCTCGGCCGCTGTGAGCGACACGGGAAGTGTAAAAAGTATGTATTCTTTTGCCTTACCGACAATTAGAAAATCCATTAGCAGATAGAAAACAGTCCTGGTTTACTGACAGTCATCCATCCTTCTTCTACAGAACCTGCATCGCCTCCAGAGACCCGTATTGTGGGTGGGTAAGGGAAAGTGGTTCCTGTGCCCATCTGTCACCCCTTAGCAGGTAAGGAGCCTGAGATGTGGGAGGGCAAAGCGCCTGGGTCACATCTTCATGCTAGATGTAGGCTTGCCTGTGTTTCCTCAAACCATCTGAACTCATTTCTCTGTGTGAGGAAATTTCAGCCACGGAGGTGCCAGGTGCCTCTTCCAGCCCTAACTCAGTTCATAGACTCTGGCACAGTGTCCATGGAATAATCACCCTCAGACTGGTTAAGACCACAGAAAGGAAACACAGTAGGTTTCAAAAGGATTCCCTAGAAAGTGGGACATGAAGATACCAGCCTTGAACATCACAGTTCGAGGATCGCAGAGAAAGAAGCCACAGGGAACCAATTAGACTACTAGATGGTTTATCCAGCCACAACAAAACGAGTTTGCTAATTGACCAACCGTGCAAGCCTGAGAAGAAACAGCAGAGCATTTGTTAACCCATGTGATCATTCTTCAAGCATGGTGTTCATATCCAATAAAGCTTTCTCTCGTGCTGAACAAACTGCGACCTTACTGCTCATCCGGCACACAATCAATGTTTGGCACTTTCCCAATGGGTCCCCTAGATCAAGCCCCTCTGTTCGGCCTGTGAGTTTTTCTTTTTCCACTTCAGAGGATGTGAAATCTAAAATAACAATTGGAAAAAATATTCAAAGCGTGTCTCTGAGAGATTGTGCATAATGCTAGTGAGGTGTCCAGGGCTCTCCTTCAACAAAGGAGCTTCCCTGGTCCCATCTGTAAAACAGCTCGTTTCCCATGCTGGGAGCATCTTTCCTGCTTTTAAAATAGCTAGACAACTAGAAAGAGACGATTTAGTGACTGCCACCCACATCATTTGAGAAATATTCTCTTGAATAGAGCTAATGACAACTGTAAAATATGACCTGGATATCTGAGCACTGCAAAGATGGCCCACTCTGTGTTATCCGCTGTGGCTTTGCAGGTACCTCTGTTGACTTTTGATAGAGTTGGAGCCTTATATCTTTTCATGAAATTCCTTGGGGTGGAGCAGAAAGAGTCAGTGAGAGGGGGAGCTGAGGAGGGGCTCATCATTTGTCAACAAGTGGGCAAAGATAACAAGACTCTCATAAGCTGTTTTC
The DNA here is from genome assembly GCA_902729485.2 of Mus minutoides. Taxonomy (NCBI): domain Eukaryota; kingdom Metazoa; phylum Chordata; class Mammalia; order Rodentia; family Muridae; genus Mus; species Mus minutoides. The sequence continues at coordinate 140,717 of LR753568.1, forward strand.
GAGTTACTATCAGAACTCCCAGAGGCTCCCTGTGAGCTCTGCATTTATATTTCAATGCTCAACACATGAGTAGCTCTGCTGGCCGAGTGGGCTTTGGGACTGGATGGATACTGGCTTTCATTACAAGGAATCCATATCCTTAGAGAATGAATTTCATTTTCATTACAGCCCAAGACATTAGAGGCTAAACATGGATTATTAGATCAAGGTGTGCCTTTCAAAGAGGTTTCTTAACTCGTTTCATGATAGACTGGGAGCCAGTCACAAATCAGAATTAGCAATTACACTTTAAAACCTAAGCAGAGTGGACAACTCGGGGTGTGCTTGTTTTAAAAACTTAAAGTGAGTGGTGGTAACCATAAGGTGGAGGAGGAAGAGAGGAGAGTTGAGGATTGGGCAGGGAGAATGCAAGATCCTTGCCATAGTCCACCCACTCAGAGCCTGCACATGCTCACTGGCCAGTTGTGCCTTTAAACACTTGGTTATATGTGCTCTGTAGGCAAAGAGATAGTGGGAAAAAGGGCCTGGGAAGAAAGCATAAAAGAATAGACATTTTCATCCAGTCTTCCCTTATTGCTTATACGAGGAGTGAGCTTTAGTATGAGAACTTTTTAAATGTTTAAGCAACGTTCAAGGAACCAGAGTAAGGACAGCATAAGCGTAGCCCACAAGCCAATTAACTTCCCGATTCTGCTCTGAGCCCACTGCTCTCATAGCTAGCTTCTCCTTGGAGACTCCCATCAAACTCATTGCTATAAGCTTCCACTGAGAGCGCTTTCTCTCTTATACCCAGCGCTCAGCTTAGCTAAAGGGTCACTTGTTTAATGAAACTAAAGACTCACTCATGGCACTGAATTTTTTTTTCTCTCTCTCTTTCCTTGTCCTCTCCCCTCCCTTTTTAAAGACTGGCATTTGAGCAGGACATTGAGCGTGGCAACACAGATGGCCTAGGAGACTGTCACAGTAAGTATAGTCTTTAAATCTGTGCTTGCCCGCGGATAAAGATGCTTTTCTCAATTGGTCTCGAACACCGGTGGTGACCCTTTGAGGTCAAAGGATAACTTTACAGAGGTCACCTAAGGACATAAAAAAACACATCTTTACATTATAATTCATAACAGCAGCAAAGTTACAGGTGACGTAGCAACAAAAATATTTTTATGGTTGGGGCGGGGGGTCACCACAACATGAGGAACCGAATTAAAGGTTCACAGCCTACGAAGGGTGATCTAAACGCATCACATCTGTGCAGCTGATTCTGGACATAACAGAGAGCAAACGGTGCGTGTGGAAGGCAGCACTGCCAGAGTTAACTGCTGTGAATGCAGGCACCTCTCCCATCATTCTAATGCTGTGGAATAAATGCATGCGAGGGGCATTAATTATAGTGAAGCAGTGAGTTATGTCAGTATTTCCATTACAAGAATGACAGTCTCGTTGCTTCTCATAATGTGCCATTACACTACATTTTAGCCAAACAATCAAAAGTTTAATCATTGCGCTCTGGCTTTTTAATTGAGTGGGGCTGTTTTAGTGTTCTTTAACATATTTATCAATGAAAGTAATTATTTTTCAAAAAGAGACCATTTGAGATAGGAACAAACTTAAGAAATAAGACAGGTGCATAAAGCGATTCTAAATGACCTCTTTGCAGAAACTTAACCAAATGCCATTCTCATAGTTCATATCACACACAATTAAGTGGCACCATTGCACTTAGAACTTTTTAGAGACATTCAGGACTCTCTTCTGAGCTGAGCATTATCAGGAATCTCCTGAAAAAGCTTTAGAGTTGTGAACTTGAATAACAGTGTTATGTTCCTAGAAAACAATGTTCAGTTTATGAATTTATAAAAAACGAGTAAGAATTTATTGAGAGTTTCTAACACAATCTCTAAGCACTTGGGTTGAAAGAAAGGCGTTTGGGAATCAAGTAAGACAGATCTAGGGCCCTGAGAATATGGCTGTGGGCTTCTCAAAGTAGACTCACCTGATGTGTAATTTTTTTTAATCTTCCATGTATGGAAATTTGTAAAATTTGCATCAAAATGGCACTGCAAAACAGCTCTTAACAGAACAAAACTGGGTGACTCTATAATAAGATCATAGATGTAATTCTAAGTTTTTAAGTGGTAAGAACTGAGATTTCAGACTAGGCTGTAATCTGACTTTCTTCATATGCCTTTGCAAGAGATACACAACAATCAAGTAAAGAGGATAACTGTCAGCAGAAACTTCTTGACTCGGCATAAGTTGGCTTATTAATAAAATATACGACCATTTTCCTTTATCATATCTTCACATGAAATATTTACACATCAATACTGGTGTAGGAGATGTGTCACCAGCAAAATGGCTGTGCTGTGTGTGTGTGACTATTCATCTGTATCAGTAAAACAATTTCAAGTTCCATCATCTGGTCTTAATTATCTTGTGCCTTGTGGTTTCAGTTTTGGAGAAACGGGTTTTTGAGGGGTGAGGGGCTGTTATAGATGTTTAATTAAATTAGCTTTAGAAAACAAGGTCATTGTATCTTTGTGGTCTGGTGGTATGAGTGCCTGTAAATAGGAACATGGATTTGACTTAAATCGGGAAATGAACAGAGAAGATGCTGATGGAGTGCTACTGTGTGTTTAAGTGTCTGTACACACCTGTGTTTTGAGGCAGAGGACCCTAAGAGAACTTCTACTTCTATGTCAAGTAGAAGGTTCCAAAATAGTGATTTAGTCCTTATGCCCAGGGTCAGCAGCAAAAGCCTGTTTTTTTTTTTTTCCTGGCCCATTCTGGAGTCCCCACTCAGGACAGAAGGTGGGACTATGCCTCTGCCTGTCCCGTCCTGAGGGCTTCTCCTGTTCTCATGCTCCCACTAGAACAGTATTCAGGAGGTCAGTATTCAGGGGGTCCTTACAGAGAATTGCTTCACTGGCAGGATTCTTAGGAAAGTCAAAGAGAGCCAGTGTTAGGTGAACCAATGATCTAACATAGACATGAGCACACAAACCTACATATGTGGTTTCCCACGCATGGGGGGCAGGGGTTTCAACTTCCAAACTCAAACTCCCCATTGAGTCCAGAACATTATGACTTATGACACTGGACAGTTTCCTCAGTTCATCCATAAGAACATGAAGAGAAGTTCTTTCTTACAGATGTGGCTTGGTTACTTTATCCACAGCCATGACCCAAGTTGTGCGTGACTTCCGGACACTCATAGAGTTGTTGCAATGACCACTTCCTCTGCTAACTCTTGGGTTTTCAGTGCCAGGTGGCAGTGGCTTTGGGGAAAGTCACTGGTGGAAGGGATCTGGAGATAGGAAAACTGGATCGAGGAGGAAGCATCTTAGTTGACAAGCAGGAAGTGACAAAGGCCTCTGAGTGTTGGGCTCCCACGCTGACCCAGCTCTCGTTGCTCATCGCTGCTCAGTGTGTAAGTCACACTAAGAGTGTGCCGCCAAGTAACCACCTCCCCGCTTTTGTCTTTCAGATTCCTTCGTGGCACTGAATGGTAAGGAAAATGTTACTGTCACAATTTCACGTTGATGAAAATCTGTTGTACTAATCCACCTGAATAGTTTTAAGCCTTAGGTTTCTTTTTAATTAATTTTTATCCTCGTTTTTTTATAGACATTTCAACTCCTCTACCAGATTATGAAATGTCTTTCAACAGAGTGTATGGTCAGTTTATTGCTATATATAGCATATAAATATCAATATTAATACTTAAAGTTACTCATCCTTTGGTAGTTTTTAGTTTTCATTCTTAATCACAGAACAGATTCTTTGTTACTTCAGGGCCCCAATTCACTAAACTTATTTCTAGATTTTACTATACTTAAAAAAAAAGAGAGACAGTTGATTAAGGAGACTGAGTCTTACATATTTAATCCATATAATGTGAAACATGCCAACGTTCAAGTATTTGGAAAATCTATCTAAAGAATTTTAGAGGGAGAAGAAACTTCTTTTTGAATATGCCTGTATACAGAGAGATTTAGGATAAAAGAACAGTGCTTATAACAGATAAACTGTAACCCCTCAGCTGATAGGGAATACCAACCCCCTAATCCTGCCTGACAGGATAACCTCCCCAACAGGGAAATTCCCATATAATGGCACAGACACCAGGGTTTTCTGAGGCAAGCATTTGCTGTGTAGCATGAAAATGGCCCAAATCATTCAAGTTCAGAAAGAATGTGAATATTTAAACATATTTCCAGTAAGGCTTCTTCAGAACGTATGCAAGGAAGTATGAGGCAGTGAGTGTAATATCCAAACAGGATTTTGCCCATTATTCTCCACCTGAAACACACAAGCACAGATCCACAGGAGGTATCCTTACTTCCTCACGTGCAAGCCAGAATGCAGCTGTTTTGGTTTTGGTTTTCCTAGCAGTTCCAAACACCTATTAACTTAAAGGATTGAATGTATTTAGAAAGAAAGAAAGAAAGAAAGAAAGAAAGAAAGAAAGAAAGAAAGAAAGAAAGAAAGAGCATGATATGAAGCCATCTCTGTAGTATCAAAGTTAAGCTTTTGCCTTTTAATTTGGATGACAAGTTCAGCCATTTATAGTTTTTTGTGTCCTAGATACACCACAAAGGAATGGTTTAAGAGGCAGTCTTTAAATGTAAGCACAGACAAAAATGGAGGAAAGACAGAAAGAAGAGAAAAACCACAAAATTTAGGAAACAAGCAATACTTCAAGGTGGCTACAAATGTGCTCAATTGTTCTATGTAAAATTTCAGGCCCTAAGCCTGGTTAACATAAATTAGAAGCCTTCTTGAAGGTTTCAAGACCATCTTAAAACCCAGAGCTATGCAATGCAGTTCCCCGCCCAGCCCCACCATGATTCAACACAGGGTAGAACAGACAAGTCTGCAGAATTCCTCCACCTTTGACATCTGCTCATCTATGCTGCAAACAGGAATATTGAGCAGCATAGACCAGGAGAGAATTGCTCAGAAGGCAAATGTCATCTAGCTTAACCTTAACCTTCAGTAAGGAAACCCACTTAGCACCTGGTCTTTTGCAACGTCAGACTTTGCAATCATGGCCTGTAACTGAATAATTCTTATCAGATGTTGAGAAATTCAGGCCTTGAAAGTGAACCAGCAGTCTTCCTTGCATCCATCAATTGTTCAAGACCAATTTGAACTCCCAGGGAATTCCTTGAACATATAATTAAACTCTGGGATGCTCTTTCTGGATAGAAATCACTCTGCAGGCAAGTTTGGAGTTTTCATTTCCTCCTCAAAGAACAGGCATTGATTAATTTTTCCATATGTTAATGGAGATATGTTAAAATTAAAACTTGAAAGGACAATGCCCAGTTCTTGTGAGCTCTTGATCAGAAGCTTCTGGAAGGAAACCAGAGAAGAATGGGACTTCCCCTTTAGCTCATAACCCTGTCCATTGCAGGTAGGAACTATTCAGCCTGGAGTATTTAGATAGCAAATTTACCAGCAACATCAGTGATGAGCTACAGCAGAGGTTAGGAAATTACTAAGGAGCCATAGAAAGATGCTTTCAAAGGAGGGAAAACATAATACATTTTAAAGGGGGAGGGGGGAAGAGAGCGATGCTGTAGATAGTACTTATCTAGTTCTTGGTATGAACTAGTAAAATATTTAATTAATCCATTGAGCAAATACTTGTTGAGTGTCTGCTATGGGTCAGGCATGGTGTATGTGCAGGATTTGTATCCCCAGAGGGAGGACCAAATGGTTATGTTTACGGGTGTGAATACAGATAAGGAAGACAGTCCAGCGTGCACCTACATTCTCAGTAGCTGTGTCTTCTGCATGTCCTGAGCTTCCCAGCTATTTTAGGGCCACAAAACAAACCACCAAAATGGAATTTCCTTTTCTCACAGAAAGATATCATTTTAGTCTAGCACTGTGCAAGCTTTGTGTTGGCTAAAGCTGTAGGCAGCACCAGTCACATCTACAAGAACGCCTTTTAGTGAATTGGGCCCTGATTGTTTTTCCTCTCTTCCTCTCTGTATTGAGTTAGTGTCTCTTATGTCTAATCGGCTTCAATCGCTGTTAACAGTAAGAATAGCAGGAAAGATCTCTAACCTATAGACTCACGGTGACTTGTAGATGTAGAGAAACCACACAATGCATGAAAATTAACTTTTTGAAAATATCCATAGTTTTTGTATCTGTGAAGATTATGATAGCATCCGTTCCAATGATCAAAACGTGTTCCTATTGGACCGCATGATTGCAGCAAACCCATGGACATACAATACCATGTCCTCAAGCCATTGTCTATTTTCACAACATCCTTTTGGTTACCCTCATAGACAATGGGTACATATCGTAAAATCACATTTTGAGAAAGAATATCCGTGATTCCTATCTGTCACGGTTAAGGATGGAGCGTCAATAGATGCTTGCCTCGGGGGCTGCTGCTCTTCTGCACTCTCACCTCTCACCTGGTGGCTCGACACTTTGAGGCTCACGTATTTGCTCTCTGTTTACTTCACATCCACCCTGTGGCTTTCCATCCTGAAGCACAAGTTTAAAAGATTACAAAGCTTCCCCCCCCCCACCTTTTCTGTTGAGTAAATTAGATGCATAGTTTCTCTACATTTACATATAGAAAATTGAGACATGGCGCGTATTAGACTAACCCTTCTGAGATAGGAGGAAGGCTGATTTCTCACATTTGTGGAAAACATTTTCCTACCTAACTACCATCTGGTCCACATTAATTTCCTCCTGTAGCCATAGCTTTCCGTCACCGATGCGTTTTCCATGTATCTGTAGCATATGGTCCAGGAAATCTTTCTACAGAATACGTGTCCCTTAGGCATATATTTCCCCTAGATTATCATATTAAGAAATGTTCTCCCTAAACCACGCTTATGGCATTACCATAAAATTGCCCCTTGAACAGAGTTAAATTGGAAGTGCTCACAATGCCTATTCATTCAGGTAGAAGAAATTCTTGCTACTTGAAGGGGCAAGTAACCCTCGCTCCACACCTCCCTATCCACCTACAAAGCTATTTCTAATTCTTTTCTTATGTCGGGTGCTGAATTGTAGTTTGGAATGGCCATAAAAAATTTTTTAATGTAGTCTTGAGTTCAGGAGTGGAAATAAACATGTCTTAGACGTCAAGGGAAGCAGGAAGGAACTTCTTAACTTCTATTTCTCAGGCTGATTTTCTTACCACAATTCTTTTATCATCATTAGGTGGGATGTAGAACTCAGAGATGCAACATCTAGAGTCAGACATTCCGTGAGGCTTAAATGAGCATATTTTTGACAGTGGGCTATAGAGCAGAGTATTTTCAACAAAACAGATGTTGAAAGCTGTGTGGGAACCACCCAGGTTTTATAGAGGGAGGGACTTCTTAAATGTTACCGAAGCTTTGTGGCGGCTCTCGGAGTAGTGTTTCCAAAGAAATCAGTATTGCTTACGTGAACTTCTATTGGCTTGCTTTTCTCTGACAGCAAAAGTTTAGGATATAATGCTATTAAACAAACAAAACACACAAAAAAAGCAACAACAAAAAATACATGGCTGGAGAGATGATTCAGTGGTTCTTTGCCATGCTGACTACTCTTCCAGAGGTCCTGAGTTCAATTCCCAGCAACTACATGTTGGCTCACAACCATCTGCAATGGGAGCTGATGCCCTCTTCTCGTGTATCTAAAGACATCTACAGTGTACTTACATACATAAAATAAATAAATCTTTAAATATGAACAAATAAACAAAGACCCCCCCAAACAAAAAGAAGACATTGTTTCTTAATTTGTAATTTTAAAGTCTCCTGGAACTCCCACTTCTAATGAAAATTGCAAATTAGATAGAGAGATAGATAGATAGATAGATAGATAGATAGATAGATAGATAGATAGAATACATCTATCAATAGGATCATGTGCATTTATAATGTCTAAGGCTATCAATCATATTCAGAGGCTAGAACTCTTAGAATTAATCTGAGTCTATTCTCCTCTGTGACAATGACACGGATTGCACACATACAATAGCTGTCTTACTTTCTTTCCTAGGCTTACCTGGAACTTTTTATATATATATATATATATATATATATATATATATATATATATATATATATATATAGTCTTGGCTGGAGCCAAGCTCAGAGCAATTCTCCTGCCTCAGCTTCCCAAGTGCTAGGATTATAGGCACAAGCAATGACACCCAGTGATATCTTTTCTAAAGTTCTTAAGATGTTGCTTTAGGCAAGATGGTTTAATAATCCACTCGAAAGCCACAGAAAAGCTATATTTTATTTCTACAAGAGTGGACTGCTAATCAGGCTCCTTTAAATCATTTTTGAGACCCGAGATGAAACGGTCCACTACAATCTTCATTTAATCTTGTGGGATGATGGAGATCGAGTGTCTAAATGCGTTCCTAGGAAATGTCTAACTTATCTGCAATGACTCTCTGACTCACCAGTCTTCTGGCACCACATCCGGGATCAGAACCTACCTTTTTCTAGTTTAATTATCTCGGTCAGTGAGGCCACAAAAACAATGTCTCATAAATCTGCGTCATAAAACACTGAACCCAGCTTTAAACACAGAAGGTATGTCCCTATAGACAGGTAGCAGAGGAGGCTCTCATGCTAGAGTCAGGAACGGATCTCTTGGCAGAGGGAGCATCCCTTGGAATGGAGAATGCCCGTGGGGTTAGCTGAGACTGAACACTAGACACACTGTGGAGCTTTGATGGGAAGGACTCAGTTGTTTCTGATGGCAGAAGCCATCCACTGTCATCGATGCTTCTGGAGTGTCCCTCATGCTGGCATGGGAAGCATTCTAGAGAAAGACACTAGTGTTTCCTGAACATCGGGCACTGTGAAACTTCCACTCTTCTGCTACTTTATCTTCCCAAGGCTGGCAGGGCTGACTGTCTCTACAGTGTGGACAGAGTAAATGATTTCCAAGGCTCACCCCACTTGTAGCTGAGATAATCTTTCTCCCTTCATCCTATGACTACAAGTTGAAAGGATGGTGTGCTGAGCACGGTATAGATAACACACACACACACACACAAGCATACACACATACACACATACACACAAGCATACACACACACACACACACACACCAACCTCCATCAGCAAGTCCTGTCATTGCCAAGGCTTGCCCTCTGTCTCAAGGTCATCATGGGTATCCTACCTCCCAACCAAACTGACCAAAGGGAATCTAGTCTTTGGTGTTGTTTCCCTAACTGTATTTGTGATGAAAACAGGGCACGCCAGTTCCCTCTATCCCAGCACCACTACGTCAGATTCGGCGTCCCGAGATGGGTATGAGTCTAGGGGAGGCATGCTGGACTGGAACGACCTGCTCGAGGCACCTGGCAGCACAGACCCTTTGGGGGCAGTGTCCTCTCATAACCACCAGGACAAGAAGGGTAAGGCCTTGGAAGTACCACTTCCTCTGGGGAGGGGAGAAGGGTGGGGGAAAGGGGAGGACTGTGTACCTGCTTCCAGCTGAATCCTAGCAGTGTAAGGAACGAACCTCTTGGGCACCATCATTGAAAGCATCTCAGAAAAGACTGCAACCCAGCCCTTGAGCCAGGCTTGATCCCCGTTTGTTTTCTGACGTTGGTGAAACCACGCAACAGATAACATGTCCCCCAGGGCTTACTCTCTCCAGAAGAGAGAGGCTCAGGCTGCTTCAGAGCCAACACTAGCTCCACAGATCCCTCCCCTCCCCACTCCTCAGAACTTCTCCTAGTCCGATGCTTTGAGTTCTTAGCCCCTCCTCCCCCACCAGAATAAGATAGAATGCTGTGCAGGTTTTGACAAGTAAAAGCAATGGAAGTAAAAGCCTGCTAGTCAGCAACTTGAGGCTAGTGCTGGCCCCTCTCTCATGGTGCTGAATCTGAATATCCCTGTGCTCCACAGACCACTGTAATCACCCTTAGAGGACCAGAGGCGAAACCAAAATATGTTATTGAATCAAGGAGAATTGCTATGCATTTGCCACCGAAAGGAAGCTTCGCTAAATGAAAGGGACTCTACTGTGAACTGTCCTAAATTCTCCTTTGCTTTCTGTGCTGGCCTCCAGACAGGAAATGTCATGTCTTTTTCTCACTGTTTGCTGCTTTTGGTAACACATCCTACTTCAGCCGCAGCTGCGAGGAGAGAGGCCTTTACTTATCCTGAAAACAGTCTTGTAAATCAGTGCCTCAAAGGCCCTTATGTTGCTGGGGCCATCTCCCCCAATTCAGAATTGTTTGCTTCTATATGTTTTCAAGAGTTCCAGCTAAGCTAGGGTTCAAGTTTTGAGGGTCAAACCTCCACAGGGACCCTTGGAGGGCAATGTATCATGCCTTCTCTTGGAAGTTTGTTTTGTTTTGTTTTGTTATTGTCTTGGACGAACTCCTTTATGGACAGACTCCCATGCTAATTTTCCATATATATATTTTATGTTGCTTTTGTCCTGCGAGCACAATGCACCATCCCTTGCCCTAGTTCTCATTCCTAAGTGGTAAAGATGGCCCCTTTGGCCCGTTCTCCTGTGCGCCCTCTTTGCTGCCTTCCTTATTCTCCTATAGACTTCTGTTTCTTTGTATGTCCTGCTTCAAATCTATTTAAAGAAGAACAAAGCTGGTTTTGTTTCACCGGCCCTTTAAGTTAAAGGGATATCTGTCCTTACCAGCCTAAGAAAGTATTCAGTAAAGGGGAAACTGCCCAGCAGGCTGCAGGCCTCAGCATGTGACATTGTGTGCGTGTGGCTTCAGAACTCAGATTCCTCATCCCTGACTGTCTGTCTCCCTTTGGTTTTGCCTGTTAGAATTTTCTAGCGGGGAAGAAAGTCTTTCCCGTCTAGCATGGGTTGCAGTCATTTTCTCCGCTCTTCTCTGAGAAGGGTGGCACGCGTTTCCTCCGCTCATCCACTCCCCTAAGGAACGGAGGCTCTCAAGGAGTCCAATTAGCACTTTGACAGATTGTTTTAACATTCGGCATTGTTCAATTTCCCTGGTTCTTCTTATGAGCACGGAGGAAGCTGGAAGCAGTATGCATAGCGTCAGACAATGGTGGCAGAGTTGACTGCATGGGTGTGTAACGTGGTTGCTGTTCTTGTGCTATGACCAGCCTCCTTGCCTTGCCCCATCAAATATGAGTTTGATTTTTTTTTTTTTTTTTGGACAAGTTCTAGTATATCACTGATGGGGCAATGCCAATGAGTTGTTATGCCGAAATCAAAATTGATAAGAGCTTAATGTTCCCTGTACTGTGATTTTTTTTTTATGGTTTTTTATTTCTTCTTTTCTCTGAATGACCTTTCCGTTTTGCTGTTCATGATTTGTTTCCGACATCTGTTTTGTTTCGCCCAGCACTGTGTGGTATGACGTGGTGATGACGTCACTCTGTTGGAAACATCCTCGCTCCTTTCCTGACTCACTACGATGTCCCTCAACCCGACCCAACCTGTGCTCTCCCGGCTTCTTTCCATCTCCCGATGTTAGTGCTTTAATGACGTCGCATCCTTGTGTTCCGCATCTGCTGAGATGCTGGACTTGTCTGGGTTTCCCCAAGGGCCTCTGCGAGTGCTCTCTCCACTGGGCCGATTGTCTCATGGGAATGTGACACATGTGTGCTCTAGCTCTCGGAGCCAAAGATACTCTGGAATTGTTTCTGAGATGCTTCACGTTTCTTCACTAAGCAGAAACTATGTCCACTGACCGGCTTCTTAGGAGGAGTCCTGTGCCCGGTGCCCTTTCATTTGAGGCATTAAACAAGTGTCAGTGAGCAGCATGTCCCCAGATGTCCCAAGTGCCTTAGCTCTGCATGGCTCCTGGCTGACCCTGGACTGGGCACATTCTCTGTTCACTCCACACTTCCAAAATGCATCTGCACTTCCAGAGTATGTTTGCTCCTTTTCTTTCTTTTCCTTGTCATGTCTTTGGTCTTGGTTTAACCCTGTGCATCCTGCACCTCTGTCACAGCACCGTCCTCACCTTGCAGTCTAACCCCCTTCTGCTACCATTGCTCTTAGCCTCCCCTTTCAAAATAGTAGACCCAAGCCCTCTGCCCCCCCTCCCCTGTGGACTGTTCCAAGGCTCTTTCCTTCTGTACTGTAAGTAGCATTCAGATGTTGTGCGCAGATATACCATCACACTAACAAAGTGCGAGGCACAAAGGAGCATTAGCATAGAAAATGAAGTAATTTTCTCTCTCAGTAACTGGCCTTGCTCTTCATTACCCTACTGGCCTTGTCGAATGTGTCTTTTCTTTAAAAAGAAATGCCTGATATCTTCCAAGCCCTGTATTCATTAGTTTTTAAAAAAAACTACACACACACACACACACACACACACACACAGAGAGAGAGAGAGAGAGAGAGAGAGAGAGCCAACCACTGTGTTTTATCTCTGAGCCCTGGATATCTGGAGCCCTTTAATCATCTACTTGATAAATTAGATGCAGCTCAACTACTTCTTACTTGGTTTTTGCCACATCTAAAAATATATATTATGTATTCATCCAATAACCATTGAGGTGGTACTGGGTAGTTATAAAGGGGCTCTAATTACATATAAATAAAAGAGAAAACCCAGTTTATTTTTAGGCCTGGCTTACCCTCCACCATGCCTCCCCACAGCAGAAGAAATAAGAGCTTTCATTATTAAATTAGACAAACTCAGGCAGTAAATGGCCACTCTTGTACCTTTCTTCTCTTACTGAAAATAGGAGTGGTAGGGGCTGGAGCACTCAGTGGTTAAGTGCACAGACAGCGGGGCTGGTGAGATGGCTCAGCGGGTAAGAGCACCCGACTGGTCTTCCGAAGGTGATAAGTTCAAATCCCAGCATCCACATGGTGGCTCACAACCATCCGTAGCGAGGTCTGGCGCCCTCTTCTGGAGTGTCTGAAGACGGCAACAGTGTACTTACATATAGTGAGTAAAATGGATATTTAAAAAAAAAAAAAAAAAAAAGCACAGACAGCTCTTTCAGAAGTCCTGAGTTCAAGTCCCAGCAACCACATGGTGGCTTACAACCATCTGTAATGGGATCTGATGCCCTCTTCTGGTGTGTCTAAAGAGAGTGACAATATACATGAAAGGAAGGAAGGAAGGAAGGAAGGAAGGAAGGAAGGAAGGAAGAAAGAAAGAAAGAAAGAAAGAAAGAAAGAAAGAAAGAAAGAAAGAAAGAAAGAAAAGAAATTTTAATTTAAAAAAATGGTATAAAAACCTGATCCCCCAAGAGGGCTGCCAGTTACAGCATAGAGCTGGACCGGCACAAAGCTGCCACTCCCGTGGGGTGGTACAAATATGAACCGTCAACCCCAAGCCTGCTATGGGGATAGATGCATGAACTCTGAGCAGGAGAATAATCTACCTCTTCAGGCTTCATTGCATAGCCCTCTCACGAGTCCTCGGAGAGCAGACAAAATGGTAACTAGAAAAGTAGATGTTCTCGATTGGTGAGAAATGACAGAATTGTATCCTTATGCATTTTAGGAAATTGATAGACCGAGATGTTATCGTCTGGCCACACTTAGTCAAAAGGATATGGTCATTATAGGCGAGGGAAGGAAGTAGCATTTAAATTAAAATAAAATGAAGAGTAACTGTCGACAGTATTTTAATCAGTGTGTAATTATGTTTGGGAAATCAGCTTCTGGTAAGACATAGGAAGTCTACTGGGGATGGCATGTGGGTCGCTCATGTTTTCATGTTCATCCTGAATACTACTCTGTGAGATAGAATTTGTCAGTCATCCTCTTTATTGCCAATTGCTTATTCCCTTACTGCACCACAGCCTGTGACAGTATCGCCTCCGAGAGGGATGTGTAGCGTGTTACATGCGATAGGGATGCTTTAGGTGACCCAGGGACATTGTGCACTTCACGACAAGCAAGTGGTATGGAGAAAATTTATCCTCCCCCCCCCCCCCCCACCCCAAACTTCTTCATTATGTCAGGAGATACTCTCCATCACTCCTGTGTCAGCAACAGCTCCCTAAACTTGCTCCTGTCCCTGTGTAACCATGAGGGGACATCAGGCTTCAGAATGGAGCCTCGTCTTGCAATCAGACCCAACTAGACTGAACATTATTTTACTCTCTGTTATATTTTAAGTTAGCTTTCTGCCCTTGGAAAGTCAGTATGTAAGTTATGACAATGTAAATTCTCCATGTCAAATACATTAAATTGAGTAAATTAGAGTTTATTTAAAGCAACTATTAACGAGTAATACTGGAGGCCATAGAGAGATACGATTGAGTAAATCAGGTGGTGAGGGTTGTTGGTGTTACTACAGCTATAGAAATAGTTCCTGACTTATTAAAGTTTGGGTCATGATGGCTTAGACGGATCACCAGAGTCCAGGAAAGATGAAACTGTTACCAAGAACCCTGTCCTTGATTCTCAGAAGAAGGTTTGATAGCTTGCAAACCCTGGGCTGTCTGTAAGGCCAGGTGATCGGGAGTCAGCGTTGAAACTGTCAGCCCATTTCTGTCTCAGCAACCAAGCTTTGGAATTGGGCGAGAGAATTTTAGTCAAGTATGGATTTAAAGACAGTAGAACAAAGTTAGCCTCTATAGACTTATATACCCATCACAGCAGGTTTTTGCTTGCTTGCTTGCTTGCTTGCTTGCTTGCTTGTTTGTAGTTTTGGGGCATTTTTGTTTGTTAGGATGGTTTGTTTTGTTTGTTTTTTTCTCTCCATCAATAGTGAACTCCCTGGGAGAGGATGCAGCTAGCTTGTGACCACAGAATGGCCTGAAGAGAATTTTAGCTCTAGCACCTCTGCTTCTGCAGGTTGTCACATGGTCCCATGTCCTGAAAACACACACACACATTGACCCTTTGTCCCTTCCCTTCCGTTCACTCTGAGTTCCAGACCTTCAGAGCCCGGTCCTCTGTACAGATGGACTGAGGAATCTACACACCTAGAGTCCAGCACACTGAACCACAGGGCCCGTGCCTAACTAGTCTTGCATTTTAATAGTTGCCAATGCTTAAAACCTACCTGATTTGGTGTTTTAAAGCATTCGAGTTTTTCCAAGAAGAGAAAAGTAATTTCTTGGTTCTTCTCAAACTATAGCCACGTGGTTTTATGCACAGAAAATGTTATTTTTCATCATAGTATGTGAAGAAAAACAGACCGCTTGCTTTCTTGACTTAGGCCAGATGTTTTGTGCTCTTTTTTTCAGTGACATATTGTAACAAAAATATTTTCTGAAGTCTCAGGCAAAACTCATCACTGATTCCGTAGTGCAATTTTGGATACCACTGAGGAGCTAATCTCGTGAGATAGACATGTCCGAGGCATAACCAGCCACAATGCACATGATGCACAAGTAGAAATGAAAGTGACAAAGGTCTGTGAACCAGGTCAAGACATACACAGGAACAGATACAGGCTCTGGCTGCAACATAATGGGTGTGGCACCTTGGGTGGATGGATGGATGGATGGATGGATGGATGGATGGAATGCTGCATCCCAGCCCATCTTACCAGTCCTTTCCTTCTGTACCAATATCACAGCAGTAATAGGCCACCAAACTGGCAGGAGCAGAAAACAAGCGTGAATTTTGCAAGCACTGACTTATTGAATAGCTGGTGCTTTCTCTAAAAAAGTTTAAAAGCAAACCACGCTGATTTACATAGCTTTTAGGTAGCATCAGAGTCATCTTTAGCTTGGACTATGGTGCATGACTGGTCTCCAGGAAACACCTAGAGAAAAGGCTGCTGTCAAACATGCATGGTCAGAGGCAAGGCAGCTGAGAGAGGACTGGCGTTGCTGAGGGAGGGAGGACTGGCCTTGCAGAGGGGGGGAGGACCGCCTCAATCAGAGTTCCTTTATTTCTGTTTGGGAAAAAGAGGATGGATGGAAGGTATCCTGTACTGTTCATAGAAAGATGGTATACAAGCCCGTACTGTTGGTAAGAAAAATAAAACTCTTAAAATGCCAGCATTTCTAAGTGTATGTTATACAAGGTGCACCCTATAAAGATTTAATATCATTTTTATAACTTTTCTCATGCTTTTCTAACCTCTAAAGCTTTCAAGTCTGTATAAAAACTGTCTGTGGGCTGGAGAAATGGCACAGAGGGTAAAATCCTGAGGACGTGAGTTTGATCTCTGGGATCTTCATGATGGATGGTGATCACAAATTGTGATGGTGATCACAAATTGTCTTTTGACCTACACACACACACCATAGCACCAACATGTACACACGTATACATGCGCACATGTGCACACACACACACACACACACACAAATAGTCCTCTGTTTCTTTGTTCATTTAAGAAGCATCCATTTACAAATGCAAGTCTTTGATGGATGTTGAAAAAGATGAATTTGATAGGAACCTGCAGAAGCAGCTTACATTCAGTGGATGAGATAAACAACTAACTTCTGGTGGGACCAAGGAAAGTCCATGCAGGAGAATTCATTCTCTCTCTCTCTCTCTCTCTCTCTCTCTCTCTCTCTCTCTCTCTCCCTCCTTCTCTCTCTCTCCCCTCTCTCTTTCTCTCTCTCTCTCTCACACACACACACACTAATTTAAACAGTTTTTAAATGATTGTGGGAGAGTTAGAGTCATGGAACCACGTTGTTGGAAGTAGAAAAGGAGGATTACGTGGTAAAATACAACACACTCAGATGAAATTAAACTTCAGATAAACTTAAGTATGACTTTTCAAATATTTGGATAAAACTGAATGCTTTGCAGTATAAGCATATACCAAATATTGCATGAGATATATTTTTTTTTCTTAAAGCGCTACTGTTTGTCCAAGCTTCTAGTTAGCCTTGTATCAAGTATTTTTTGTTGTTGTTGTTACCTGACCCCGATTGATTTGTCCTAGATAAATACATCCCTCATGGGACATACTTCCTCCAAAGTATTAGGTATCTGAAGTTTAACAGTAGCGATGTCCTGGATTGCTTTGTTTTGCTGTGATAAACACAATGAGCAAAAGCAACTTGAGGAGGGAAGAGCTGACTTGGTTCACACTTCTCAGCAACAGTCCATTGCTGAGGGAAGTCAAGCCAGGCGCTGACACAGGAGTAAAGGCAGGAGCCATAGAAGAGTGGTGCTTACTGGCTTCCTCTCCATGGCTGCTGTTCTTAGATAAGCCAGAACGTCCTGCCATGGGATGGCATTGCTAATGAACTAACCCAGTTCCTACTTGAACTTCCCTCTTCCCAAGTGACTCTAGCTTATGTCACGAGGCCAAAAAGCTAAATAGCATACATTGCTCACAATGGAATAGTGCTGGAGACTTACTCAATGAGGTTCTGGGAGCCAGTCTCACAGCTGGCCTCTGGACGACACTTGGAATTTGAGAATTAACCACACGAGAAGAACTCAAGTTAAAAATTCCTCTGTAGCTGGGCAGTGGTGGCACAACCTTTAATCCCAGCACTCAAGCAGCAAGCATTCCAGGCCAGCCTTGTCTATAGAGCAAGCTCTAGGACAGCCAGGGCTACACAGAGAAACCTTGTCTTGAAACACACACACACACACACACATACACACACACACACACACACATCACATCCTTCTGTGATGGTTTTATCACATTTGATTTCAGAAAATTAATCACTAATGTTTGCATATTGGTCTGAAACATAGGATTGGTATTTGGAGCCAGTAAGAGCAGGTTCCAAATGACACAGTTACCTCAAGAAAGCTCACAAATAGAATTGTCCCCAAGCAAGACCATTAATACCCCTGGTTGTTGTCAAGTTTATTTAATAGGAAGTTCTTTGCCACTGTCAAGTGATCCAGATACGTATTTGGTGTCATTCTGATGCTTGTTTATTTGTGGGCACTGGAACTGAGAAAGCACTGGAAAATCATAGATCAGTAGTGGTGTGATAAGAGCATTAGTGTCAAAGAAAGAGCAAACTTTCTTGAGGCTGTGCACACAGCCCCCTCAGTAGACTGTGCTGTGGATAAGCATTGTACCTGGATTCTAATCCTTACCATGCACCTAAACACCTAGTTGGGTAGCTTGTACCTGCAACCTTAGCATTGCACACATGTGTGTTTATACCTGTGCACAAACACATGAGAGATGTGTTTATACCTGTGCATTGCACACATGAAAGATGGTATTCTGAGGAATGCCACCCAAGGTTGTCGTCTGGCCTGCACAAGCATGCATGCACACACACACACACACACACACACACTCACACACACACACACACACACACACACACACACACACACACATATATTCCTTTTTCTGTTTCTTTGTTCATTTAACAAACATCCAGGTAGAAATGTAAGTTTTCTACTGAGGGTTAAAGAAGATATAGATTTTGATAAAACCCCACAGTATCCATTTACAGTTAATGGGTGAGATACCTAGCTAGCTTCTGGTGGGATAAAATGAAGCCCATGCGAGAGAAGCAAAGAAGAGCAGACAGAGCACGGAGGGGGTAAAAGCGGGCCGTGACTGGTTGGTTCCAAGTGGGGTTGACTAGGAGAAGGCCTAGAAAAGCATTCAACAAAAAGTTGGGTGTCAGGGGTTGCTTGGGGGAGTCAGAGTTGTGGAAACACACTGCAAGGAGAACAAATCGAGTGGACAAGGTACGAAGCTGTTCACTTCGTGTGGGGTGACTAATGTGATGGTCAAGGCTATGAAGGGCTGGAATGGAACTGAGCTCAAAGTGGGAGCATGATGCCCTAAATGTGGCGCTAAGGTATCTTAGATTTTCGGGGGATGGGGTTGGGGTGGAAAGAGAGACAAGATAAGAGAGAGGCCAGAGGAAAGAAAAGCCTAAGGTGGATTAACTGACCTCGGCTGCTGGTTGGCTCACATGCATTTATGGATTACATAGATTCCATGAATTTGGGGAAGGGAAACCTTGTACCAGTTTTGGTTCTAACATGTATCACTGCTTACCGTGACATTTTCCCCAGTGAATGTTCCTTGCATCCAAACCAGACACTTGATTCCAGGTAAAGTGATGGCAAACTGAACCCCAAAGTGGGGGCTTCTCTGTCCCGCTACTTAAGTACTGAACTATGTGGTCTGGAACATGGTGTGTGTGACTTAAAGTCACGGAGTCTGAGACAAGAGTGCTTTAGCTTCGGGATGTTGTTTGGAACATCACCCAGAAGCAGAATCGACTTGTGCTCTCTGACCTTCTTTGGAAAGGGCCTAGGCGAATGGCCGTGTGGACAGTTCTTGAGTGGGCCAAGTGGGCCTTGGGGTGGAGACTATGGGAACTTTCCATGTACACATCTCAGGGAGGAGGCTCAGGCAGAGATGCCCGTGAAGACACTACAGTTGTTCCTTTGGTTGTGCAGGCAAGGATGTAGATCTGATCTAATTAAATTTCTATCCTCCTGACAGCCAGCTGAATTCATCTAAGGTCTTGATGAGATTATTCTGGAAAGGGTAGAAAGGAAAAAAAAATAAAAAGCTAAATGTCAGCCATGCAAAAGCTATTCTTCTCCCTGCCTGCCCGAATCAGTACACCCACATTGGAATTTTCTAGAGATAACCACCTCGAGCCCTCCCCACTTTTATACATTATCAGTCATTTTTCTCCCAAAATGAAAGTCCTAAATTATGATTAGGAAAGCTTAAGCTTTTACTTTTAAAACACCAAGTTGAACTGTGGTGTATTAAAAAAAAAAATCACCATCCAGTTGTGCGGCTTCCTTTACTCTGTAGCCATGTGCTCAGGCCCTGCCGTTCCTGACATTACACTTCACCCACCTTTCCCCTCAGTCTCTCTCTTTGTTTTTCCCACTCTCTCCCATCTTTTGTAGAAACACACACACACACACACACACACACACACACAATGACAAAGTTTTCTGACAGCTTAATGGAACTTTCAAGGACTCCGGGGACTAGGCTAGGCATGATCTTATTAACAGAACATCTGGAGCAGTTACACACTTGCTCTTTAATTGATCCGACTGCACTGTGTTCCCTCTAGATTCCATTGTGTCTTCATAATGAAACTGTGAAGAGTCAATTTAAGAGTTTGGGTCCCATGTAAGAATGGAAAAACAATATTAGCTTTCTCTCAGAGCCCACTCGGCCACCTAGTTCTGTGTGGTTTGTTAGTTTTAAGACTTCTGAGCCAGTTCGCTTTGCAGCCCTCCTTGTTCCACAGGCAGACTGGTCTACAGACAGTGAAATAAAAAGGGTAACTTCCTAAGAATAGCTGCTCTTTTTCTAACATTACAAGTGAGAATGGCCTCCAGCTCTTTAGGGCTTATCCAAAACATATAACAAACATCACTGTACCAGAGAGAAGGGGCATGAAAAGCTATGCTCTGTTGATAGGACCAGGGCAATACAGGTTGCTTAAAGTGGTAAGCAACACCCTGTACAGTGCACAGACCACTGAATGGACTGTCAGCAGTCCCGTGAACCTCATCAGACCTAAGTCTCTTTAGCGCTTTAAATCTCACTAAGGCCCTGAAGCCAACTACTAAAACAGGGTTGGGCGTACTCAGATATGCTGAGTACATGTCAGATGGGATCTTAGTCTATGTCAGAGAGCCCATTATAGACAATGTGAAGGTTTGTCATCTCCCAATTCATATTTCTTAACCTCTTCCAAGTCTGCAGCTTGGGAACTGTCTGGGTGATGTGGTTCACTGTTAAGGGTGTAATTGGAATTCTCCCATCCTGGTTATTTTTAAAAGTTCATATTTTTACAAGGATCCATTTCTTTTCAAACATGCATCCGCCATTCCTTCCATGGTGTCAGAGGCGGCTATTATGAATGGTATAGAAATAATAGAGCTTCCATATGGACAGCCACTGACAATGCTTTATTTAAAGGGGGAAATGGTATAAAGACTTTTATAGGGCTGTAAACTATATTATGCCTAACCTTTCAGGCATATTAAAGTATGTCATTTGCAGCCGTCTATCCTCTTGTTATTCATAAATAATAGATAACCCTGGACACAATCATCTGACATTTGTTAAGGTAATAAATACATCCTAAGTGCTGATTGGCCTTGCACTCTGTGATTTAAAAGCACACAACAGAAATTTAATGTAACTTAAAATGTCATGCACTTCAATGAACTTTCCATTTCCGGTCTCCTTAGCAGACCCCAAGTGCCAAGTTCCACGGAGGGCACTGCCCTGCTGGGTTTTTTTGTTATCATAAAGCAGTACCTTAATATGAGAATGATCTCAGGTTCCTCCTTTCAGTTGGAAAAATAAAAAGAGAGAGAGGGGATCTTCCTGGGTTCCTTTCCATGTGTCTTGTCATGCAGAGGTAGGGGGAGAGATTTTGACACGCCCCAAGCAATTATCCGTCATCATGAGTGGAGATTAAGAAGCTGGTGTAGATGTAGTCCAATAAAGAAGGTGAATTTCCCCAAGGCTGGGCACCCAGAAGCGTTCTGCTTTTTCTTCCCCTGAGATCCAGGCATACCTTGGCTGTTCCAAACAGGGACACACCTGAGCTAAACACTCCAATTAGTAGCCAGTGGCCACTATTACAGAAGTGGGAATGTGCCCTCTCATTAGGGCCCCTAGAGACCGTATGCATCTTCTCCGGAGCTATGGGACTAACAAGTTGGCTTGGCTTGGTTTGGCGTTGTGAGTGTAGTAGCATATTTTAGGGGATATATAATAGTTCTGTCAGGTACTCCGTGCACATGCCCCAACACAGCCACCTATACATGAGTAACAATAAGAAAAGTAAATCTTTAAAAAGACAAAAGAAAGAAACTTGCGCAAGGAAGAAATGAGATGGATTTGGTTGTTTCTCAATAAAATAACACCGCTTCAGTATTCTTTGTCCGAAAGTTAGTGTTAATCAGAGCAAGGAAATCACACATATGACCTGTAGATGGGCGCTTTGAACACCAAGGCACACTTGGCTCAATTACATCTTATGTTTTTCATAAAACATTTTGAAAACCTGATTATCCTTCACCTCAGTTGTGTCTGAGCAAAATCATATAGATTTGTTCTCTTA
>LR753568.1:162754-231460 GCA_902729485.2 Mus minutoides
AAAAAAAAATAATGCCAATAACATTTAAGGCGAGGTTCAAAAATGTTAGTGAACAGAAGAATCTCAGTGTCTGAGTCCAGCTAGGCTTTGATGCAGAGGAGGGGTTTGGAGCTGGACCTGAAGAGTTGTGTCTTTAACACGCTCAAGTGTTGCTGATGCTGGCGAGCACTGAACCATGGCCATTCAAGTTGCTCATGGAGCATCTTTTTGAAACTCATTTTCCAAGACTTTGGGCCGGTATGTTTTGATCCTTTTTCTGCAATCTTAACTAACACAGCATCTTGGGACTCTATTCAAGGCAGGCAACTTTTTCTGAGATTTTAGAAATACTGCTGTTGCTGTTTCAGAAAAACAGGTCGGCTGCTTACCATATTAGCCCATTTCATGCTTCTAATAACCCTCATTTTATAGCGCATGTTGCTCAGGCTGATAGAGAAACATGCCCATAGATCACAGAGTGGGTTAATTATAGAATCACATCTCAAATCCAGGTCTTTATAACCTCAAAGTTTATGTTCATAACTAACACCTCCCAGTGCCGTCTTCGAAGTGAAATATTACTAAGGCAGATCCCTTCCCTCTTATTTATTTTATCTTTTTCTAAACTCAAAGATTTGTCTGAACCTCCCAATTTTATAAGGATAGCCAGTTCCCCAGTTTACAGTATGATATCTCATTATAAAGCAAAGGAAGAAGACAGGATGGGGAAGTTGGTCTGATTTCAGAGATGGTATAGATGTTAAAATCTCAGTCTTATCTGAAAAGAAAACATTGGGCCTTGGAAGTTTTACAAATGGTGCTGAAGATACGGCTCAGCAGTTAAAAGTAAATTCAGCTCTTCACAGGACCAAAAGTCAGTTCCCAACACCCATATCAATCAGCTTAAAACTATCGATACTGGGGAAGTTGATAACTTTACCCTCCACTGACACCAGAGGATTGTATACATTTCCCCCCCCCAACACACCCAACATTCACACACAATTAAAAATAATAAAATAAATTTTGTGCAAAACAACAAAAATAATCACTAAACTTATGCGGACAGTAACAGTTCTAAAGCATGGCCCCACAGACCAACATTCCAAGCTTTAAAAATTATCGTACCACGACTCCCGATCCAGCAGAGACACTAATCTACCTCCTGAATACCCAGTCCCACTGGCTAGGTCAGGTCTAAGCCAGTGGAGCCTCCGAGGATGAGGGAGCAGAGCTCAGGGGGAAATGGAGGCAGTGTTCTAAAATAAAATTGGATGAGCTTCAGGCTTGCCCTCCTTTCTGTTCACATAAAGGCATCCCAACCAAAATTGTCACCATCTTAGAGGTGACAGATGTGGCAGCAAGCTTTTCCACAGTCAACCACAATGAGCTTCATTTCAATGTGTTAGTCCTAACCTGGGGTTGTTAACTGGTCAGGGTAGGGAGCTGCCTATCCTTGGGCATGGCGAGTCACATCCTTTAGACATCTCGAAGACTGGGACTCCTCCCAATGCTTAATCTATATAATGCCGGAGGGGGGGGTGAGAAATAACAAAATAAAAAGGAAAGTTTGAGTTATGAATGTGAGCCCACTTTCAGGGCTGCTGGCATTTTCAGTTTCTTCCAAACCATCTGGATAACGTTAGTCTCTAACACAAGGAGACCGCTGTTTCCTGCCAGAGTAACCGCAGAAAGCTACCACTTCGCTTTTGGTGTGGCCATC
Organism: Mus minutoides; assembly: GCA_902729485.2. Classification (NCBI taxonomy): domain Eukaryota; kingdom Metazoa; phylum Chordata; class Mammalia; order Rodentia; family Muridae; genus Mus; species Mus minutoides. The sequence goes on from LR753568.1 coordinate 164,457, forward strand.
CCTGCGGGCTGGGGTGTGGCCCCGAGGAGAGATGGACTGCAGTTGAGGCTTTCCCGATGCTTGCTTGCTTGCTTCTCTTCCTAGGGATTACAGTGAGCTCTGTGTGGTTAGCCCTGGTGCTCGCTGGCTCTCGGCTGCTTCATTCATTCTGATTGCCTTGGAGGACTCGGAGCCTGGCAGTTTGTTGCAATAAAAATTTTTTTCAAGCAAGAAAAATTGGGTTGTTAGATTCTATTCACTCAAGTTGTTATGAGGATTTCAAGGAAATTGCAGGCTTGTCTTACTATACAGCGGAATGGGGAGTCTATTTTTAGGGGATCTGACTCCCGGGGCTTTTCTTGGGGTTTTGCCATCGTTCTTAGTTCTCAGACCCAACACAAACCCCCTCTGGCTCAATGATGGAGGAAATGTCCATCGTCCTTTCTGCCTTTGCATATGTCTCTAAAGGACACAGAAGCAGCTTTGTTGTCTTTGTGGTCACCGGGTCCGCTCTGCACAGATGCCTATTAATCAGTTCACTATGGAGACAGACACATCCATCATACCACCGCAGCCCTGAAACAGGCAGCCCACTGATCGAGGGTGAGAGTCTAAGGAACACACTTAACCATTTCGAGTTTCCTGGCCGCCTGTGTCTTAGACCAGGAGAGGGGGCCGCCTGTGTCTTAGACCAGGAAGGGGAGGGGGGGGGGTCACTGGAGGTGTTGGGGAGGGCTCAGGTTTTTAGATTACTAAGCAGAACTGATTTTTATCTAAGTTTGTCAGCTTTGATAGGTCATTTAGTATCACCCAGGTCTCTGTGTAAATGGCAGGTAATAGGTACACTTGGAGATTGAGAGTTCTAATTGGCAAAAAGAGCGATGATAATAGCTGTGCTTTTGATGCAAGGGTACTTGGCTCTGGTTTCTTTGTAAGCTAGTAGTTTTTCAGTCCTGAATTTAATATAGAACAAAGTAATCTTAGTGTCATCTTCCCCTGACAAGAGGAAAGAACTTAGCTTCTAAATCAGCCAGCTCTCCCACACACCTTTTTTGGTCATTCAAGGCAGTCCAAATCTTTTTCCCAAAGGCTCGTGGCTTCCATTTTTCTTAGTTTTTCTCCAGCTATATTCATTCACCCAAGCGTTTATTTACAGCTGCTTTAAAAGATATCAACATCGTCCTGGGACTGCGTGGTGAGTTCATTTCTCTTAGACTAGCTTCGCCAAGGAAGACAAGTATAAAGTATGCATCTTGCCAATGATGATTCTAGGAGAGAGGATCAGGGCCCCAGAATACAGGTAGAATGTAGGCCTGGCCCAGAGTGAGGTGGTCTTCTCTTTAAAGCTTAGACTCTAATAATCCAACCACATTTGTGAGAAGGTGGGAGTTAGTCCCAGACAGAGAGGGCAAAGGTGTGTGAAACTCCAGTATCAAAGGGCAGTGCAACAGGATGGGTCACACTAAAGTGTAAGGGACCAGAAAGGAATTAGATGCTTCCTTACTGCTGTGGATACAGCTGTCACTGGACTCCATCTCTGCAACCCTACGCATCTTTAAAGCTCAGCTCAATTTCATCTCCTTGTTAAAGCATTGTTTGGCCGTGGAATGGGAAGGGTGCATCCTATTCTATTTCTATACTTTGGGTGGAGTTAAATGCAAGGTCTGCCTTCCTTCCCCATCCTGGCTTGTACCTCCCTCACCACCAACCACCGCCTCCCAGCTCCGGGCTTTAGAGTGCTCAGGAAATGTCTGTCTGGCAAGGGCAGCCTCAGAGATGCTAATAACAGGCGAATGCAAAGAAAGACACCAAGAGAATCTCAGTCTCAACCCAGAGTTCAGAGATAGCATCCTGTCTCAAGTATGCTATCCTACAGGCCAGATCTGGCTCCCGTGTGCAGGCGAGGCAGGCGCCAAGGAAGTCGTTACCTACTTACCAAAGCCACGTTTCTAAACAGAGGATTGGGTTTCTGACATTGTAGAATTCATTTGCAAGGTCATCATGGGAAAACTCAGACCTGTATCAGGGTTCCTTTTGATTTTACAATCTATAATTGCTCTTATTTTTGAATCGTGAGCTGCAGAGCCCGGCAGGCTATATCATTCATAATCTTTTCATTGCTCTGGCCTCTAAAGAGCTTCAAATTCCCTCATCAAGGCCCCCAGGCAACCTGAAAACTCTCACTTCAAAAAGGAAAAAAAAAAGTACAGAGGATCTACCCTTCTTAGTTCTGCCAGTTTAAGGCATGATTTCAGAGACATCTCTGTGCCATTGCGCTCCTCGCCTCCTGCAATAGGAAAGTGGAAACGAAGATCTATTTAGCACCTTATGACTGGTGAGAAATAGCTGGTGGTTAATGAATCAATCCGACGCATTTTTTTGATACTGTTTTTGTTCCAAACGCCCCAATTTCAACTGGTGAGAACAGAAGTCCTGGGGACTGGTAGGAAGCATGTCAACAGCCCAGGGTGGAAAAGGCTATTCCTTCTGCATTGTGTGCGGGTACTTGGACAGGTGAGGCTGTTCCATCCCCAGGCTTCCCCACAGCATCTGAAGCAATGGATGTTCATTCTGGCCCCAGCCTATCTATGGCCCTTTGCTCTTTGTAGAGATACATTTGTTTCAAATTAAGCAATCTCACCAGAGCGTCAATTATCATAAATAGCCCTTTCACCCTCGTGGGCTTCTTTGCAATTATCACAAAGCTGATGTCTTTTCATTTATCAGACGGTTTCTCCTCTTATTGTTTTGAGCAAATACCCAGGTACCTTTATAGATTTTTATTTGTCTGATAGCAAAATTCTATCAAGATCATAATTGAAGATCGCGTCTTTCATAGACTTCCAAACCAAGGTTATATGGTCAATCCAAAGATGACTTGCAGGGTTTAGAAATGTGTTTTAAAGTGTCACTACAATGTACTGAAACACCCCACATGTTCAATAGTCACTTATTAAGCTACATAACTATGGATCCTGGGGAAAGCGAGGGTGACAAGTTCAAATAGTGTGGCAACTGCTTCAAGGAGCTGAATATCGAGTTAGTCCACTGGGCATCTAACTGGTTTTGCTGGGGTGTGCTCAATATATTTCAAGCTTTGTTTTAATTATTTCAAAGTTCAGGACCTACAAGCTGTCCTGAAATAAAAACATTCTCATAGGTTACCTTGAGTATCCTCTTATCTCTCTGGCCATATTTGACACCGTAAGAAGCAGTAAGGAAAGCCATGCGTGGTGGTGCACGCCTTTAATCCCAGCACTCAGGAGGCAGAGGCAGGTGGATTTCTGAGTTCAAGGCCAGCCTGGTCTACAAAGTGAGTTCCAGGACAGCCTGGGCTATACAGAAGCAGTAAGGATGTATCTGCCTGCCTTCCTGGGAAGACGGGTAACTGACAGACTCAACCAGAGATGCTGTGACTTGCCATCCTGAGAGCCACTAACCTACCATTTACCTTTTGCGCAGTCTTCTGACCTTTAGCTCTGTCCCCCAAACTGGCATCCCAGCTCCTTCTGGGTCATCATTTGATCATCCTGTCCTCCTGAAGGCAAGCAAGACTGTGTTGAGCCCAGGTTGTAGATGAAAGATCTGAGGTCCAGTGCTGTTAAGCAACTCTCCGAAATGTCACCAGTCTGTATGTAGATGAGGACCCAAGGCTCCAGACCCCGCTTGAATCAGCCTCACTGATCAGCCTCTTAGAGCTTTGTGTTCAAGCCTTCACCATGGCTCCATTACAAAGTAAATTTTGTTATTGCCCTGAACACTGCACTGCTGATCTCTCACACCTCTAAGCTTGGAAGGCATTTCCAAAATAAAAGCCCCTTTCCGAGCTTCCCTTAGCACTTACTTTCTGCTCTGTGTTTCATAAGGAGCTGAGGGTTTCCAATTTTGTCGAAACAGATAAGCAAAGTCCCCTTGCTTTTTTCACCTAAAGTATGAAGAAATGCAGGAAGGCTTAATGCGGTCCTTGTTTGTAAGGCACTACTCACCTAGCAAAATGAGACTGAAGAAAATAGCCACACCATTTTCCTGAAAAGTCAGATCCTACTTGACTTGTTAACAACCAGAAAACTGAACTCAAATGTCATCATCAGCTATAAAAGTCTTTGCTGGTATGAAGAAAAAAAAAAGTGTTTTGAAAGTGATTTCTAGGAGCCTTCAGACAGCTAAAGACCTTTGCACATGAAAGAAGGCTATTTAGGAGCTAGAATTATGGGTAAGGAGCAGTGGATAAATGTGGTCATTGCAATGGATTGGTCCAGCCATATTGTACTGAAGTTACACTCTGCTCACTGTACACAGGAGTTGGGAGGTAGGGGAACACACGACAGGACACGTCAACTGGCAAGGGGCTGATAGGGGATGAACTCGGTCACGTGAGCAAACTCATTTTAAGATTCAGGACCAGCTTCTTATAAAAGAGCAGCCTGCAGGAGGAGGGCGCAACTTGGCGCTCTGTGTAGGAGATGGGAGTTGCAGACTGAGTGGTATTCTTTCTGCGGTGGGTCCATGTGTGAGAGCATATGACACACAGTGAGTTAGGATACTCTGGTTAAAAGATGGCTTTCTGATTTGCAAGACTTCAGAACAAAGAGCATTACTCTCTGGGACTGGCTTCTAACTTATACCCATCAATACATACCCCAAAGGACAGGGAGAAGGGACTGTCTTGAGTTCCTGTTACTTAACAACAAGCTTGCTGTATGAAAGAAAACACACTACACCTGGCTATTGTGTTAGCTAGAGCAAGCTATGGAGGTTAAATGGGGAGTCCTTATGATAACTAGTCTCAACGCTCTGCCTTAGTCTACCCATTTAAGCTCTAGAATGCCAAAGCTGTCGGCAGCTTTCTCTAAGAAGTAAACTTTTCTTGGTAAGACAGTCCCCACTAAATATGAGTGCCTAAAGAGATCCCATGAGATGCTTGTTGTGGTGAGAACGTCTATCCACTACCCTCTATGGATGCAAGTCTTGCCATGGTCAGAACCACGGAACTCGCCAAATCAATGAGAAAAATGAAACCATTTTATGCACAGGTGTACACATTTGTTTGTGCAATTATGTGTAGGAAGCTTGAAAACGTGTGCAATAGAATTCCATACACAAGCAGAACTGAAGGAAAATCAGTTGCTATTTTAACACAACAAAAAGGAAATGTAAATTTTAGGAAGAAATCTTCATTAGCACATTTTCTTTCAGGCATAGGTATTAAAACATATTTGAATGCAAGACACCCCACTGTCTAGGGAGCACGACACATATAATGTGTGAGTTAGAACCATATTTCCCTGCTGGATTTTTTGTTTTGTTTTGTTTTGTTTTCTTTCTTCTTCTCTTTGGTTTTGTAGCCCTTAAAAAGCTCATGAAGATGAGTCTGAAAATCTTTGAAAAGTGTCACATTGAGAAATTAGTCAATAGCTTACCATCTCCACTGTGTTTCCCCGGGTTGGTTCATCGTCCACTCCTCCCCCCATCACCATGCATATTTGTTTAATCATAAAATCTTGCAATTTAAAAGGTGTTTGCTATTTCTGTCTACTCCCACTGGAAGTTACAATTCTTTGTCACAGGAAGGTCACCCCCACCTCCCTCCCCAGCAAGCACATGTAATGATGTCACAATATAAAAGGGTCCTTGAGAGAGAAGAGTGTGATCTTCCTGCTTGGTCCTCTGGGTTTTAACACATTCACTTTAATAATCAAAATATTTTCAACAGAAACAGCCCCTCACCCCCACCCAATGTTCCTTCTAGGTCTAGGCTGTGACATTTAAAAATGTAACAGCAACAATCAGGGGAACTTTAAGGGTCGAATGGCAGAAGTTTAGGAGTAGATAGAGATTTTTTTTCTTATTTCATCTTCTTCTAATTCAGTGCCCCTCACAGTTGCCAGTAAAGCGCATTAAACATATTCCAGAAAGAGTTGATTTAGCAGGTGAGAAATGTGTCTCCAGGGACCAGACAAGGTACATTTTCTGTCTTGCCATCTTTCCATAATAGGAACAATGTTTACACTCCCTCATGCAGTGCCTCTAATGCATTCATGCTCCCTCCCTCTCCAGAGGCAGAGATGCAAGTATTTGAGACTTTATGGTTTTTTAGCTATGGGCATCAAGCACTTAGGATCTGAGGGTTGTGATGGCTGTTCACTGCTTGGTATTAGAAAATAAGAGCTCCAGTGTTTGCATTTGACTAGAGGAGCTCAGTTTGGTGGCTGATTAAGCAGGATAGAAAAGGAAACTTTTTTTTTTCCTTCAGATACGAAGGAAACATTCTTGGTTAATGTAGTGGAAGATAATAGACAGGGGTAGCCTCGTAATTTTTATTAAATCGAAGAGATCAGCTCTGCTGAGGACTTTCATGGTGACAGCAAGCTCTGAGAATAATAATGGGACCTGACATGGTACAAGCCCGTAACGGGGCTTCATTTAAATATTCTCTCACTTCTGCTGCATATTTACCTAAAATTGAGTGTGGGTTTTCCTTTTTCATGCAAAATAAATGTAAATACTGTAACCTGTGAGCTTCAGCTATTTTTCATTGTGGTGACATAAACCCCCTCAAAAGCAAACATGCTTTTCTCCAGACAGAGGTCTCCTTGTCAGAAGGCAGTCATCAAGAAAAAACTGAATGGAAAGTACTGGATTGTTGTGTGATTTGTTCGATTAACATGCGTAAAATTGTTGCCACTTCCTCCAGACCCAAATAGCTCATTTATTCTAATTCTATAGAAGGTGGGAAAGATCAAAAAGAAAAGACAGATAAATAAAATTTGACCCTGCCAGCCATCGTCCTTAGAACGAAGTTGAAAAAAAAATAGAGAGGACAGCCACAAAAGAAGGCAACAAATAAAATCGATTTACATACACATCCCAGTGCTGGCTGGGGAAGGGTGGGGGCAGGGAGGATTAATTAGTTAATGTTTGGCAAGCTGCGCCCTGAAGATGAGCTATGCAGAGGTGCTATCGTCACTTATTACTGTTATTAATTAACAGTGTGATTGCCAAACACCAGAAACCTCCCAGTGTGTGGTTCGCTTCTTAATGCCATGTGCGATCTTTATTCCAGGAGTGATTCGGGAAAGTTACCTCAAAAGCAACGATCAGCTCGTTCCTGTCACCCTCCTGGCCATTGCAGTCATTCTGGCTTTTGTCATGGGGGCCGTCTTCTCGGGCATCATCGTGTATTGTGTGTGCGATCACCGGCGCAAAGACGTGGCAGTAGTGCAGCGCAAGGAGAAAGAGCTCACCCACTCGCGTCGGGGATCTATGAGCAGTGTCACTAAGCTCAGTGGCCTCTTTGGGGACACCCAGTCCAAGGACCCAAAGCCCGAGGCCATCCTCACACCACTCATGCACAACGGCAAGCTGGCCACGCCTAGCAACACCGCCAAGATGCTCATCAAGGCTGACCAGCATCACCTAGACCTCACCGCCCTGCCCACCCCAGAGTCTACCCCAACACTGCAGCAGAAGCGGAAACCCAACCGCGGCAGTCGCGAGTGGGAGAGGAACCAGAACCTCATCAATGCCTGCACCAAGGACATGCCTCCCATGGGCTCCCCTGTGATTCCCACCGACCTGCCCCTCCGAGCCTCCCCAAGCCACATCCCCAGCGTGGTGGTCCTGCCCATCACGCAGCAGGGCTACCAGCATGAGTACGTAGATCAGCCCAAAATGAGCGAGGTGGTGGCTCAGATGGCACTGGAGGACCAGGCTGCCACCCTGGAGTATAAGACCATCAAAGAGCACCTGAGCAGCAAGAGTCCCAACCATGGGGTGAACCTTGTGGAGAACCTGGACAGCCTGCCCCCCAAAGTTCCACAGCGCGAGGCCTCCCTAGGTCCCCCGGGAGGCTCACTGTCACAGACCGGCCTGAGCAAGAGGCTGGAAATGCAACACTCCTCCTCCTACGGGCTTGAATATAAGAGGAGCTACCCCACGAACTCGCTCACGAGAAGCCACCAGGCCACCACTCTCAAAAGAAACAATACTAACTCCTCCAATTCCTCCCACCTCTCCAGGAACCAGAGCTTTGGCCGGGGAGACAACCCACCTCCCGCCCCGCAGCGGGTGGACTCTATCCAGGTGCACAGCTCCCAGCCCTCTGGCCAGGCCGTGACTGTTTCGAGGCAGCCCAGCCTCAATGCCTACAACTCACTGACGAGGTCGGGGCTGAAGCGCACCCCCTCGCTAAAGCCAGATGTACCCCCTAAACCTTCCTTTGCTCCCCTTTCCACATCCATGAAGCCCAATGATGCCTGTACATAATCCCAGGGGTTGAGGGGCCAGGAGTTGAAGCATCAGATGAGTCGAGGCACCCACCCAGCTGAGCAAGGTCTCCACTGCCTCGAGTATCCACCCGACCAAGATGGCCCTGGAGGAGCTGAGGACGCTGGGTCCTCCTCCCTGGGACATTGGGCCGTATGGTTTGGTGAAGGTTTAGCAATCCACCTCCACTGTTCTCTTCCTTCACACGCCTCCACGTCATACAGCAGGTCGGACTCACGAAAGACTTCAGTATCATCACAAACATGAGCCAAAAGCACATCTCCACCCCATCCTCACATGAACACAGGCCACACTCACATGTGTGCACTACACACACATACACACATACGCATACCACACCACACCACACAACACCACACACACAATGGTAAACGACAACCACAACATTTTGTCCCTGACTACACAGGACGTTACCAAACTTAGCTAAGCATCAGAAACTTTAAAACACACACAATTTTTTTTTAAAAAAAAATCATGAAAATTAAAAAAATAATAATAATAAAGGACTCATTGATAATTCTAACTCAGACTTTAACAATGGCAGAAGTTTACTATGCGCAGATACTGTGAAATGCCCATCAGTGTTACAGCTTTGTTATAGCAGGTAAATGCCATGTTGGGCAACGATGTCATAGATTTCTGCTCCTCTTCGCTTTTAATGAATAACGTGACCGTTAACGCAAGTAACTCTTATTTATTGTCTACCCCTTTTCTTTTTCCTCAAGGAAAAGACTCTTCCAAATACCACCACATGAACCGCTTCTGCAGAAGCCCGTGGAAAGTTAAACTATTTAACGTGAAATCCATTAACTGGAATAATTGAGTTTCTTTATTTTTACAATAAATTCACTGAGTAAATAATTTGGAGCTGGAATTCTGAGCTTTGTGTTTGGACTATCGGGTCAGTAGCTAAAGGACAGTGCTAGGAAGGAATATTTATTTAAATCTAGTTAATTTGTCAGTTGGGTTTCTCGCCAAGAGGGGAAAAAATAATGTTTGAAAATCCTTCCAGAGTCTAACTTCCAACCAGGACAGAAATGTTTAGAATGGCGCCTAAGCCCCATTACCATAAACATGGCTTTGTCTGAGGACCCCACAGTCAGGAAGGCATTAGCTTGTGAAACCTGTCCCTACCCCCGACCCCCGCCATCTCATTTCACCTTGCATGTGAGACAGCAAAAGGAAGATCCACAAACTGTGTGAACTAATTAATATGCTGGCTGCCGAGTTGCATAGATTCATGATTTGATCACACGGGTGTTTCATGAGGTTATATCTGTGAATAGCCTGTTTTCCACATGTAAATTTGTGCCTTACACCCTGAGTTGTATACACTTGTAAACTGTCATTATGATCAACTTTCTTTTCCTACTTGAAATAAAGGCAGATATTTATTTAAACCCTGCCCTCCATTCAGCCCTCTGGAAGACTGGAGACCAGCAAGCGGGACAGACACGTTAGCGATGGTTGTGATGCCGAAGGCTGGGTGACACCCTTCAGTGCGCCCTGCCTTCCCTTGTGCCAACTCCAGCCACCCTTTGGCCGTGCTGCAGAGCATGGACCTCCAGTGTTGGTGGGTGGAAAACCCCCCTTGCCCTTATATTCCCAGATCATTTCAATTTGGTGACATCTTCCTGCGCCAGCAGAGAAGGGACTGTGTTCAAAGACTGGAGGAGAATCTTGCTACAGTGGTTGGGGAGGCATCTCTGAGCTGTGCCTTCAGCACACCCAGGCGATGCACAGAGAATCGACCAGGAAATAGACCAGGCAGGCTGGTCCCTGCTGTGATTAATGGGTACCCCAAAGTACAAGCTAACCACAATGGAGGCTGAAAAATCCATTTCTGGGGCAAAAGTATTTTTTTGTTTGTTTGTTTGTTTGTTTCTGTTTTTTTTTTAATTCTTTCATCTGTTTGTTGTTTGTAGAGGGTTGGGAGGGGTAGTGTGTGGTTTTGTTTTGGGTTTTGTTTTTTGTTTTTCCCCCTCGGTTTTCATGTGCTAAAGCACACAGAAGGAGCCTTTGTTTACTCTATCATGAACAAAAGAATTGTCTGCACACTGTAAACCGTGAGCATTGTTTTCTTATAAACAGTTTATTTGGTGGTCTCTTTGTCTCTTTTCTTTTTCCAGTTTGATCTGGATTTGGTTTTGTCTTTAAAATAATAATAACAATAACAATAATAATAATAATAAAACTTTCAGAAAAAAAAAAGATTGGCAAGAACAAATTCGAATTGGTTGTTCAAAAATCCCTATGTTGTACACCATCCGAGCAGCCCTGCAGAGCCCGTGGTATACAGCCAAGGACAGGTACATAGCCCTTTGTTCCTAGACTTGCCTCAGACCAGCTAGACCATTGTTTGGGATACATAAGACATCACTAGGTTTTGTTTTTCTCTTTAGAGGAGTCATTGTTCATGGTCTGTAACCATTGCACCCTGAAGCCATGAAGGCTTCTCTAGAAACAGATTACTGACTTCTCTCTTTTCTTTCCTTCACAAATACAAAAATGAAAAAGAAGGTGCGTTTCAGCCACCCCTATACCCTCTCTTCCCATTTGACTCCCAAGAGGCATCCATGCCTAGGTTGTGTCAAGGAGACCCGTGTCAAAACCCACATTCCTGCATCCCACACCCCGCTACTTTCGGTGTTAACCCCACAGTACCACATGTATTGAGCTGGTCTTCTGCTTTTCGCTGTCCCTTTCTGTCCTCACCTTGCTTTGGGGTAGAGGATGGGAGGAGGGGATCATCCATGAACCTGAGCGTGCCTTTGCTTTCCACCCCGGCTAGACAGTGTGGATGCAACAAACGCAGACTTACATTGGTTGTAAAGTTGTAAAAATATTGTGATGTCACCAATTTTCCTTCCGTCTCCACACATCCTAACACCTGATTCACAATTTAATGTATGTAGTTTAAAAAAAAAAAAAAAGGAGAGAGAGAATGAAAAAGAAAGGGGGAAGAACGAAAAATCAAGGGAAACGGCTCTATTACTTAAGAGTAATAAAACCACACTGTTCTACGTTATCTTTTGTGTCCTGAATGCTTTTGTTTATGTCTTTAGTTTTCATTCTTTAGCCACTCTCCTGCCCATGCCCTTCTCAGGATAGGATTCTCTTCCGTCTGTCTGTCTGTCTGTCTGTCTCTCTCTGGTTTCCTCATTATAAATAACCATATAGTTAGACGTTATTTGTTTGCAGCCTCCTCGCCCTGCCCCCTCCACCCAACTTATTGATGTGTTTTCTCTGACTGCACCCAGCCTGGAGCGGGATTTTAGTAGAAGCCTCTGTAATTAAAAGGCAGAGCACGCGTTGACTCCCTCTATTCATTTCTTGTGCTTTCCTTTTATGGGCTTGTTCATCATCAAACATTTATGGTAGGCTTGATAGTTTAAGAGATCAAGGCTAGGATTTTAGTATGGAGGGTCCACTAAAAATAGATCTTTGCCCAGATGTGACTTCAGCCTTCTTACATATTGATAAGGTGGAGGGATCTGGAAGTGCTCTCCGTTAGCATTTCTTCCCTGTAGCTGGGAAGATGGCTGAGTTATAGTAGGATGAAGAGCTTTTGTTGGTTTTTTTTTTCCCCTTCCCTCCTTCAGGATGGCATCATGAAGTGCCTACGTCAGGTTTTCCCCTCTGGAGGCTTTTTTTAAAAACAATTATTTAAACAAGTCTTTGGCTAAGGTATTTCACTTGTGACCTTTAGTCGTAGAAACATGCTGTGTGAGCCAATGAGTATGAGAGGCTGCTGGGTGGGGGTTCCCTTCACATCCAGAGTGGTGCCTCCGTGTGGTCCAGTCATGTTTTCATAAACACTTCTAATCGTGTTCTCGCATACACGTTTGTATTGGTATACAGAAGTTGTACCTGTGAGTGAGTATCATAACGACATATTCTTCTAAGCATAACACGTAATTGACCATATTCACTAGCTGTGTTTCTTGAAGTACATTCATTCGTACTTAGGATACATTAGACTCAGATTTGACTGGCCTGTCTCCTCATCTGCATAGAGAAACTAGCATAGAACCCTGAATCACCATTTAAAGGTAAGGATCAACCAACCACCAAACAAAGTTTCCCAGAACCTAGTACACATGACCACCTTTGAACTGGTTCTTAAAGGAAGTGTTCTCTGGCCAGCTAGTTCAAAAAGGAACTAGCTTATGAAGGGGTGGGCAGCTTGGGTTCTCTGTGAGAAAGGAAAAGTTTGGTTCAATTTGAACAGCGCTTATGAGAACCTGGACTGTAGAGCCTGACTCCTATATGCTAAGATTTTATCTGCTGTGCACCAGAACCCTTCCCTGCATGGAGAATATAGAGCAACACATGTATCTATGCTTTTAAAAAGCAACCAGACAGCAATGTAGAAACTAGTTGGTCCCAGGGCAGGGGTGCAGGCACCTAGAAAGGTGCCAAGTGATGTGCCCCACTGATAGGAGCATCTTAAGGCTCAAAACCTCATCCAGTTCCACGTCTAGAGAACAGAAAGCCATTCTGAAATCATCCTTCCAAAGCCAGAAAAAAATTTCCTTCTTACGAGTTTGTGCTGCCCAGTTGTCCCCAAGTGTCCTCAGAACTGAAAGGATGGCCCATAGCTGGTTCATTTAAAAAATAATAATAATGGGGGAAGATAAGACCCAGGGAAGAATTTCCAAGTGATCCCAACACTGATACAGAAGTGCTGAGCGGAGCATGAGCCCCTTGTCTCCTACCAGACTCACTCAGATCCTTTTGATTAGAAAACCCTAATACCCTTCCTCAGGGGCATCGCCACCTTGGTCCTTCTTCACAAGCTAAGCATAGTGGAAACCTTTATCTCTGCCAAGGCAAGGGGTGGGCAGGAACTCTAGGTTTCAAGTAAGCCATTCTACCAAGCCAACCTTATATTTATCTGGTGCCGTCTGCTGCCGTCAGCTGGCACTGGTCTTTCAAGGAGGCAACTGAGGCAGAACAGGTGTATCAAGTATTTTAGCTGGTGCCCCAGGGATGTCCCCACTTAGATGGAGGGAAAATAAACACCTCAGACAACCTGATTTTTAATTGCTGTGTTTGCTTGCTTGGGTGTTTGTTAACGAGACTGAGGGTTTCTGCAGGGTGTCTTTAAACTGTTGTGCCTAAGGAGTGACTGTTTCCCTGGTCCAGAGAGGACATGTTGGACCTGACTTCTTTCCTTAGGTTTCGTGTCAGGTAAACTCAGCTTTGTAATTTGGCAGAAGCCAATCACGATGCCACAAACTTCAATGCGTGGGTTTTGCTATCTGTACAAAGGCTCTTTCAAAACAAAGTCCTCCAGCAAGTGAAAGTGTCGGAAAGGCAGCTCTGATTTCACACACTGCTCCATTTGGCTGGAGGGAAGGGACAGGAGGAATTTAAAAGAAGCCCATAGAAATGAAGTAATGTGATTAAGAACATAATCCCTTCCCTGGCTCAGCCCTGTGACAGCTGGGCATTTGGACCAGTAACCCTCAGAAACCCCATCTCATGCTTGTCTTAAAACCAGGTGGTGACATGTCTCTCCTACAGAAGCAGGATGGAAGGGCTCACATTTATTGATCGGGAGTACCAGACAGATGGGGATCTTCAATATTCCATTTAGAGTATTGTATATCCCCTGAGATGGAGGAGGTTGACCTCAGTGAAGGGTTAGGGCTGAATTGATGTGCATTAAATGTGGCTGGGCAGAAAAAAATGTACAGATGTCCTGGTAGTAATGGAAATGAAATTTGAGCAAATCAAGGGAGGCAGCTGATTTGCACAGGGTTGCCCAGCCCCCTCAGAAAACACGGGTGTGCATTCACACACACATGAATTCTATGCTGTGGCCTTTTTTTTTTTCTTGAACCAAAAACTGTCACAGAGGGTTACAACCACAGAACCAGTGTCATCTGAAGGTAGTCCTGTCAAGAGCACTTTCTCCTTTTTGCTTGGTAAATCTGGAATCAACCTAAGCCCTTTTCAGGGGAGTCATGATGAACTACAAATTCAGAAATGTGAATGGAGGAGGTCACCCAGGAGCTTCATGTAGGTGCCTTACAGTCAGTGACACTGGCTGAGGTGGCTAACAGCTTCTTCATTCTCCCTAATCACCTTCAGAAAGAAGACTCTCCAGAGATTCATTAGCATCATCCCCAAGGCAAGTCCTCCATCCTGCTAGCCTGCTGTAATAATGGTCCAAATAAGGGAAGCTAATGAAAGAGGAAAATTGGTACCCACAAAATCAGAAGCGGTTTTCATTGATGGTTTCCAACAACAATAAAAACAGATGAAGGTGACCTTGAGCACAATCCTAGATACAGGGACACCAACTGCAAAGACTTTTGGGCCAGGGCTCCTAGTTTCCTTCGGATAGGGACAATGATGACAACCCAGCTGGGAGCACATCACTTCTTGGGTGTCATGACAACTTCCTGTGCATACATAAGGGAGGTGAGAAAGTGGCCTGTTGTGCCCATTCTCTGATGGGGACACTGAATGTTTTGCATAGTTAGTGTCCTGTTAAAGAAAAAGTATAAAAAACATGAATTTTGAGAGTAGGGCTACATTTTTTTTTTAAATAAAAGAGGAATGGTCCTGCTACCCGGAAAGGGTTATGGTTTCCAATTACTGAAAAGCATGATTTGCATATTTTAGCATATTTAGCATAATAATTTGCAAGAATCTTCTTGTCCACCATTATAACCCTTGATCTTGATCTTAGCCTAGTGTGATGGACAGTAGGCACAAGATCATCCCCATTTTACAGAAAGTGGAATTCAGGGAGGTGCCTCTTAGGACAACCAGCTGGGAGCACATCACTTATGAATTCATTTCGTAGCGTGGAAATGTAGTCATGTTTCACAAACTCTAGAGTTGACATCATCCCCTGCAGCTCTCTCAGGGACACCTCGAGTTACACAATTACCCAGCCTCACCGAAAGGGAAGAGAATCCTACAGGGTTTCCCAAGAGGGATGATCACAACAATAAAGTCCCCAAAATAAGGGCTCAGGGCACATGTTCTATTTTAAGGCCATTGTGCTCTGATATTTTTCCATAATTAAAGAACACAACTCTTCCTTCCTGCGACTGCAGAGTCCTTTGGCCAGCCACATTATTAAGAGCCATCAACAAAGCAGAGAAAGGAAAAGCCAGAGCCAAACATGGTGACTACCCTTATAAGGGTGGACCCTGTAACTTCAGACATGGTGACAGCCTGAATCCATTCGAGGGAAAGGACAAAAGACTCAGGCTTTGGTGGTTGCTTCCTCCCATGCCATGTCGGTCACACAAGTCACAAAAGAAGTTTCAGAAGCTTAAAAGGAATAAGGCTGCATGAGGAGGAAACCAAAAACATTCCATGCCTGGCAGCTTGGAGAAATTTCCCAACCTTCTTCTTACAAAGGACAGAGGTAGTTGGGGAAAGAAAGGTGTGCAAGGGCTGTCGACTGTCACCTCTCCGGCCCCACAGGATGATGTGAAGTTAGTTTGCTTATGAGCCTAGAACAACATCTCAAGACACAGAAGTCAACATCTGTTCTCCACCACACATTTCACTCCTCCGCATCCGGGCCCCAAGCTCTGTGCTGTTCCAGCCACAGTCTGGACCTCCCAGAGGGAATAACCTGAAGCAACACATTCTCTGGGGTAGACTGGACTGTCCTTCCTGTTGTCTGCAGGCCATGCAGCTGGACAGTCATGAGGCTAGACTTCCCCACAGCACTCTGCAGAAGCTGGGCTCCCCCAGCCCTGGGCAGATGACCTAAGATCCTGCTGGCAGGAAGATGGAGGTGGACGTCCTTCGGATCCCACTGTTTTCTTTACACTGATTATTCAGTGTCTTGTTTACTACTGTTAGACAATTAAAGGCCTGTTTCTAATCTATGTAAGCTTTTCTCTAGATACAAATGTGCATAATGGTGAATAAGGAGCCTTGATTGTGATCAGCTACAACCACAGGAACTGGGCATAAAACATGTATGTAATCCCACATGCACTGCCATGCTGTTTACTTAATTATGTGCTCATTAAGGGGAACAAATTCGGAAGCAATTTACTTTCCCTGATCTGAAGGGTCGGAGTCGATAGCCAGTTAGTGTTGAAAAGGAAGTCATATATTTCAGAGTGTGGATCGCCATGGCTGAATGCCTGCCTCCTCCTTTCTTGGAAACAAGTGTGTGTGTGTGTGTGTGTGTGTGTGTGTGTGTGTGTGTGTGTGTGTGTGTGTGTGTGTGAGAGAGAGAGAGAGAGAGAGAGAGAGAGAGAGAGAGAGAGAAAATCTGTTGAAGGTTGGTGTAGATGTCAGCTGATTTGAATTCTTATTGGTGTTTAATTTTACTTAAGAACTAAAGATTTATTCTCCTCTCTTTCCAGGGTGAAGAGAAAGCCTGTGATCACATTTCTTGCTTCAGAAGAATAGATAATGTGTTAGACATATATGTATGAGTAGAAGAAACAGGTATATAGTCATATTTCCTCTGTGTAATTTAAACAGTGTAAGTCAGTAGGGAAGGGCTGTAATTGCAGCCAAAGTAAGTGAGGTGAAAATTACTAAGTGCCGGAGCATCTGCATCTCATTTTAATTAGGTGACTATAATAGCGAGATCAAAAACTTTTCCTTGTCACTCAATCTGTTGGGTGTTCTAATCAAGAAGCCAAAAGGATTATTTTGTCTTCAGGAAAGAGTTACCCCAAAACAATCCTCTCTCGATGTGGGCCCAGAAACATAGCTCAGCATTTGTGGGTGTGTGGGTTGGGTGGAGTGAGTGTGTGATGTATGTGTGTGTGGTGTGTGTGTGTGTGTGTGTGTGTGTGTATGATTATGCATTGTGAGTCTATGTGTATGTATATTTATGTGTATAATGTATGTTTATGTATGTGTGTCTGTGTTTGGTTTTGGGGGGGGGCGGTGAGGGGGTTAGGGAATACTGTGGGAAAGAAATGCTCCGAGCCCCACCTGCAAAAGCTTAAGAACAGTCATTCCTAATTGAGTAGCTTGGCACTTTCCCTTCACGGGGTAAGACAGCTGAGAAGAGAGCCAAATCTGCTGGCTGTGGGTCACTATTTGGGACAGATGGTCACTATGGTGAGACAGTAGTCCAAGTTTCTGGCTTGTTCTTTTTCTCACTTGAAAAACAGACACAGTGACACCTCCCTGTCCACCCATAGGAGTGTGCAGAAGTCAAACCAAGTGAAGGTTTAAAAGTCCAAACTCTACTTCATCTCCCTTTTCCTGTGCCCTCTACATCATCAAATTAAGTGACTGAGTTCCCACCTTGCTGATAATGAAAATTCCCCCACCCCCACCTCTTTCTCTCTTTCCCCTCACGCCAGCTTCTTCTCTAAAACTGAAATCAACCAGTGGTTCCTGGCTACGCCAGCCGTGCTGCCATGCACACCATGCTGCCATGCACACCATGCTGCCCTGCTCAGAAGGCTCAGCACTTCTGTTTCTGTTTCACTGTAGCATCCCTACCACGCGTGTCAATATGGTGGCCTAGGGGCAGAAACCCTTCAATGTAGCCATTCCAAAATGGGCAGTCTAAACAAAACCACCTCCCCTGTGGCCCAGGGCTCCACCATACTTTGTTTACCTGCAGCCTGTGTAGAATGCTCAGGCCTTGAGAATGGGGCCCAGGAGTCCGCCAGGGAATACTCTGTAAATTCACTCACTGCCTTTGGGCCAGGAATCTTACACTTTGTGCCCCGGGGTCATGATGGCCTGGTAACCTTGGTTTGCCAATCCATTTCAGTGACTTGCACCTTAAACTGATTATGTTCACAGTTATATATCCCAAAGGCATCTTCAGTGCTGCTATGCCCCAGACCTAAAGTGCTTCATTTTCTACAGCAAAATGGCCTGGATAGAAAAAGACTCACTCCATCTCAAATGTATCTCTATCTCATATCCCAAGAGTTCATGACTTCCCTTGCAAGGGAAAAAAAACTCTAAAGCGTTATACCAAAAATATTATTCATTATTATGTCATAATATTGAAAGGCCTAACTCAATACCTTCATTTTAGGAAAAAATAAATGCAAATATGAGTGTTTGTTCAATTACACACTGCTTTTTAGCAGATGTGGGGAGAAAGACAGGAGCCACGAGTTATTATCTCACTGGGTGAGACCACACTATACTAAAGAATGCTAACTTCTAATGAAAATAATTCCAGAACACAAAGGCTAGAAAAAATGGTTAGAAATTTATTTAACTCTTATATAATTGTTCTACAGCATATGGTCCAAGGTCAATGGGACAGCTTGTTGGTCAATATATGACTCTCAATTCCCAACTCAAGTTGTTCTAGCTGTGATAAATTCTCAGACAATGCAAGGGGGTATGTGAAGATGTAACTGCTGGTGGGGCATACTCAGTAATTGTAAAGATTGATCTCATGGGTAGCAGGAACACTTTGGTCCACATTCCACAGGAAGGGATGTGTATTAGTCAAGGTCCCTAGGCCTACCTTGGGCTTTTGAAACCTCAAAGCCTACCCCCAATGATACATTTTCTCCAACAAGGCCACATCTTCCAATCCATCTAAGTAGTGTCTCCACCTGATAACTAAGCATTCAAATGTATAAGTCTATGAGAGCCATTCTTATTCAAACCACTACATTCTACTCCCTGGCATCCATACATATGGTTGTTTAAAGATGCTTGGCCCAGGGAGTGGCACTATTTGGAGGTGTGTACTTGGTGGAGTAGATATGGTCTTGTTGGAGGAAGTGTCTCAGGGAGTGGAATGTGATGGTTTGTATATGTTGGCTTCTATATGCCCAGGGAGTGGCACTATTAGATAGTGTGGCCCTGTTTGAGTAGGTGTGGTCTTTTTTGGTGTAGGTGTGGCACTGTGGGTGTGGGCTTTAAGACCCTCATCCTAGCTGCCTAGAGGCCAGTATTCTGCTAGCAGCCTCCCGATGAAGATGTAGAATTCTCAGCTCCTCCTGCACCATGCCTGCCTGGATGCTGCCATGCTCCCACCTTGATGATAATAGACTGAACCTCTAAACCTGTAAGCCAACTCCAATTATATGTTGTCTTTTTAAGAGTTGCCTTGGTCATCGTATCTGTTAAAAACAGTAAAACCCTAAGACAATAGGCTTATAGCCATATCATAATTCAAAATGCATTTAGTCTAAGTTCCCATATTTTATCAGTCTTGACACTGTTTAAAAGTTCAAAGTCGCTTCTGAAACTCAAGACTATTTCTTAACTGTAACCTCTATAAAATTAAACTTAAAAAGAAAAACAGATCACATACTTCTAAGATACAGTTCGAAGGCTCAGAATATCCGTTCCCATTCCAAAAGGAAGGAACAGAAATATAGTGAGGAAATACTGGACCAAAGCAAACCCAAAAACCAGCCGGGCAAACTCTTATCTCTGCATCTCTATGTCTGATGTCAAAGTACTCTTCAGATCTCAAATTCTGGCATTGTCAATATCTTGGAGTCTCCAACAAAACAAACCATGCTTCCCTTTATCACTTCATGCAAGGCTTCTCTGGTCATCCATGCAGAACACTCTTGACACATGTCTGGCCTCAGCAGCTTCCCTTATCTGTAGAGGGAGACTCCATAACCCCTTTCTAGTATTCTTGACTCTAAAGCCAGAACAGCCATGTGGATAAAGTTGCCAAGTTCTACTGCTGGCTGGGATGGTAGGTTGCCTCCTCATTCAAATACATCTGGATCAGCTTTGTTTTAGATGTTTGTCTTCACTGCTTAAGCTTCTCTTTTATTCCTTTTCACAAGTTGCAAGCTTGGCTGGGTGAGGTCCTGTCCTGAGGTCACCACTCCCTTTATTCCATTTAGCTTCAGGCTTTCCTTCAAACTTTTAATCTCCTTGAGCACTGGACTTAGCTCTATCACACTTGCTGGTGCTCCTTTTCTCCTTAAACTGTACATTTTACATTTTCCCTGCGCCTTTTTAAAATATAGACCTGTATTAAAGTGGCCACTAATAACTATATGACAGAGTCAATATTAGGCTGTCTTGAAATTTCCTCTGCCAAAGCCATTAATCTGAAACTTCAATTTAGCCTCAGGCAGATTTTTTTTTTTTTTTGACAAGGGCAGAAAGCAGCTACATTCTTTGCCAAAATATCACAAGAATGGTCTCTGGGCCACTTATTAATATTCTCCTTTGAACTGCCCCCCCCCCCCAGTAGAAGCCAGGCTGCCATAATCTACATTCTCTGAGCACCACTGTCTTCCATATTCCAATAAGTATGGCCCATTAAGTCCTGAGTAAAACAGTGTACAGCTTTCCTAATCCAAAGTCACAAAGTCCACATTCTGCCAACACAAAACATCATTAGGCCTGTCACAGTAATCTGCCATTGGCTGGTACCAACTTCTGTCTTAGTCAGTGTTCCATTGTTATGAAGACACCATGATCAAGGCAATTGTTGTAAAGGAAGACATTTAATTGTGGCTTCCCTACAGTTTCAGAGGTGTAGTGCATTTTTATCATGGCAGGAGCATGGAGACATGCAGGCAGACATGGTGCTGAAGAAGTGGCTTGAGAGTTCTACATCTGGATCTGCAGGCAGTAGGAAGAGAAAGAGAACCACTGGGCCTAACTTGGGCTTTTGAAACTCCAAAGCTCACCTCCAGTGACACACTTTTTCCAACAATCCCATAACTATCCCAATTCTAAGTAGTGCCACACCCTGATGACTAAGAATTCAAATATATGAGTTTATGGGGGTGGGGTGTGAATTCTTACTCAAACCATTTCAGGGTGGTGAATCCCAGGGCTGTACTGAACATCAAGGGAGATGCCAAAATATGGATTTCAGATTGTTTTAGCCTCACTTGTACTTCTGTGATAGAAGGTAAAAAGCATCTTAGTTGAGAAATGGGCTTATTTAGCTTACAATTGCAGTTTAGACTTCATGATTTTTGTTTGTTTGTTTGTTTTTGGGTTTTGTTTGTTTGTTTGTTTTTTGAGACAGGGTTTCTCTGTATAGCCCTGGCTGTCCTGGAACTCACTTTGTAGACCAGGCTGGCCTTGAACTCAGAAATCTGCCTGCCTCTGCCTCCCAAGTGCTGGGATGTCGGAGCAAGAATTGGAATGGCTAGTGACACCATGTCCACAGTCAACTGCTAAGAGGTTTATATACAGCTTTCCTTGATTAGCACTCAGCTAGCTTTCTCTGCTCCAGTGCCAAACCCACGAAATGGTGCCTTGCACATATGAAAGTGGGTCTACCTCAATTAGCAACCAAGACAATCCCTCACAGACACACTCACTGGCTAAGTCTATACGAATAATTCCTCTTAAGAAGGTTCTTCTCAGATGAATCCAGGTTGTATCAAGTTGACAGGTAAAACTAAATAGTACAGATGCTGTGCTAAAATCCAATGGTATGTATCATTTAAAAAAATTGGTAATAACACATTTTGGTTGTAGGATCAAAAACTATAAAACTAGAAGATGGCTCCTTGACATTAGCATTAGCAATGTTTTTTTGTTTTGTTTTGTTTGTCTGTTTGTTTTAACTTTTTTTTTATGAAGCCTGGGCAACAAAAACAAAATACATAAGTGAAACTATATCAAACTAAGAAGCTGATGTACAGCAAAGGAATCAAACAACACAAGGAAAAGTCAACATACAGATGAAAGATAAAATAATATTTGTAAATCACATATCTAATAGAGGCATTAAAAATTAAAATATACAGGGAATTCACAAAATTTAGTGGAGAAAAGGAAGCAATCTATCTAAAAACAGACAAAGGACTTGACTAGATCATGCAAGGAGACACACAGTAGCCAGTAGACATACAAAAGGTGATCATCTTTCCTAAACACCAGAAAACGCAACTCAAAACCACAGTGAGACATGACATCACACCTGCTGGAATATGGACTATTAAAAAAAAGAAACAAGCAAGTTTTATGAGAAAAAGGTAGTGCCTGTAAACTGCTGGGAATGTTGGAAAGCTGTTATGGGAAGTAATATGATGCTTTCTCAAATTTTAGAAAGAGAATTACCATAGAATCCATAAATCCCAGGTCTCAGTAGATATCTGAAGGACATGAGATCAATATAATGACAAGATATCCAATAATGGAAAGATAAGAGAAAGTTCAATGCATACCCCAACAGAAGAATACTATTAAGCCATAAAAGAGCGGGAATCTTATCTTTTTTTTTTTTTTTTTAAAGATTTATTTTATTTATTATATGTAAGTAAGTACACTGTAGCTGTCCTCAGACGGTCCAGAAGAGGGCGCCAGATCTCGTTACGGATGGTTGTGAGCCACCATGTGGATGCTGGGATTCGAACTTATCACCTTCGGAAGAGCAGTCGGGTGCTCTTAGCCGCTGAGCCATCTCACCAGCCCTGAATCTTATCTTTTTTAACAGCATGGATAAACTGAAAGTATATTATGTCAAGTGAAGTAAGTCAGCAGCAAGTTACTACTGAGTCTTGCTAGAGTGTGGAGTGTATACAAAGTTGGCTCACAGAAGGAAGGCAGAATGACAATTGCTAGGAATGAGGGTAGAGCAGAAATAGACCAATGTGGGTCAAAGGGCACAAACTTTTAATTATACAATGGGCAATTTGTGGGGAATCTAATGTACAGCATGGGCATGATAGATATGTTAATTAATTTGATTGTTGTAATCACTACTACATATATATATATATGTGTGTGTGTGCATATATATCTAATGGTCATATTGTATATCAAATAATCATATTACATATACTGGACATAAGTTCAATATTTATCAATTAAATATTTAAGTAAAATATTTAAATAAAAAAGGGAGCATGGGTATTGTAAGAAGTCACCCATTTGTCACACTTTGTACTTGTAAAGTCATACAAATTTTATTGTGCATTGTAAAGATACAGTAGCCAACCAGGAAACACAGTGCACAGGCTCTTAGCTTAGGCCCCTGTCCTCAGCAAGCCTTTGCTGAACTCCTTGGCTATGGGGTACTCCTGACTCTCAGAGCACTCTCTACCTATAAGTTTCTATTGCCTATCACAGAGTTTTGCTCACCCTTGTGCCTTAAGCATTTTGAGAGTAATAATTTTATATTTCCCACTTTTGCAACCTTAGAATCTACTCTGAGCCTAGCAAATTCTAGGTGCTCAGGAATCATTGGCTCAATTAGCAAACAGTAGGTGATGAGTTTTCACATACCACAGAGACAAAATTACTGGTAGTGGCTGCTGTAGATGTAATGTTAGTTGAGGTATAAATTGCTCATTCACTGTTCTGGCATTGGCCTAGGT
This sequence comes from Mus minutoides, assembly GCA_902729485.2. Lineage (NCBI taxonomy): Eukaryota > Metazoa > Chordata > Mammalia > Rodentia > Muridae > Mus > Mus minutoides. The sequence goes on from LR753568.1 coordinate 187,970, forward strand.
GTTTTCTGGACAGTAGGCTATTTGATCCTCACAGGAAATCCATCAGGTAGGTAGGTAGGTAGCCTGGGTTATTTCCATTTGGCACATGCAGCAACTCTAGTACAGAAACTTAATTTTTTTTCTCATCCACCACAAGCTAGTAATTACTGTATCTGGTGCATGCATTTGGGTGACCCTGTAACCAAGGCTCTCAGTCATCATGTCTCATTAGGTGGGATGGGGACCCTTCTTTAACATGTTCAAGAGTGACTAGCAGAGACCAAGAGCCAGCCTACATTGTAGGGACCAGTGATTGATGATGTGAGGGACAGAAGTCAGACTAACCCCTCAGTGAAGCTCTTCGACAATACATGGTGGCAACGTGCAGCCAATCCTGCAGCTAGCCCGTATGTGCACACCCACGTCAGTCCTGCTGAGGCAGGCATCCCGCTTTCCAAAGGGCTTTAGCATCTGAGATAAAGTTAGTGGTTGAAATTTCAAGTGCTTCAAACAAAACCTTCCAATGCCCTCCCATTTGACCCTCACTATATCCCCACCCCAGTACCCATTCAGGTCCAAAGTCATTCACAAAAACAAAACGACACAAGAACATGCTCAGGGAGTAGAATAGGAATCAGAGTTGACCTACGACTGCAGAGCGGGTATGTAGGGGCACTCTGACCAGAATGGCATGGCAGGCATATAAGTGCATCATTTGTGGGGACTAAATATGTGCTTACAGCTCTTATCAGAGAATGAGAGAGGAGTGGGGACTGAGAGGGGGACTTTGTTAATGCTCCACTGTGTAAGTAATGACAAGAATCTCCTACAACCACCTTAGGAGGTTATTTTAAAAGCAACCCCGGCATATTGGGGGGAGGAAGGGTAGACTCGTAATTTGGAAGGGAAAAAAACAACAAGATTTGATTTCACGGTCGCTCCAGCAATAATAGCATAATCTTATCCGTTTCCAGCAAATACACAATCTGAAACATTCAACCTCCCATAAAAGGTATATCGCCTTCACTATAGCAAACTGCAGATTAAGCTTTTTTTAATGCTGTTCAAATTGCCTGTGAAGCAACCTTTTATGAGATATGATGGCTCAAACAATTTTTGCAAAGAGCAGAAGACAAAGAATACATTTTTACACCAAACTGGTTTCCTAGGAAACAGAAAAATGTAATGCCGTGTCTCCTAGAGGTGGTTCAAGGACCAGGGCTCCTCTTAATGTTTTTCAGCAGTGTTAAACACGTGCCTTTTCCTCTCTCAGCAGTAGGAAGCCAGATGAACTGAGGACACTGGACCAGGAGCCCATGCGTCCTTTCACCAACTGATTGTTCTATACAAAGGAAATAGGCGGGAGCCTCCATTGCTCTCTGAAACAATCAGAAGTAGGAAATTAATAAAAATGTATACGATTTTTGTTCTACCATTAAAAAAAAAAAAAGAATCCCCAAACCTCAACTAAAAAATCAAGGAGGAAAAGTCAACGCACTCTTTTAAAAACCACATCTAAATTAATTTGCTTCCAGGTCCCTAAATACCATTTCTTTTAATTATATTTTGCTTTGGCTTTTCATCCATCCCTGTGATGTGCCAGCATACGTAGGCTGACAGGAAGGTGCCTGAATTAGCAGGCTTATACATCTTCTAAGTTCATGTGCAAGGGGTAGCGGAGCAGAGAAGCTCGGGATTCGGGTGGAAGAGTGGGTTCCCTAAGAACCTTTTAAGGAGCAAGATGTTAGGGATGACAGCTCTGGTGGTCCTGACTTCCTCCATCCTAACTGATGTGGAAAGGATCTCGTAAGAAGCTGGGGGGGGGGGGACATCTGGGCTGTGTGGGAAGGAGTTAAATTTGATTTTAAAATAAATAAGGAATCAAAGCCTCAAGTTTCACTTGTTCAAAAATTTGGGATGGAAAAAAAACAAAATGATGTGTATGACAGAGTGTGAGTGTGTAAGTATGAGAGGGTGTGTATGAGTGCATGAGTGAGTATGAGTGTGAGTGTATGAATGTGCTTGTCTGTATTGTGTGAGAGTATGTGTGTGTATGAGAGTATGAGTGTGAGTGTGATTGTAAGTGTGTATGTGGGTGAGAGAGTGTGTGAGTATGTATGAGAGTCTGTGTGTGTGTGTGTATGAGTCTAAGTATGTATGAGTGTATGAGAGTGTGATTGTGTGAGAGTCTGAGTGTATGTGAGAGAGTGTGTTTGAGTGCAAGAGTGTGTATGTGAATGTGTGTGGGTATGTATATGTGTGTGTGAGTGTGTGTGAGAAAGTATGTGTGTGAGTGTGTGTGAGAAAGTATGTGTATGAGTGTGTGTGAGAGAGTATGTGTGTTTGAGTGTATGTGAAGGTGTGTGATTGTGAAGGTGTGTGTATGTATGTGAGAGTGTGTGTGTATGAGTGTGTATGTGAAAGTATAGATGTGAGTGTGTGTGAGAGAGTGTAGGTATGTGTATGTGAAGGTGTGTGTATATGTGTGAGTACGTGTGAGTGTATGTATGTGTGTATGTCTATATATTTATATATGTGTATGAGTGTGTACATAAGAGTGTGTGTGTATGTGCTTGTGTGTGTATAAAGTAGAGGACAGAAGTCTAAGTCAGACTTCTCTATCGCTTTCTACATTTTTTTTAGATGATGTCAATCACTGCGCCCGTTGCTCACGGACTGGCTAGAATGACTGGCCAGCAAACTCTGGAAATCCCCGTCTCCACCCCAGCTCTGGGGTTACAGGTGCATTGCCTCATCTGTCTTAGCTTTTACACAGGTGTTGGGAGTCTGGGCTCAGGTCCTCTTGCTTACATGGCCAGCAGTTTATCTAATGAGCCATCTCCCTAGCCCCTCCTACCTCCCTTCCTGTCTGGGCAGAGTCTGCAGGAACAAAATACTAAGAAGAGACATCTTCCATTTGAAGACAATGTTTTTTTGTATTCAGGGTCTTATTGGTATGACAGCCACTATAGTCATCAAGACACATTTAGCAACCACCTGTATGGATGAGTCGCTGTGTGTGGAATTGTGCAGAACAAGAGACAAGCCTTTCACAAAGAGAGCGACTAAGAAATGCCAAAGCAACAAAAGTTTATGGACATATGCAATGTTTCTTAAGAGTTCATGAAACCCAGGCTTGGGCTAAAGGCCGTAGCAAGAGATACCCCAGCCCCCATCCTACATGGTATTACTGTGGGCTAAATTGAATTTAAATTCACATAGGAAACTTCATCCAGAGATGGGTGATTCCATTTCAGGAGTACCCTAGGGATGAGGCCATCCTCAATGCTCTCCTCAGTCTAAACAGAGAGCAGGGGTAGAATTCAGAGGTAGCAGACTTGCCCAGCATGTACAAGATCCTGCTTATGTGCATTCATACTGAATATATCACACACAATGCCTGAGCCCTTGAAGGCCCAGGCCCAGGCTGCACAGCTGGAAGCAGCCACATCTGGAGATGGTACAGTCCCTGTATTCCAAGAAGACCTGGGAATAAGTGCAGTGTAAGGAGGAAAAGTCAAGTTGGTGAAGCTGGAAGTGGGAAATGTTGTAGGAGCCCTCTTCTACCTAGATGCAGGGCTATAGCCAGCCTCATTCAGCCGGGTTATCCTGAGAGATTACCTGATTCTCTCTACATGCAGGTCTCAAGTGGCCACCTCAATAAAGGCAAGATAAGTGTCCAAAGCACAGTCTACCATGAACCAAACACTTAGCAGAGACTGGCCAGTGAATGCCTTTGAGCCCTGGCATTGTGGACTGGAGCCCTGGCTCTGTAGCTGCTGTGCCCTGGAAGGCTGGCTGCCTTCTAGACTGAACAGATCACAGCTTACCTGCCTGCATCCTGCATGTGGAAAGGTACTGCCTGCTCCCAGGTGACATCTAAGGGCACACAAGTGAGTAGAGTTGGATGCTGCAGTTCATTTAACTTGAGTAGCTGGGAAAAAAATAGTCACTTAAATTTTCTGTTTCTATTTCTTCATCTCAATGGGTCATTCCTCCATCTTGCAGTGACAGGTGACCAAAGACTACCCTCCTTGACTATTCACAAGGCCCAGGGATTCTAGCACATTCAGGGAGCACGTCATCTGTACTGAAGGTTCTGGCTATGCCTACAAAGTCATTGAGCTTGCTCCAACATCTAGACTGGGTAAGTCCATTAGGTTGAATGGCAGTGCAGTAAGCAGTCTCTAGGACCCGAATGTGTTTAAACAAGCGTGACATTCTACGTGGCTAATATGACTCAATAGGGGTTCCGTATATTTTTATGCTTTAATGATAAAGTTAACATATATTTTCCCAGAATATCAGAATACCAGCTGTCAAGCAAGGGGTGGGGAGGGGAATCTCAGCGCACTAATTGTATTCATAGTTGAGGGGATATGGGGTATCTGAGTGCAGCGGGTAGGAAATGGAGTTTTAATAACACAGAGTGTTCTCCTTGGCTAAGCCTCACTCACTGTTTTGATGTTAGGATCACAAGATTGTAGCAAAGTCTAGCGGTCAAAGCAAACAAGTGTGTTTTCCTGAAAATCTCTGCTAAAAAAAAAAATTGAAATTGATTCATTTAGTCAGCAAACACTGCAGTTCATGCTTCATGTTCTGTTCAAGGGGATGGAGAAAAGGAACAGGTCAAAAGATAAGCTTGCCGCAGTAGGCCATGCGCTCATGTGTGATTCACAGGGCCCTCCACAGGCTGGGGGACTACATGGAGCCCAAGAAAGCATCTTGGGGGCTAGGAAGATTCCTTAGTCAGTAAAATGATTGCCAAACAAGCACGAGTACTTGAATTTGGATCTCTGGCACTAATATAGACAGTCAAGCACCGTGGCACATACATGTGAGCTCAGCACTGGGGAGGCAGAGCCGATAAGATCTCAGGGCTTGGTGGGCAGCGAGTCTTGCCAAATTGGGGGACTCTGGGTGCAATGAGAGTCCCAAGTTCCATCCCCAGAATTCACAGTGGAAGGAGAGCTGCCTGCAGTCACATGGCCCTGCTTTATACACACCCCTCCGCTCTAATATCAAATGAAATAATTAAAAACTCAGGTGAAGAGAGTGATTGATAAAGACACCTTCTGGTTTCCACAGGCAGACACCAACACACATGTGCACATGCACAAACATGCACATACTATACACACACACACACACACACACACACACACACACACGGTAACTTATAGATGTTCCCAACTTGTACCTTAAAAAAAAATTGGCTATGGAGATAGTATTTGGTTGGTGGGTATCACAGTAAATTTTTCTGTTGGTTTAATAAAATTTTCTGATAAATGATAAATGCATATTAACAGAGAAAAGGGTTATTTTTGCTTCACTATTCAAGATAATGGTAGCACAGCATGGTGAGAAAGCCAGAGTGACAAAAGCTTAAGTAATTGATCTCCTTGTAGCTGTAGTCATGGAGAAACTAGCAGATGCTCCTGCTCAGGAGGTGTGGCCTGGTTGGAGGATGTCACTGGGGGGGTGGGCTTTGAAGTTTCCCCTCCTCTTCCCCTCCTGCTCTCTCTTCACCAGATGCTTATGTGTCCAAGGTGATCTCAGTGCCTGCTCTAGCACCATGCCTGTCTGCATACTGCCATGCTCCTCCCCATGATGGCCATGCACTCTGGGAACAGAGCCCCAAATTAAACGCTCTCTTCTTTAAGTTGCCTTGGTCAGGGTGTTTTGTCCTAGCAAGAGAAAAGTAATCAAAACAGGAACTAGCAGAGTGAACCTATAGAGTGAGTCTTCTCACCTCACCTGATCTAAGTAACTCTTCACAGGCATGCCTAAGGGTGGATCCTACCTTTTATATCCATTAGCAACCAAGAAAATAACCACAGAGCAATCTAACCGAGGCAATTCCTCCATGGGAGTTCCTTCTCCCTGATACATCAAGCTGGCAACCAAAGTTAACCTTCATGGGTGGCTTAGCAGCATCCCCTGAGAAAGAGCACATGTGTGATAGTCTAGGCCCTACGGATGTGTCTCCTGCAAAAGTAGATCTAAGAGTTTCTTCAGCTGTTAAGGGCTCTGAAATCAGCTCACATTATTCAGTCTCTACTTACACATAATAATTTTTCTCTGAGCCACACAGGAATGTATGCACGCGTGTGCACGTACACACATACACACACACACACACAATTGGTGTATGACTTATATCCTTACATCTTTTTTCACATAAGTATAAGCTCTGTCTCTTTACCAGCCATATATTGTGAAACATATTATTTGTATTATTCAAATACCCAAGACAATAGTAATATTGTATGTCATAATATCATAATACCATGAATGTACATACAGCATCATGTATTTAGTCTACTAGGCTAAAAATATAAACATTAACTTATAGACATCTTTTCAAATGCCCTTATACTTATTTCATGGGTTTCTAAAGTTTAGGTTACTGTGACAAAGGGTATGTTTATTCCAATAGTAATACTTATTTCTTGAATGTTTTTGTAGTTTAGTAATATAAAAAACAAGTAGAATTACTCTTCTCTTGCCTGGATGTCCCATGCTGGGCCACTATTTCTTTACGTCTGGCCGGTCTTGTGCATTAAAAAGCTTATTATTTGACTTTTCACATTCTTCAGTATTAATCAAGAAAAGCAACTTTACACTCACTTAGAGAAACAAAAGGAGAATTTCCCCTCTCTCTTCCTTCACTGACTTTCTCTATTTTTTTTCTGTATCCAGCCTGTGTTAATTTTATTAAAAAGGGAAAGATGATCTTCACGTTCTAGCTACACAGCTAACAGGCAGAACTAAGATGGAGTCATGGTTCAGCTCTGGCACGTCCCTGTAAAAACCATGTGAGTTCCCAGCCTGTGGTAAACTGCTGAAGCACACACAGGGCATTTTTTTCTCACAATAATTTTTTTTTCATTTTTTTAATCTTAATTTCATACAAGTTTGTAATTGTCCCATTTTCTACAGACACACATGTTGTTCTAACCCTGTGTATTACATGAGACTATTTCCCACCGGCTTGTAACACCAGTGCAGTAACTTTGACCTCCTCCGTCACCTCAGCTGAGCTACATCCCCCTTTCCCAAAATCCTCTTCTCTGTGTGGTTCCAGGAAAAAACAGTTCAGGAAAAAAAAATCTGGAAGTCGGTCACGACACAGCTGTGCTTTGAAGGTCACTGTAGGGTGCAAGGTTCTGTGCCAGCTCCTATGGGCTCCTGGCTGGGACAGCACCCAGGCCTGCTGCTCCTTGTCTGAGGACTAAGCCTGCTGCACACTGGCATCTGTGTCGCACAGCATTGCCAACAGCTTCCCCACAGCCTCAAGGGTGAAGCGTGGGAGAACAGATTTGGCCCCTCATCTCTCTGTTTCTCCCGGTGGTTTCTTTTCTCTCAGCTCCAGGTTTACTGACTGTGGTCCAGACTCTTCCCCGCAGGCTCAGACCCTAACATCACTTCCTGAAGATCTCAGGGCTGAGCAAGGTCTACATCCCATATTCAGCCCTCTATGTCTTGGTTTCTTAACCTCAGTGTTATTGACGTTGGAAACAGCCGACTCTTTGTTGTGCCAACCACGCTGTGCATCACAAAACGTTAGCAACATCCTGTCATCTCTGTTCCTTACATTCAGTAGCACCTGCTTCCAAGTTGTGGCTACAAAAATTCTGTCCAGGATGCACGTCCAAATGACCCCTGGGGAGAAAACCATCCCTGTTGGACACTACTACTCCATCGTACTGAAAATGATCTTGCTCCTGTGCATGAGCCCTAAAGGAGATCTTCTGGTATACCATAAAGACTTTCTTAGACCTTTTTTCCTTCTTATTCTATCTACTGATCAATAGGTACATTTATGTCAATACTGTGCTTCTAAAAACTGTTGTGGTTTACAAGCGAGTAAATTCAAGCTGCCGTGCTCTTTCTTTTGATCATCTTGGATTTAGAGTATATTTACTCACTTGCATGACAGGATCTCCCAGTCTATAAAAAATAACGTTTTTAAATTCAAGTTAAGGATCCACTTGAAACTGTACATAGAATTGTGTGGTATATAAGAGGTGGTATGCTGGCGGTCACTGTGTTTCTTAACTTTTTTCAAATTTTCCTGCTTTTTTTTTCAGCATCCTATCTAAGAGTCTTAAAGTACCTGGCAGGCGTTAGAGCACTCTGTGTCTACAGCCCAGGTAAATTATTGCATGCACAGGATGACATCCTGACATCTGCAAGTGATCCTGAAAAGGGGCAGGAGCAAAGATTCTCTTTCTGGATCTCATCTGCACTGATATAAAAAGAAACAAACTTTGTCAACTCCTAAATGTGACCCAGCATTCAGGGAGCTACAGCAGGGAGCAGGGAGGGGAGGCAGGAAGAAGGCACAGCCATGACAGGGAGAAACTGCCTACTGTAGCAGTCAGGGAGGCATCATTAGAGTACCATATCACATGTTCATCTCATTTATTATTTATACCCCACCTGCTTCCAAAAGGATGTCACGCAGCTTTCAGTGGAAAGGGTGGATTTGAAAGACCCGGCAGCCTCGAGAACTGCTGTCAGAAGGCAAAAGGCAAGAAGGAGAGAGAGTGACGTGAGGAAGGAGGATTTCTACAGAATAATCATTCCAGCCTGCCTGTAAATTTCCATCACACACACACCTATGCACAGAGAGAGGGAGACAGAGATAGACAGAGACAGAGAGACAGAGGCAGAGAGAGACAGAGAGACAGATGCAGAGAGAGAGAGAGAGAGAGAGAGAGAGAGAGAGAGAGAGAGAGCATTCACTGATACAGAGCTCCCTTTAGCTAGCTGGTCAACAGGAACAGCATGATCAGCCTCCCAAGAAACTCCTTTGGTCAACGGAGAGTTGGCAAGGACAGAAGATATAAATCCCTTGTGAAACATCTAAACCTATAGACCTTATACCTGGATTGGTTTGGTTTTGGGCTTGGGTTCATTTTGCTGTTGTTTGTTTGTTTGATCATTTGTTTTTAAACTACCAGCCTCTTCTGGTGTCCAAGGTTAAAATTACCCTTCCAGAACTCTTAATTTCATCTATCAGCTATCTGCTTGCCACACTGAGAACCAGTGAGAACCTTTCATGGAACTCATAGTCAACTGACAAATGTAAACTCAAGCAAATAATTAAAATTAATTCTGATGATGCTCCAGAGGAAGGTGGAAGGTGGTAGCACTGCATGGCTTGGGTCCAGGAACCCTGACTGTAGGTAACAAGTGAATTAAGACATACACTGAAGAAACTACAGACACACAAAAGTGGGGGTCAAGTGGTCTAGGCTCACTGATGTCTTGAGAAGTCCCAGTATGCAGAAATTCCATGCATTTATTATATACAGTTGAAGAGGGAGGAGGGGTGATTACATCTGCTGAACAGGAGAGGCAGGGCTAATAGCTGAACAAGGAGGCAGGATCACCTGATCCTGCTAGGACTCTATAAGGGAGTAATCTTCAGGCTGTAACTACCCAAGGGGAATAAGGCAACAGCAGACACTTACTGCACACTCGGTCAACATGCACACTCCAACCAAAGGCTTTCCCATCCCTCACAGTCTCACCCAGGGAAGCCTTTACCATCCCATGGGGGTCATGGAGGCACAGGCATCCCTGACATGGCTATGGCCATGTCAACAAAACACATCTATTTGGGACTTTGCTCCTTCCCTACAGAAGAGTAGAGTACAGAGGGATGTCAAGAGTTCAATATGGAAGATGCCTATGCACAGGAGACTGAAATAGAGCCAGAGGGTCCCATCTGTGTGTGTCCATGGAAACCTGAAACCTGGGTACAGTTAATAATGAAGGCCTTATTATGTAAAGTTGGCTACCTGGCCTTTGGTACAGGAGCCATCAAAGCTGTTTTGGTAGTGTCAGTAGTGTTTTTTGTTTGTATTTTTTTTTTAATGCAGGGAGTGATGAATTCAGATCCTGGATGTGGGTATTCAGTTTAAATTCAAGGGGCTCAATTGTACAAGGCTTTGGCATGAATCCCCATCACAATATAAAACAGTCATGGTGTCCTATGCCTGTAATCCCAGCACTCTAGAGATGGAGGCAGGAGGATCAGACAGTCGAGGTCATCCTAGACTACATATATAGTTTGCGGCCAGCCTAGTGAGACCTAGTCTCAAAACAAATGAACCAAGGAAAGATCCTCAAATCCACATCCAAAAGGCCCATGTAGAGGCTCACATTTGTCCAAAAAAAAAAAAAAAAATCCCTCACCCGGAGCACACTAGGGCTTCACCAAGGCTTTCCACGTGAATTAGGTGTTCTTTCTCAGAGCTGAACTGCATGTCCTTCCTCATCCTTAAGCAGATAATGAGAGACTCAGCACAGCAGCCCTCCTTAAACACAGCCAAGAAGAGAAATAAAGTCAGCAGCAGGAGGGTTGCTTCCAAGAATAAATCTAGGAGTTTGAGGAAGGGGGAAAAAAAAAAAGAAGAAGAAAGAAGAAAAGCCACATCTGTGAGTCATCTAAAAATACATTCTGTGGTGAAAGACGCACAGGTACTTTCTGTCTCTGTGTAACAGAATAAAATGTGGCCTGTTCCCATTAATGCCGGTGATGAATGCATGAATACGAAGCCCAGGGCAACACAGTTGAATGAGGGGGCAGGAGCTCAGAATAGGATGGGGACCAACGACAGGGAGTTTGGGTAAAGCCCAAGAGTTTAGGACAGACGTATGCATAAGAAATATACCTATCCTAAATGCCTGGGGCAGGATAAGACTCAGAAAAGGGTCAAAGCTGCAGTTTTGTGTTTCAACTCTACAGAAAGAAAGATGGGTCCACCGAACTTGCTTAATTCTCTGTCAATCCCTCTTCTCTTCCAGCGTCAGCCTCTGCAGGCTCTCCATGGGATCTGGCATCCCTCATTGGTCCATGAGATCCAACATCCCTCACTGGTCTGCTTACATAAAAGCTTGCTCACTGCTTGTATCCAAAGCTGAGCAAATCCAGTAGGAAAGGAAATATTTTTATAAGCTTGAACACAGCACACAGACACGATTTACAATATGAGGCCAAAGAAGGCCTGGGATGCAATCCAGACCTCAGACCCCCAAAATTGTTTTAAGGTGACTGTGTCTTCCCTTTGGGGGCTCCTAGAGACTGAACCACCAACAAAAGAGCACATATGGGCTGGATCTGGGCCTCCCTCTGCACATACGAAGTAGATGTGCAGCTTGGTCTTCATGAGGGTCCTCTAGCAACTGCAGTGGGAACTTACTCTGACTCTGTCCCCCTAACTGGGCTGCCTTGTCTGGCCTCAGTGGAAGAGGATGTGCCTAGTCCTGCAGTAACTTGAGGTACCAAGATGGGGTGCTATCCAGGGGAGACCTCCCCTTTTCAGAGGAGAAGTGGAGTGGGATAGGTAGAGGGACTGAGTGAGGGGAGACTAGGTGGGGGGGGAGGGCTCTGTGATTGGGAATGTAAAGTGAATCAATCAATCGATCAATCAATAAATGGGAAAAAGAAAAGAGTTGGTATCAGTGATAGAAACATCTATTAAAATAAGTGACTTGAAAAAAATTAAAGGATGAAATTTAAAAATAAGATGATTATGTCCTCAAGATGCAGGCCCTGGGCATCAGTTGTGAGCTGCTGCTTCATATAGGTCTTCTCACAGGGCTGTATGGCCATGTTTGTGGGAATGACTTGTTCTTCCTCTATGAACCACTCTTTCACAGTCTCCCATGGTGTTCCTTACTCCCTTACAAATGGCTCTGAGGCCAAGGTCCCCCTATAGTCCCTTATTCCTCAGATTTCCCCAAATCCCTTCTACAGATGTGTCCTTAGAAATTTAACCTCAGCGAGCAAACTCCAGATCCAGTAGGCATGGTGCATTCCTGTCTTCTAGCCTCTTGGAAGCTGAGGTTGAGCTTCAGAGTCAGCTGTGTAATGAGTTACTGTCTCAGAAAGAAAAGGATTGGTGAGAGAAAGGAGGAAAGAAACAAGGAAGGAGGGAGTAGGAGAGGCAGTGAGAGGAACAAGTAGCAATGCCCCATCGTGAGCAAGCCACTCACTCACTTTGTGTTCAGAAGGGAGGCCGCCAGCAGTAGGACTGCCCGCTCTCTTTCTGCACTCACCCCTACCCTGACACTGCACGCTGGTGCTGACCACAGTGTTCTAAAGGCACTGCATCCTGTCTGGGCATACTGGAGAAAATACTGGAGGGCCAAGGAAGGAAAGTGGCTTCCTCTTCCTCATGGGAAGGCACTAACTCTTGACCGTTCCTCTCCTATTCAGAAGGGAACACCCAAGACTTAATGTGTTCTATGAAAGCATCACAAACCCAGTAAAGCCCCATTTCAACACCCCATGCTTCCAGTCTTTCTATGTGAGGTTAATATCTATACATAATTCCACACTGCTATTTTGGAAGTTTGTCATGAAGCAGGACTTCCAAACTGCATAAGCAAGGGGCCCCACAAAACTTGGCTCTCTCCCCAAAGGCATTGCAAACAAAGGAAAGAAAAATAAAACAAGGAAGTGCAAACATGGGAGCTCTCTGAAAGAAATTAAAAGTATGATTTCAACTTTTGTGTTAGAGGAGATTTACAATCTAGGGAGTCTCTGGACCTTTCTTTTTATCCCATGTGGGGATATCGCTCATCATCTAACGGGAACCTATAGAAAGCAACAATCTGCCTATATTGTCTCAGACCTCCTTGTACTTGGGAAACTGCTGTAGATTTCTCCTAGCATCCCAGTGGGAAGGGCTGGGTGTTGCTGCTGCCAATGGATCAGGAAACAGGTGCTTCCTCTCTGGAAGGACCACTTCCCTGTCTTCCTCAGAAGGAGCCCCTATGAACTCAGCAGGACACTCTACTGAAGGGACAAGAAGGCATACAGAGGTAGACAGCCGACAAGCCGGATGGACGGGATTTATTTAGCTAACATCGCTCCTTGCCCTGGGTAAGGGCTGAGGCAGAAGAACAAAGCCTGGGTGGAGGCCTTCAGGGAAATATCCCATATACACAAAGCTTTGTTCTTGCCCAGAGCAGGTGCTACTCCATGCTGTGACTATAGGAATTAAAAACAAAATACAGAAAGCTCTCTTAAATTATTAGTCATCAGATGGGACCATGTCACTGAACTGGGGACTTGCAAGAATGTTAGCAACGAAATAAAGTATTTGAATATAGTGACAAGAAAAAAAATCCCAAATCAAAAACAGTGAGTCTGGAATGTTTCTGGCAGCTCTTGCCCATGTTGCATGGGGTGATCTCACTATAGGGTTGGTTCTGACAACATGAAGTGGGCACTGTGCACTGCACATGCTGACGGCCACCGGGTGCCACCAAACAACTCTGGTAATCATCAGATCACGTTTAAGACTGTGTGTTATACCTTGCAGGGGTTTACTGTACAGACCAAGTTTTCTGCTCTTATGGAAACAGTTGTTTAGTCATGCAAAGCAAAGACTGCCTTTCCCCTACTGTCGTCCCACAACATCCATATTGAATTCGTCTACCCCTGATTGTATTGTGTTAGCACATCTGGCTTGTAAAAATGCTACTTGCGGGTCTTTAAGCCCAGCACTCAGAAGGCAGAAAGCAGGTGGATCTCTGAGTTCAAGGCCAGCCTGGTCTACAGAGCTAGTTCCAGGACAGGCAGGATTACACAAAAGAAACCCTGTCTTGGACAAATAAGCAAAACAAAACCAGAAATGCTGCTTGGTGTACTCACCCGAGTTTCATTTTAAAATTCTTCAATGAGTTTTGTCTTAGGATTAGGTTATAGAATTTGAACAATTTTTGAAATAGCCCTAAACATCCTCCTTCCGTTTTATAAGTCCTCATTTATGTCAAGCAAGTTCACAGCATTGAAACTTATGAAACTAAACAATCCACCAACTCTAAAAAACATTGAAGAACCTCTGTATTCTGCAGTATCAACTATTCAATCAAGATTTAGTTCTTGCCGGGCGGTGGTGGAGCATGCCTTTGATCTCAGCACTTGGGAGGCAGAGGCAGGCAGATTTCTGAGTTCGAGGCCAGCCTGGTCTACAAAGTGAGTTCCAGGACAGTCAGGACTATACAGAGAAACCCTGTCTTGAAAAATACAAAAACAAAAAACCAAATAAACAAAAAATATTTAGTTCTTTATGTATTAATAAACAAGCATGCCCACTGTGACTGCATAAAAACCTATTTTTCTCTTTAATAAATAATGAGATTATATGTATACCAAAGAATTGCCTTAAAATGAGTTTCTTTCAATTTCTTATGTGTAAATGTTTAATCTGTAGATCTATTTTACCTGACTAAATATCAGAAATAACATAAACAATTTCTTAGGGGTGAAAAGGAAGGGCCAGCTGGAGAGACTTCACTGTAAGTGGACACAACCTTGTGTCTGACACCTAGGCTTGGGGAGTGGAAGGTTATAGTTCTCACACACCTCTGCAGCCCTTTCCTAAGTGCAGAATAGTGACTATTTGTCCCGGGCTTCTCAAGGACTCCAAATTCTCCAAACCCTCTTTCCCAGTTCCTTAGTTCAATCTGTCTGAACATAGAGCTTCCCAGGATGGCCAAGGCCACAGGCCCAGTGGGAGGGAAGTCTGAGGTGATACACATCTACAGCAGTTTCCCAAGTCTGAGGGGCTCTGAGACAAGGTAGGCAGATTGTTGCTTTCCATAGGTCCCCCATTAGATGATGAGAGATATCCCCACATGGGATAAAAAGAAAGGTCCAGAGACCCCCTAGATTGTAAATCTCCTCTAATGCAAAAGTTGAAATCATACTTTTAATTTCTTTCAGAGAGCTCCCATGTTTGTACTTCCTTGTTTTATTTTTCTTTCCTTTGTTTGCAATGCCTTTGGGGAGAGAGCCAAGTTTTGTGGGGCCCCTTGCTTATGCAGTTTGGAAGTCCTGCTTCATGACAAACTTCCAAAATAGCAGTGTGGAATTATGTATAGATATTAACCTCACATAGAAAGACTGGAAGCATAGGGTGTTGAAATGGGGCTTTACTGGGTTTGTGATGCTTTCATAGAACACATTAAGTCTTGGGTGTTCCCTTCTGAATAGGAGAGCAACAGTCAAGAGCTGGTGGTATCCCTTGGTCTCTGCTTTCCTTTGTTGGCTGTAAAGCAGAGAGCAGTGGGTCCTGTCTCATGCTTGGCAAGGATCTACTTCAGTGTCTCCACCACTGATAGGGGCTCAGGCAACCTGATGATTTCTTAAGAGCAAACCAACACATCCAATAATAACCCATTTTCTTTTGAAGTGAAGACAATTTGAGTTTGTTTGCTTGGTTTTGTTTTGTTTGTTTGATTGTTTGTTTTTCTGTTGACAATGGTCTGACTCTCCTCAGAAGAATAATCCTCCAAGCAGCTTCCCTCTAATATGAAATCCTTCATTGTCCAAGTAAAGATGGAGAGGCTTCAGTACATGACATCACAGGTTGTTCCCAGGACTTAGCAAAAGAATAAAGTTCTATCCCTGCTTAGTGCCAGTGACTGACTGGCCTTCTGATGCTTCCCTGAGCCATTACCTTCTCTGCTGTTTAATAAATGCAAGATTTGTTATGGATCATGAAAGCTATAAGGTAGCGATGGGTGACTTCTATAATAAGGCTCCATTAACTCAGAGGCATACAACTAAAGCATTCATTTCTCTTGTATGTATCTGCAGATCATCAGGACATGAACTGATCTAGGCTGGGCTTCGGCAGATTAGAGTCCTGGCTCCAGGCTGAGTCCTGATTTATTCCATGTGTCTTTCAACCTCTACACACGAGTAGCTTCCTGAGACATGGAGACATGGCATCTCTGTGGTAAGGAGTGGAGATACAAAAGAAATGGCTCCATCATAAAAACATAGTTTAAGAGCCCACTCATGACTCCACAAACACTCCAAAAACTGGAGTAGGTCCTGTCACTTGCCAAATAGCTCAAATAGAATTAAATTGCAAAACTCAATTGTGTTGCGATATACCCAGCCACTGGTAGGAGCGAGTTGAAAATTATATGTTAGACTATACACATCAGGAAGTAAAGGACTGAAAATAATTTGCTCTCCACCATAGTGGGTAGGAAAAGGCAAGAATGACTGGCAAAGGAAGTAGTGTTTTGGGGTACTTGTTTCCTATTAAACACTTCATCATGTTCTTTGGACTTATCCTCATAAGGGCCTTAGACTGTGGACGAAAAGCTGATGTCCGCATGGGGAAGCTGGCATGCCACCAGTGCAGGATTTATCCCTGGCTCTAATAGACTCCAAAATGATGACATCCTCTCTAGAGCCTGAGATGGCAGCTGCTGGTGCTGTGTTTTGCTCTCCTCTAGCTACTTGTGGCTACCGAGGAAGAAAGGAGGTGTATACACTGACATCTTATTTCAGTTCAGGCTTCTTCCAAGAACCAGGAATAAGGACATTATGCTTGAACCAACAGTTCCAATCCAGTGGTCCGTTGCCTTCATTTTTAGGCTGTAGTCTATCTATTTGCTTATCCCCTAAGTTTTTTTAGGCATTTAAACTAGTACTACGCTGTGTGATTCATACTATGCCACCCTGAAGACTACACTATAATAAAAGCAGGAGCTACTTTCAAAAGCAATATAAAATATCTATGTCTGAGGTGCTTTCTCACATTTATCTTGGCGTGTGTTCACACAAAAGGTAAATATGGTAGAAGGTGATACTGAAGACCGGTTGTAAATCCCTTAGCATCAAATTTTAGATCAGCAAGAAAGCTCTTCGGAAGAGCAAAACAGGAGGCAAGTGTGTGGATCAGATATTAGATCAGTTGGTGCTGAATAAATATTTGTCAGAAGAATGGATTCATCAACCACTATTTTCCACCTGTGTTGAGAAGCTAGCTATAAGGCACTGTATACACAAGTACTTGAACCTTGAAAGAGGTTATTAGGATTCTTCAAACCACAAATACTCTTCCACTCATAGAAAAGCATCGCTTCTGAGGTTGACGCTACCCTGACCTTTCCCCTTCTCCTGAAATTCATCATACCAAATACAATGTCATGAAGTAGCCCCTGTTCTGCATGCTCCTTCTTATCATGATCCCCTTTTGGGCACAGAACAACTCTGTGAGGGAAGGGAGTTCCTGATAGAGTTTCCCACAGCCTAGAAGATTAGCGTCAGCATTGAGTATCTAAAGGAGAGAGCCTGTAGGTACACATTATTGATCCATTCACAAAGTGTACACTCCTTATTTGATACCCTCATTGTCTATTAATGTCATGGAAAGATTCAAAATACCAGGAAACAAGATGTCAAAATACTTTCAGAAGCTGTATTCATACATTCCCAGCCCATGTTGAAGAACAAGTACGCATGCTGTTAGCCTCATTTACTATCTTCAATTACAAGAGAGGAAGTTATCCTTCCATCAAACAGACATTAGCAATACTCCTTGCTCTAGATCATCAGTCTCCTGCTCCCAAGATGGCACTGAAGAAATGTGCCCTAGCCAGTTCCTGTGTCTATGTGTTTGCCCCAAATTCCAAATCCCTGGGTGATGTCAAGATGGAAGTATTACAAAACTCCAGGTGACAGACTCACACAGAACGCGAAAGTTCTGTGGTGTTCAGCTCAAGAGTATGAAAAAGGCTTCAGGAACAACTCCAGGCATAAAGAGTAACTGGTAGCTGGTAGCAAGGTGGGCAAGTCTCTCATGAAGTATCCACTGAGATGACCTCAGGCAAGTCACTGGATTTCTTGCCGTTTCAGTTCACCCTATTCAGGTTGTCAGTTCTAGCACACGATCCCAGAATTTTCTAAGACCCTGCTCACTAGGAAATATGGGTCCATTTGAATCTGGGCCTTATGTCAGAATTTCCTGCAACCATGGTACAGATGCTAGGTTATCAAAAACATGTTTCTCCATTCTCCATAGCTCTCGGGATGCTCACTCTGGGGATGCTCTCATACTCCCGCCGTGATGAAATCCAAGTAGCCCTTGGAAGGGGCACCAATGACACAGTCAATACCAAACAGGCAGCCAGTCAAGTGAGCCATGTTGCAAGTTCATTCTCCAGTTCCCGATCTAATTCCTTCAGTTTACCCTTGTGCATGAAGGATGCACTTTCCCTGTGGCACACTTCCCATATTATAAACCCACGAGGTTATTAACAGAGTGGGTATCAGAGGCACTGTGTTTGAGGGTAAGCTGTTATGTTGCAATCACAGGACTCTGGCAATCTGATGGGAGAGGCCATGAACAGTGAACACTCTCAGTAAACCAGCGAGAGTCATATAAACGTTTATTCTGTATTATTCCAAGGCACACAAGCAGCAAAGTCCCTCGTGCCAAGTCAGCAGCTGGCCTATGTTCAGAGGAGAGGAGGTGGCTGCTGTAGACACAAACCAGAGGAGACAGGTGAAGAAAGGAGGCACAGAGAAGCAGCCAAGAGGAGGCTGCACTTTATCAAGACTCGGGGCTAAAGGTGACCCCATGAGGTTGTCTGAGACCCTTCCTCCAGACAGATGTGTGGAGAATATTGATCTTGTTTTTAAAGTTCTATGAGGAAACAAACGTCAGTGTTTAGCAGTAAGTGTGAGTTATTCTGCATTCTCTGTCAGGAAATCATAAACCAAGTCCCTCTGGTTTCCTATTTGGCCTATATTTTTGGATTATGTTGGCAGATAAATTAGGGGACAAATGAGAATGTCTAAAGGAAAAGCAATTTACTGGAGTTGGCTAGAAACAAAAATCCAGGCAAAGAGGGAGCCAGGGGGACAGGCAGGCGCCAGAGGTGGAGGAAGAGTAAGTGAACCAAGCTACCTGAACTTGCCACACATCCTCAGCTGCGGGACATGTGGCTCAGAGTGTTTGCATTGCTGCAAGGGACAAGGGACCGCTTGATGCCTTTTAAGAAGTACTTTTTCTACTTTTAAAGGCATATTTTATAAACAGCAGAAGCATGACTGTCTCGATTCCACTTTGGTGGTGGAGATCCATAAATTACCTGGCTCATCAAGGTGCAGACACCAGCAAAACGATATTTCTGAGCCAAGTTTTGGTGGCAGGAACTTTCTCTTTTGTCACACAGGGCTAGTTCCGCAATGTCAGGGAACTGCACTTCACCTTTTCCCTACACGGGAACCACTGGGGAGCTGAGGAGAGGTGAGCAGGGATGGCTATATGATGGAAACCAAAGAGAACGAGCAGCTGGTGCTATTGCCACCGTATTAGTAGCATATGACAGCAAGACTCTAGACAACTCATTAAAATAGAGAAGAGGTGCATTCTGGGAACATTGGGTTAGCCCAGCCAGCCAGCCATGCCTGACTACAATCCCACTCTTCCCATAGTAGCCTACACACCAATAAAGCATTGGACACTGGAGTTGTCACATGCAACCCAAGTGCTTAACTGGCCAATGCTTATGAAGAAAACACCCTATGAAGAGTACGTGAAAAACAGCCCCACTGTGTGCACAAATGTTCCAAAGAGCCCCTCACCACAGTGGGAGCACCTACCAGTCTTTGATATCTTTGAGACAAAAAAGGTCACTAAAAGGACAAGGTCTGGCCAAACATATTCTCTTGCCTCCCGCTGCCAAAGCTTCGAGCACTCATCCCTCATCCATCCAATCTTGAACACAGTAGTGTGTCTTTGAGAAAGATACAAGGAGGTCAGGGTCACTAAGAAATTCAGGTTTTGTGAAATGAATAGCCATTGGTTCCTTAAAGCCCAGCCAGCAGCCAGTGGCAAAATTTACTCTCAGGGGAACCTATTTTGGTCCCACAGAAGGGCACTGGAAGAGACTATCGTCAACAGTGATTTGTGTATAACAGCTACAGTTGGAGCTAGCAGGGACTGCCTTACTTTACATAGGTGAGCTATGATCAGCCATGTATCCTGCTTTGAGTTTTTAAAAATACAGCTGCTATTCATAACCAAGCTTGCTTGTCTCGTTGAGCACAGTACTCATCACAGAAGGTAAAAGCTGCCTATTTACAAGGGAACATCTGTGACTGTGCTTATCCCGTGCCAGTGTGTGGGACCGTGAGAGCGTCATGGAACAGGCAGTGTTCGAGTCCTTGAGTCCAGAGCGTGCTGAGCAGCAGGACCAGCTCTTGATCCCCGAGAACAACGGCTAACAAAGCGTGATGCTCCTGATATTTTCAAAGAGCTGCCTAAATATATCGCTTGCCTACTGTCATGTCCCTACTTAAGAGCATTGTAAAGAAGCGCCTGCTTCCTGGGACCACATTTCCTCAGTGTGTCCAGTTCCACGGCTTTGATTTCCTCTCCCAACCGCAACCCACCACCCATCTCCCACAGCACAGAACATTGGGTAAACACAGAAACATCATATTCGGGGTTTCTAAAAAATAGTGACCAGACAGGTGGGCTTATAATAACTTTCCTAAAAGAACAATTTGTCATAGTATGTGTCATAGTGGTAACATGTTTTGTATGGTTCTAATACACATTGTATATATAGACCCCATAGTAGGGAATAGGATTCAAGGTTAACCAGTTTGTAGCTTTATAAACTTTTTTTACTACAACTCAATGGCTTACGTTTCTGTTAAAGGGATAGCAGAATGAGGTACCACCATAAGAAAGGGGAAGGATGGGGGTCCCAATGAGGGTCCTGTGGCAGAAAGACACCATTCTTTCCATGCTCAGTGTTCTGTCTATGGGTCAGAGACACCAAAGCTTCAGAACCTGCCTAGTCCACAGTCATCTAATCCATCTCAAACCCCGTGGCTCATGGTTGACACACACAACCCATCCCTTCTCTTCTCTCTTCTTTCCTGCTTCAAATATATAAGGTATAAGAGGAGAATGGGTGCTGCAGGCTAAGCAGGGGCTGCTGGGAAAATATTCCTTCCACCAGTCCCTCCTGACCATACAGGAAGGAGCACTTTGCTACACTCCCAGGGAAGCCAGCTTCTTGCATACCCTCTGGATACACAGAGGGCCATCGGTAAGGCTAGATCAGGGAAAACTGGGCTTGCACGGGTGCCCGAGGCTTAGCTTCCCAGTCCACTCTGCCCAGCTTTTCCCAGAGACCTCTCCCTTGCCCGGGGATACATATTCAACTTCCTTTCCGTGCATAGACTTCATAGGTCACAGGCTTGTCTCAGAGCAGGATGTACGTGACAGGGTTAGGCATCAGATCATACGCTTGGAGGTCATTCTGGACCTGTTCAAGAAAAGCAGTGAACTACAATCACAGCAGGGCAGTAGACAAGTGAAAACAGGCAACATTTTTTTTAAATCACTCATTACAGAATGAAGTTATTATGGTACCAGAATGAGGCAGAATGATGAGACGTTTCTAGAAGCCGTATCTCCGTGGAAGCTTCACTATAGGTGAAGCTTACCTGGAGCCACAAGTCCCCCTTACCAAAAATTCCATTCATTTCTATCTTTTTTTTTAAATTTTTGATTGCTTGCTTGCTTGATTCCTAATGTATGAGTTTTGCATGCATGTATGTACATGTATCATGTGTGTGCCTGGTTCCCGTGCAGGTAAGAAGAGGGCATTGGATCCTGTGGAGCTGTGGAAGTGGGTTATTGGTGATTGTCAGCCACCGTGTGAATGCTGAGAACAGAACCTGGCCCTTCTGAAAGACTAGCAAATGCTCTCAACCACCGAGCCATCTCTCAAGCCCTCCGTCATTATTCTTATTGCACAGCTGTCTTCCGGTAAAACAAGACACCTACCTGGTAGTTCCTATGGATTCTGGATGTGTCCCAGGTTATACATGTGAAAGTAGACTGTCTCTCGAGGGGCTTAGCCACCATATCCCAGATGATCAGGGGAGGTACAAACTGTAGCCAAGACAACTGGTCCATCCAAGGACTCAAAACTTAGCAGAAAGGGGGAAAGGTGGCTTACTGCATAGACGTATAATTTCTACAATCCTAGGACAAAGACAGGTCCAGACACAGAAGCGAGATGGCTTCCATTCCTCCCTTCTCTTCTCCCTCACGTCACTGTGTATTTTGGGCATTTGTCCCAATTCCAAGGCCTCAAAAGTACAGTCCATTCTGCTCACCTGAGCATTTTGAAAAGGGGTGGGGGCTTGTAATTAAAATATACTGTGTTATTATGAATTAAAGTGATATCCAATTAGTGCAGTGCGCATTTAAATGGCTTGTTTATGATGCATAATTGATTGAGGTTTGTGTACACAACTTTGCTGAGTCACAGCAAATGTTCCCAGGCCTCAGAAGACAACTGAGCTTCGTAGGCACTTGGCAACCTTGCCATGTGCCTCTTCTGAAGTCCCTGTCACCAAGACACACCAAGTCCCTAAAACCCTCAGGCTGTGCTTTCAAAGCAAAAAATCGATGCCTCTTGTGTTCTGGGAGGCTGGGAAAATCCTTGGATTTCGGTTGCCAACTTAGAAGGGAAAAAGCCAGAGTAAACAGCAGGTGTGGAAGCCGGAGCCTGCCCTACAAGAGTTAATAGAGCAGAAAGGAGCTGCAGAACCGCAGTGGTAAGGGTGAAGGGCAAGTTTCCTGCCACAGCCTGGGCCTCCAGCCATGGCTTCAGGCAGGGCTGAACACCTGGAAGCTGTGCTCACCTGGTTTCTAGCGTGAGCTCACTGTCTGCCTACGACACTCACGTGTTTGCATCAAGGCAGCTGAACAGGCGAGAAGAGAGAGAAAAATAAAAAAGAACTGTGCAAGTTGATTTGGGGAGGGGGCTGTACTGTACTCATCTGTGAAGCCTGCTGTAAGGAAGGATTAAAAATATAAATGTATTCCCTGGCAACTCTGGAGGCTGGAAGTGGAATATCAAAGTATCACTGGGGTCAGATCCAAGACTTCTTGTCTTGACTTGTAAGTCGCCGTCTTCTCCCTATGTCCTCATGGCTTTCTCTGTGTATGTCTCTTTGTCTTTTTATAAGGATATAAATCACATTGGATTGAATCCAGGATACTGGCCTATCCTCATGAACTCTTGAATTCAGGTACATCTTTAAAGGTCCTGTCTCTAGGCAGAACTGCAGAATTTTACATGTGATTTCTCCATTCACGAATTATTCCCAGAGACCTCTCTACATCTCTGCTCATCCCAGGAATATCTCACCTGGGCATCTGGCTATGTGTCATGAAGATTATGAAGAGCAATTAGATACAGAAGAAGATGGAGAGAAAGGCCAGTGGTCCATGGTCATGGAGAGATGGTTGGCTTTGCACTCCCACAATCATGCTTACTACCAGTCCTATAAAAGAGTCTCTTAAGCTTAATTTACTGGATAGCTCATAAATTTAGTCTTTGTCTTTCTGTCTCTCTGTTTCTCAGTCTCTGTTTTTCTCTGTCTCTGTCTATCTCTCTTTCTCTCACTCACTCACTGTGCATGCATGAGTGCTGGAAGTCAGAAGATAACTCCCTCTCCTGGCACCTTGCAGGATCCCAGATTTGCACACAAATGTGTGTGCCCACAGAGCTACCTTGCCAGCCCAATTCAGCAAATATTTTTAAATAGCAACTGTATTGGGCAATTATGTAGGCTGTTCTTTCACAACCACTGAGGAAGGAAGGGTCCCAGACTATTCTTTGATGAAAGGCACGGTATCAGAATCCCCTGACATCCAACACTGCTCATTGGTCTAGAGTCACTTGGCCCGGAACAGCAAAGCAGTCAGCTGACCTAGTGGGAAAAGTGCTTCCTAAGGACAAATGACTTTAGCCAGGGCAGCCTGATCATCTCTCCTCTCTATGCCTCCCATACCCTTTGCCCCTTCCCTCCTTTCCTTCTCTGAAATACAATTTTTAAAAAACTGAGACGATATAAAGGGCAAAGAGAGAGAAGACCTAGGAAAAGAATTTCTGAACCCAAAATTCTTAAGATTAAAGATTCATTCTGACATTATTGCTCATGGCTGTTTCATTCATTCATTCATTCATTCATTCATTCGTTAAATTAAATTGTTGTTGTCACTGTTGTTGTTGTTTCTGGTGGTGGCGGCACTAAAGATGCAGCCTAGAGCTTTGCATAGTACTTCCTCTCTTGCAGAGTATCAGGCGAGTGCTCCTCTACCGCCAAGCAGCATCTTCAGTTTCTGACTCAAGGTGAACTCGGGAACATCTCCCAGATCCAGCTACCCTAGGCTGCATCCACACTGGAGGTTGAATTCTAAGATTTTTGAGAGACAGGACTAGTTTCATTAAATTTTGTACTCCGTAGCCTAGAGGATATTACTGAATCTGCACCTAAGAGCCCATCCCAAGGCTGGAGAGATGACTCAGAGGTTGAGAGTACTGACTGACTGACTGACTGACTGTTCTTTAGGAGGTCCTGAGATCAATTCCCAGCAACCACCTGGTAGCTCACAACCATCAATAACGAGGTCTGGCGCCCTCTTCTGGGAGGCGGGGATATACTCAAGCAGAACACTGTGTACATAATAAATAGATCGAGAGAGAGAGAGAGAGAGAGAGAGAGAGAGAGAGAGAGAGAGAGAGCCCACCACACAGAGTACCTACTGACCCACCAAGCACATAGCCAACACCACTATAGATAATTTAGGTCCTAAGCTCCTTTTTTTTTTTTTACTATGTAAGCTGGTTGCTTGTATTTTTCTAGAGCCCTAACATTGTATTATCTCAAAACAAAAGGATGTATTTACCCAGGACCTGAGAAAGCGACCTTCACAATTTAGGTTAGGAAATAAATGAAAGAACGGAATGGTGAGATATCCTAGGAAACTATATCAAGTATGCTGCATCAGAGGGATTTACAAAGCTTGCACCGTGGAGGAAGTACAACCATGAAAGTTCACAACAGTGCCTAGTCCTTTGCCAGGCAAAGCCATGTGTGTTACTGTGTCTATTGATTAGGACAGCTGCTGCAGACTGGGCACTGTTATCTACCTGCCTTTGGACAATGAGTCCACAAGATGATACAATACAACTTGCTGGAAGCCTTTCACCCAGTGGCTGGTGCAGTCAAGATTTGAGCGAGATTCTATATAATTGCAAGTTTGGTGCTTTGTATGGCATTCCAAAGTTCCCAGGGCCTGGGTTTAAATATGATTGATCTTACAATATAAAGTATCAGAGGTGCATGGGGAGTCATCGTTGTTACTGCTGTCATTGCTTGCAGATTATACAGGTTCAGCCTCAAGTGAATGGCACAGAAAGCGCTTCCTTCACCAAGCAAGTGTGAGCCAGTCCTGGAAGAAATCCTAGTTCCTTTGTCTTTCTGGTCTTCTGAAAAGCTGGGGTGTAGGGACAAGCCAGTTCAGAGCCTAGTGCTTGCCTTTCTGGCCTTCTGAAAAGCTGGGGTGTAGCGACAAGCCAGTTCAGCGCTTGCTGCCTGAAGCACCAAATGGGAAATGCGACAATGGTGTAAGACGAAAACCATATCGCAAGCATGTCGTCTTAGAATAACACTTCTCTGTCCAGCTTGATTTAGAAATGCAAGTCTGAACACCCCAGCCCCATTAGTGGGCACTGCTGCCCGCAGGATGTCCATTTTATCCCTCCAGACTCGGGAGATGCTCCCGCCACATACCTAGCCCAGTCTTCTGATCCCAAGGAGGGGCTGAACGGCTCACCTGTGTGGGTCGGAGTTTAATTACACTCATCAAGCGAGGGATTTGAGAAGCTTTAATTTAAAGCCGGTGTTGAAGGCTTATAAATTATTTTAAAATTTCCGAGGCATCCAGGCGCAACACACATCTTTTATAAATTACAAAGTATAATGCTGAAGAGGTTGGGTGCACAGAGGGGATGGGGATCAGAATGGATCCCAAAAGGTAAAACAGATTCCAGGCACCGAGGAAGAGCTCAGAGCACGCCTACCATTATTGTTAATGGGGCTGGGGGTGTTCAGAGGAACGCGGCACAATGCAAATCTGGTTCAGTTTCTCATTGCTCCCTGCCCACTCAGTAGCACTGAGCCCTGGTGAAATGTGTGTCAAGTTCTTCAAAACAATTATTGCTGCTGGAGGAAAAATGATCAGTAAAATACTCCAAATTTAACACCTCCTTAGAGCTGGAAATGAATTCTAGAAATGTTTTCATTCTGCTTAATATGAATCCACAGACATCTCAGCTGCAGTGTGAAAGATGGGAGAAAGATTTTAACAGATGATAATGAGTTTAGAAAGAAGTGCGCAAGGTCTAAAGGCCAGTTACACTCTGAGCTCTCACCATCTTGTGCAACCCACTTAACATCTTGGGGTGAGTCCTTTATGAAATCATCTCAAAAGATGTTTGTGCCAGTAATTTATGTTAGAAGTTAATAATGTAGGTTTCCGGTAAGAGTGGCTGGACATCTTCTCAGATGTTATTGGAGGGATTTTTTCTGTGGGAACCCTCGTGCGGAAAGGCAAGTGATTTCAATTCTAGGACCACTGTTGGGCTGACTCTACTGCTTCCTGGATGAAGAGATGACCTTGGAAAAGATCCTCAGCTAGAACTGAAAATACCTCGCAAAGAACATTCTACTGACCACAAGAGACAGAACCAAAAATTTTTGAGAGGCATGGGATAAAATGTCAAAAGGGAATCTCTTCAAGTTTGCTTTTCTGTTGCTATGATAAATACATGACCAAAAGCACCTTGTGGAGGAAAGGATTTATTTCCTCTTCCAGGTTACAGTCCATCATTAAGGGAAGCCAAGGCGGGGACTTAAACAGAAACCGCAGAGAAATACTATGTACTTACTTACTCCAGTCTCAAGTTCAGCTACCTTATATAGCAGCCTAGGGATGGTGCCTCCCACAGTGGGCTGGCTCCTCCTCCATCAATTAGCAATCAAGAAAATGCTGGAGGAAAAGTGATCAGTGAATGTGATGCCCTAGCGATGACATGCCCATTAGCCAGCGTGATGGAGGCAATTCTTCAAGAGAGGTTCCCTGCCAGGTTGATAGCTAAGATTAGCCATCACCAGGTCCATTATATCTGTACTGTAGCTGAGGCTCCAGAGACTGAGAGGAATCAGCTAGAATTAGGAGCCCCACCAAGTCCCAAGTTAATAGAAAATATAAAAAACGACGATATCCCTTTTTCTGATTGAAAAGCTTTGAATGAGCTTTGAAGATATTGGTTTTTGTTGCTTAGAATAAGTACAGTTAGGTCACACCTGAAAAAAGTCTGTCTGCTACATCAACTGTGTGGTTGAATGGAAAGTGCATCATGAAGCCTGATGACATAGTAGTAGAGGGTGGGCAGAAGGCAAATTATATAATAAACAGAACCACTTGCCATGCTAATTTGGGTATTGCCACACCAGGGAAGAAATATCCTCTGTGAAAGAACTGCCTCCATCATATTGACCTGCGGACATGTCTGTAGAGAAATTGTCTTGATTGATAACTGATGGAGGAAGGTCTAACCCACTATGGGCAGCACCACTCCTAGGCTGGTGCACCTGGGTGGTATGAAAAAAGCAAAGTGAGCAAGCCACAAAGAGAGCAAGACATTAAGAAGCATTCCTCTATGGCTTCTACTTTGGTTCCTTCTTTTCAGTTCCTACCCTGAATTCTCTCAGCAAATTTTGGAGTCTTAAGATAAAATAAAGCCTTTCCTCCCCTAGTTACTTTGGCCATGGTTTTTATGATAGCAAAAGAAAGCAAACTTGGACATGGTCATATGGATAATTGGAGGGGAGAGGAAATCCAACAGAGCCTATGGAGTGCACAAGATCAGGGAATGGAGAAGAAAATGCCTATTTCAGTTCAGTTACTCCAGAAAGAAAATGTGCTACCCAGAAACCAACTGAATGGTTCCTGGCATCCTGTCCAACCTGGAGGTTACTCGGGTTATGCCAAGCAGATAAGTTGGTTGCCATTCACTTCTCTCTTTACCATCTCCTAGAGCTGCAGAATCTACCAGCAGTGTCATGACCAACATAAATAGGTAGAAAGGGACAAGTATGAGGGAGGGGAGAGGACAACAAACATTTTCCTTTCTTTGCCATCCATGCCCAAATTGGGAGGAGAGAGAACAGTTGATTTTTAATTGAACTCCAGACTGTAATTATTACAACAGACTAGTTATTTTAACTACTTAAAATATACTTTTTATAGTTTGTTAACTACATGGGATTTTCCTGGACTTTATCTAGTAGGTGGGAGAAATGGTTCCCAGTGTGAAAAACCAATATCATCCTGAACCCCACTATCTCAGGTCTTGCCCTATACCAGTTTCAAACACTTCCTGGATATGATGCTCTAGTGAGGATGAGGATAAGATGATGATGATGATGATGATTGATGATGATGATGCCACTCTCTGGTGTAGGTGTGATATGGTCCATTCCCCAATCTAGCCATGTCACTGAGATACCTGTCCTGGTTGTAGAGCTGAGAAAGTTCTGGGGGTTTCCTGCTTCTCTCCCGTCTCTGGAAATTTAGCTGTCCAGGAATAACACTTTCAGATCTGCTTGATTGCTTCTAGACTGCTCATTTAAGCCAGGCATTCACTTTGATGAAAAGAGCTCATTTCCCTTCGTTTATCAGTGAAGAAGCCCAGAGAAGTTAAGGTGTTTGCTAAAAAAAAAAAAAAAAAATTGTTCTTTTATTGCAAATGAGAAAAACAAAGGCAGAGCTGATGAGATGGCTCAGCTGGTAAAGGTACCTACACCCAAGCCTGTTGACCCGACATCCCCAGAACCCATATGGTGAAAGGAAAGAACCTACTCCCCAGAAATTATCCTCTGACCTACAGACACACACACACACACACACACACACACACACACCATTAAGTACATAAATAAATGTAATTTTAAAAAGTGAAAGGCAGAAACAAAAGAAAGGCATAAAGTAAAGGAGAGAAAAGAAAATTCAGAGAAAGGGGAAGACTTATTAAATACTGTATTTGAAAATATCAGGCATTGGTCTCTGTCTATATGAGCATCTCAATGTTCAATTCATGTTGTCCTCAATATATCTTTCTCTGTACCTTAGAAATGCATTTTTCTTTCTGTAAGGTAACATGAACGACCACTAGGTCTACCTTTATGAGCGGTCAGTTGGCCAACATCAGCAAAACTGAAATGGGCCACACATTGGATTTCATTGTTGTAGTTGAAAATACAATGTCCAGTGTGAACCTACTGAGCATAGCTCTCAACCTTTTTAGGGCTAAAGAGGAAAGATCAACTGTAGGGAAAACACAGAGTCTAAATAGGAAGGAGCTTATGTCATTTGACGATAGGAACCCAGGCAATGGGCAGGTGCAAAGGACAGCAAAATAGAAAAGCTAATACAATTTACATCTTTTGATTCCTAAACTCAAGGTCTATGTAGACACAATATAATTTCAATGATGTATTCCTCTTTCAAACATTGTATTAATTAGTATTAATATGGAGAAATTAGGGTTCAAGCATGAATTTACCTTGCCCTCCTGGGTAAATTATCTGCTAAAAATAAACCCATGTAAACAATATCATTTTCTGTACATGACAGCAAATGAAACCGTCAGCCTTGTTTTATTAGTATTGGTCAAGAAAATCATTTGTGCCCTAATTTGTTCTGACACTAGAGAAAACTCTAATTTGATAAATGCCTGATTCAGGATTACAAAATGTCTCTCCTTTTACACCAATGAAGCAACATTTACAGTAAGCTGCCAAGAGAGGCAAATGTTTTCTTCAGTGCTCTCTGGAGTTCTGTCAACCTATCAAAATTAATTCCAAGAGTAGAAAGAGCCTAATATGACTTGTGGAAGTGACATAGTTGTTAATTTGTCTGACAAGAGATCAAAGGCATAAACAGAATGATTAATGTGAAGTTTGGGGGTTTTCCTTTATTTGTTTTCTTGTACAAGAAAAGGAAACCTTTTATGCTCTTAAACAAAGGATAGCTAGATTTTTAAAATTCTGGATCCCTATTGCTCATAACTCTAAACAGTCTATGGAGTGAGAGTTGACAGTCTAGAAGTGGTCTATCCTATATCCCATCCCAAGATATTTGGAAAGCAAAAACTGTGTGAATAAGAGGCACGAGGACTCTGGTATAGAACAGGCTCCCAGACCTCTCCACATGTGCTTTGCTGAATTTACCTGGGACTGGGGTCTAGAGCATGTTATTCATTGCCTAAGTTGAGGTAAGACAAGTGGGCATCTGGGGGATCTGGAAGAGAGTGCCTAAATTAGACACAGTACAAGATGCTTTGTGTCATTGAGAGCACAGCGATTCACAGCTGTAATTTTAAAGAGATTTTTCAGTTAAATCTTTGTATTCACACTAACTTCCTGAGAAAGATGGGTTCCTGTAACTTTCCCAGCGAGAGGGCTTGGATAGTGTGTGGTTTCCACAGGGTTTCTAGTCTAATAACAGAACTAGACTGGATCCAATTTTATCTTTTACCAGCTCTTTTAGACTTCTGGCCTATGGCCAAGCATTGAATGAAGGCCTCTTTGAGAGTTAATAAACTTCCACAAATCTATATAGCTGTCATCTATCCATCGAGGCAGCAACTTGGCCCTGTTGCCCACATGTGTCATAGAAGAAGAGGATGAAGTCACTCCAAGAGGAATGACCATGACAGAGGGACATAGTAAAGAGCCGATCTCAACCCTGTGATCCTGCTTTCAGGAAACACTAGTGCCCCAGGTGTGAGTCTCAAAGACTGTCACAGCCAACAGGGGACAACAGCTGGAAGGATGGGGGCGGCCTGCACAGAAGGAAGGCTTTGTGCTAGCTTGGTGTGGAAACTCTCAGCGAGGGCAGCAAGGGCTTTCAAATGAATTTCCTATCATTTATCTTCTTATCAAAAGGTTTAATCACTTTCCGCTCTCCTGACTCGGAGGGGTAATGAGCTGATTCTGACCCTACCGATACAATGTACAATAGAAACAATTGAGAGACTATTTGGCCTTGGAAATGAATGTTTTTATTGTATAACATCACTAAAAACACAGCTAAAGGAATGTTTAAAGAAGAAAATCAATTTCCCTAATCCCTCACACAGCTACTCTGTCCCTGGGCTGCCTGTTGGTCTTTGTGTGTGCACCCAGATGAGATTTATGCGATAGAATATTAAATGTCATCTCAGAGCTTCAAGAAGCCTAATACGTTTTGAAATGGGATGGACCTGTGGTTTTTGGAGAAGAAAGTGAGTCCTTCATGGCTTGCCAATTCATCTCTAGAATATAAAATGTACTCAGAATCAGGGCTTTAATGAACAGTTGGGATACCTTATTCTGGAAATGGTTAAAAAATAATAATAATAATACTGGGCATCCCTTGAGGGCAAAGTCTGTATCATATCGCTTGACGACTGATGACTGGATTAATGAGCGCACCTCTTTAAACAAAGTGCCTTTATGTGATAGCAGCTGTATTAAATAACAGAAGCCACCTGAAACCTGAGCCATTCTGAGAGAGGTATGGGGCTGCTCCTTCTTGTTCCCCTGGCCTGGCTCTGAAAGGTTGTCTTCGAAAGTGATTCCGGCTTATCCAGCCTTCCATTTCTGTCCTCTTCCCCAGGTCAAAGGCAGGGACCTGAGTCTCTTCACAGTTCTCCACCATCAGAGGGAATGTCCTTTGCAGCTAATCAATCATTTAGCTCCACTGAAGGCTCATCCCTGATGCTGCCACTTACACTGTCAATCTCTTTAATTGTATCTTGAGGGTGGACTTGGGTGCTCGAAAGTGAAAGGTATAGGCGGAGGTAGCGGGTCCTGGATGCACCACCCAGTCTGCATGCCCCTCAGAACCTGTTAAGTAGGGATACTCTGAGGCTCCACCCCTAACAGCCCTGAATCAGGATGACAGGGCATCAAGGCTCTACTTGGTGCTGATGGTGCCTAGGAATCACACCTTGAGGACTCAGAAGTGTTCAATGAATTCACTCTCCTGGAGAATCCCACCCAGGTTCTATCAGGAGCAAAAGAGACCGATTATTGGTTTTTGATATCTTGCTGTCAGAGCATCCAGCAAGGCAGCCTTTCTCAGCCCCACCCTTTCCCATAGCCCATCTCTTTGTCTCCTTCCTTAGCATGGTCTCTGTCCCTCCTTCTTCTGCACACATACTTGTCCAGCACACAGAATTCCATTTATCTGTTTCAGTAGACTACTTTTACAAAGACAGCGGTTGTGCAAATCTGAAGCCACGTTTTAGGAAATCATATTGGTAGAGTATCACATTACTCACAAAACAAGAATTAAAAATATGAACCCTGTGAGAAGGAAAAAAGTCTGTCAAAAGTTGCATAATTCCAAAACTGACAGGGACCTTGGAGACAGTTCTCATGCTCCCACATGCCAGGCCACACAAATGCCTGCCTGTCTTTTTTCAGGGTCTGTGATTGATAAACCTATTGTTTACATATTTCAAAGTGTTAAATAGTATCTTGGTGACTGTTTTGCTAAGATTTTGATACCAATAAATAGCATTTATTATGCCTTAAATGTCTATTAGGACATCATCCTCTAGAAGATCCCTAATGA
Source organism: Mus minutoides (assembly GCA_902729485.2). Lineage (NCBI taxonomy): Eukaryota > Metazoa > Chordata > Mammalia > Rodentia > Muridae > Mus > Mus minutoides. Next base: position 220,291 of record LR753568.1, read on the forward strand.
GCAAGATCTCACACACAGAGGCCTATCTACTCCAAATTGCATTTCTCTGCAAGGGAAGCTGATGTGGTTCAGTGCCAAAACAAAGCCCAGCCATATTCTCTGGTGTCTTGTTAATGGAGGGAGAGGTTCTGCAAAATAGTTAAGATAATGTTAAGAAAATAAAAAGCTACTTTACAGAAAAAAACAACACAGTAATTGCAGATTTATGTTCTCCAGGAATACATCTGACTTTGTAGTTATTGCTATGGGAAAATTTGTCTTGACTTACACAAAGTCTTCAGAAAAGCAATCCTGGTATAAAATATGACACCATGTCTATGAGAAGATTCTATTCCTAGGGCCCTGGAAGTCTGAAATATTCCATGATGTGTTCAGTGTCATTTCTCTACTTGGATAGAGAACCCATTCAGTCATGAGGGCTGAGGGTGGGGAGCTCTGTCTCCCTTTGTCCCCAGAAGTCCTACATACGATCTTGCATGCTGAAGATGTCCAACCACATGGCAATTTCAATCTCACTATCAAGGGCAATTGAGGGGGAAGGGGAGGATCTCTCTATATAGTCTTGACTGTCCTGGAACTCACTCTGTAGACCTCTGTAAACCAGGCCAGCTTCTCAAACTCAGAAAGATCCCCTTTGTCTCTGCTTCCAGGGGGCAGAATTAAAGGCATGTGCCATCATACACAGCTTAATAATGATCCCCCAATTTATATGTTTGTTTGTTTGTTTATTCAAGCTTTGGTATTGACCAATTGTTCTTGTCTATTATGAGCACAAGGTGTTTTACTTGATGGTATCTTAGTTCCTCTCCTATACAAGAGTACTGTGTTCTGCTCGACAGCTCTTGTTTGGAAGAAATTGCTCTTGAAGCACATTCATAGTGAGGAAGGGCAGTGTCAAGGAGCTTCCAGGCTCTTATTCCTGGACCCACTCTTGTCCTGCATGTGGAATCCCTCATGATATAGGACACAACCTTCCATCCAGTTTCTCTCTGTAAGACCTATGATGGGACCTTCTTTGCAGTAAGATATACAACTGCATCTCAGGAGACAGGGCAAGGTTGCCCAGGGCTTTTGTGGTCCAGAAACAGGTAGTATGTAAACCTTGAGTATCAAGAGATAAATGATAGAGACAGGAGGAACCTGTAGAAGACAGGCTAAAAATGAATTATCACTTGAATGAGAGGGACCAGACTCAGCTACATACTCTCTACAAACAGCCCCCCAGATTCTCACCTCAAATGAGTATTGGCCAGACCAAGGGAGATAGAACTGAACTATATAAACTAGTTGCTTAGCAGTAAAATAATTGACTATTGGCATTATCATATGGTTTAACTTAAAATTATAACTGAAGGTGTGAGGTCCTCTGAAATCAACTATGGTGAGAGTAAGTGACACCAAGAGGCAGGCCAGCTCTGTCCCGAGCCATGGGGTAGAGTGGGGAGTGGTCTTCAGAATCAGTTCCCTCCAGGTAGTAAATGCATGGGACACAGGAGACCATTCCTGTGAGTGGCTACCAGGTCAGAGGACATGTGGCACTATAGTTATGACTCAAGCGCATCCCAAGGGCAAGAACAAGTCTCCGTGTATCAGGACCCAACAACTAATCTCTGAATAAAATTAGAAGCCTCATCAGATCAGTGAAGGACCAATAAAAACACAAGTCTCCTCATTACAGAGTTAGATAACACAGCAGTTCTGGGGGAAGTGAGCACCTGGGAAATCTCTAGGAAGAAGGAAGAGGATACGGTGTTTACTAAAATTATTTGATCTAAAATGTGTTGTTTTCATGGCACATCGTGCAAAACTGTTGCTTCCCAGGGTGCCTCTTGGCTCATGAGAGACAAGTTGGGCCGAAACTGTATATACATCTATGAGCAAGAAGTTCATAGTGTAAACCGGGCTTCTACTCTTTAAAAGAAATATTAAAGCACTTTAGGGGAAAACGAACTGTTTCCAAAGACCTGGGACTTATTTCAGAAACACCAAATACATATAAATAATTGATATAATATTAATAATAGATTAATTATTCATTGAAATAGGTTCCCTAAAGATATGGCTGAGGAGAGCCTAGATCAGCCCAGTTGGCAATGGGTATTTGAGAGTAAAATTGCTTCAAATGCGTTCATTCAAGCTTTTCAATAATTCAACCTGCTTCTATCATTTTATTCTGTACTTTAAAGATTTTAAACTATCCATTTAATTCACTAATTCATTTGAAAATATATGAAAGTTATCATGCCTAGTATCATGGGTCTACAAAGATGAATCAGGTAAGAAGATTTGCCTTTAAGGATATTTCTATGAGCAGGGGCACTAAACTAGGAAGATTAGAGTCAATGAATATTCTTCAAAGTAGAAAAACATTAAGTAGTCTATGAAAGACACAGTGCCAGGGGTTCCTGAGGGAAGGTGTTGCTTCCAGCGAGGGCTGAGGAATGACTTCGGGAAGAGGAAACAGGACTAAAGTTGCTGAAGGCATCACCTGCCCAGGGAGGAAAGGGCAGGAGAGGAAATTGTCCTATGGAGATCTCCATGGGTTGTGTTTGACCACTTGTGTAAGAAATTTTGCATAGCCTCAGGGCCAAGCTGAAGTTTGGGATGTGATTTTGAAGGTGTTAAAGAGCAGCTGTGTCCAAGAGCGTGAGAGAGTTCCCTTAAGAACTGAGAGTAGATCGGAGCCTGTTGAGAGAGGGCGAGTGATCAGCAAAGACACACTCTATGTACATTCCTGAGATTCCTTAGAAATTACTGGTATCTCAATAAAATATGGATGTTGCATAAAAAAAAAAAGAACGGAGAGTAGGGATTTGTCAGAGATCTTCATGCAAATTCTTAGTGCTTCACGCAAGCAAAAGAGGAGCCAGAGCAGTAGTGTCACACACCTTTAATCCTAGCAGTTGGAAGGCAGAGGCAAGTGGATCTCTGAGTTCAAGGCCAGCCTGCTCTACTGAGTGAGTTCCAGGGCAGCCTGGGCTACACAAAGAAACCCTGTCTTGAAAAACCCCAAACCAAACCAAAGGAAGATGTGTTTTGAAAATGGTACATTGTTAACTCAGCTTTGTCTACCATGATGTTAAAAATATTCCACCAACCCATGCCTGAGGGTCACCAAGGAAGTCCTGGCTGTACATGAACAGTGCTTCATAGGGTGAGAGTAAAAAGTGACCATTGAGTTCATGCTGGTTTTCTTTTTCAAACAGTGCAGGAAGAAAATGAATGAGGCTTAAAGCTGCATTACTTCAGTATAAGGACATTGAGGCATGTCTTAGCAATATCACTTCACCCTCATGACTACAGTGACTAACTCCAAAGAGGAGCTATGTGGAAGTAATACATGAACAAATAAAATTTTAAAAAAGGAAAATAACATGGTATACAGGCTATGGATAAGTGTTGTTGTCGTCATCTTTTGAGACAGGCTTTCTCCATGTAGCCCTGGCTTTCCTGGAACTCACTCTGTAGACCAGGCTAGCCTCAAAATTAGAGATGTGCCTGCCTCTGTCTCTCAAATGTTGAGATTAAAGATGTGGACCACCATGGCCAGCTGTGCTTTGAATAAATCATAGTATATAGTACCATTATGATTTGATACATATGATGTATCATTTAATTTTTCTCATCAACACTATGCATTATAGTACTTCTATTTGTTGATAAACAACATGGGCTCAGAATAATCAATAAGGCTTAAAAGAAGCAAAATTGCAAATTGAAATAGGACCTTAATTATATTCTAGACCCTTTTGACTTTTCCCTTTCCCTCTGAAACCGTGATATTTGCTGGGAGAAAGAGGCAAGCGCTAGGCTGGCTCATTTCATGGGCTCTGTTTGAAATTAAAAGGCAAAGGTGTGTTGTTAAGGGTATTTAACCAACATGCTGGGCATTTTCCAACGAACAAGAGGTGCTCAAAGGGTGTGGTGATGGAAGAATGAAGGTTGGGTGCCCTGGGCTCTTGGTTTTGCCTAACAATCCTAAGTCTGGTCCTAACTAGGATCAGAACGGTTTCCCTTCTGGGGGCGTCCCTGGCATACAACTTCAAAAATGAAGGCTCGGCCTGCAGAACTACCCTGTGATGTCACACAGTGGCCAAGTACTGATGCTGAAAGCCCGGAGGCACAGCCACCACCAGCAACTCTGCCAAGAGCTTTGGTCAGCATCCATGAAGTTTGTTCTGCCATTTCTTCTGTATTAAAGACAGAGCAAGGAAGCCTTCCTTTCTTTGTTACCAATGCCTCAAAGTCTGCATGATAAATCAGTTCAAAGACGCCAACTTAGAGGTCATAAGGGCCACCTATTATCATAGACCAAACATCATCAGGGTTACAGGATTTATCTTCTTGTTCACAATCCCTGATTTGTCTCCTGTAGCAAGAACCATACATCAAGCCAGAGGAACCTAGGCCAAGAGTCTTGGGCACCAGAGAAATGGGACTTACTTAAAAAAAAAACAAAAAAAACAACATTTGATTTGGATTTGTGGTATAAATAAATGAAGGTAAGAGAAATGACAATTATCTAGAAAACAAGTGTGTGCATTCTGCTTGTCTTTGGAGCTAATGCGTAGCCAGTGTTTCACCCCACTGTCTCTGAAAGCATCAACCAGACAATCTTTTTAAGTCTCCAGACAGGGAACAGGCCTTCTTGGCCAGGTATCAGTGGGTGTGTGGCCTTTCTGAAACCATGTGCATCATTGTGTGGGTTCCCCATACCACCGAGCATCGTTTTCCGGCTAGAGATTCTAGGGATAACTGTGGATTCTGTGGGTAGCCTATATGGAACCCATAGTTACCTTGAGAGAACGATGAGCTAAAATTGCCTGTGAACTTGTGCCCCAGGGAAGATAGTCCTCTATTCTTGTTTCCTGAGAAGCAGAGCCCTTTGTTCCCACACTGCCGTGGTCTGTTGTCACCTGCCTCAAACACAGCTTGGGGGCTCCATGGCACAACTCTGGAATTGATATCTAGCATTTCAGAAATTGGTAGCAGTTTCTCTGTGACTCTTCTGTGGCCACTTGGCCCCATCCTCCTTGGCTCTACTTTCATACTTTGCGAGGTAGACATGAATACTCCTTTTCATTTAGTGTAGCTACCAATGAGATTTCTGCAAGACCTTCCCAGACACAGAGCACAAGGAAATTCAGAGGCCTCTTAACATTCAGAGTCCTTTGAACTGAAGGAGCTTCTTTGCCTCCAGGAAAAGAATGTAGCAGTTCTGCAAGGAGCTGTGTGAGCTACATAATCCCGTTTTAACGGAAAGCATACCCCCTAGAGGTAAACAGGGGCTAGCTATCAGAGAGACCTCAGAGCTGCAGTGGCCTCCCAGCCCTGGGAGGTGTGACAGCAGCAGAATCTTAAGAAGTTAGCTGACAACAGCACACACACACACATACACTCTCTCTCTCTCTCTCTCTCTCTCACACACACACACACACACACACATGCACATTAGGAAAGGCAGGGAGAGAAGCCAAATTCAGAAGCTGGGAAATGGAGGTTCAAAGGACCCTTCAGAGAGCCTCTCCTCTTGCCTCTCTGGAATAGATGCCCTGAGGGTCCTTGGCTGTAGGTAGGGCTCAGTGGAGAGGCAGTGAGGGTTGAAGGCTTCGCTCTACTGAAAGCCCAGATGCCCTGCCAAGCATTCTGCCTGCGCAGCTGCTTCACTTGGGATGAGAAGAGGAAAGAAACTGTGGCCAATCAGAAAGCCGTAGGTCTGCACCATTTCTGTGACAGGCACGTGTATAGAAGAGCTCCAGGCACAGGGTCTTCTCTTCTCAGAAGGCAGACACCTGTGCTGCTGATCTCACTTCCTGAGCAAGGGAAGGATGCAGGGAAAACACCTTGCCCTGACTCACCTCATCTTGCTTTTAAAACAAATGTTTTTTTTTTCTTTTTGAGAATTTTATACATGAGTATTTTATTTGCATCATTAGTAACCCTCCATCTCCCTCCCTCCAACTGTTCCATGTCACTCCTGCTCACAAATCCATGACCTCTTCTTTAACTATTGTTACACACACACACACACACACACACACACACACACATAAATACAACCTACTGAGTCCACTTAGCGCTGTTCTTATGTAGATGTATTTAGGGCTGACCACTTGAGATGGGAAGACCTAACAGGGTTTCATCCCTAAAGGAGATGCTTCTTATCTCAGCAGCTGTCCCCCACCCCCACTGGGACTTGTGAGCTTTCCCCCACATTCATTAGCATGTCAAGTGATGTCCTCATCACGCTGGTCTTGTTTAGGTCTCCACATTGTTGAGGGTCCTTGGGTATAGTTTCCCTGTCATATATAGAAGACAGTGCCTTACAGCAGATTTCCTGGTCCTCTGATTTTTACAATCATTCTGAACCCTTTTCCACAATGTTCCGGAGCCTTAAGGATACTTGTGTATCAGAGATGTATTAACCAGCCTTGGCCACCCTACATTTAGTTGTTTGCTGCATTCTGACCAGCTGTAGCTTTCTATAGCGGTCTTCATCTACTGCTAAAGAACTTTTTTCTTTAACAGCGCCCTGTGTCCTCAGCTCTGTTGTTGGTTTTTTTTTTTTGAGGGGTACCAGTGGGAACCTTGGCACTAAGTTCTATCATCCCTTCCATTGGCAAGTCCAAACAGGTATCAGAAGCCTGGAACAAGCCAGTGAGGCAAAAGCCAGAGCAGCCCAACCTCCTCCACCCCTCGAGAAGGTGTGGCCAATGCCACAAGGCTGCTTTTTCAAGAAAGCAGGAAATCTGTGTTTATAGGTGAAATGTTCTGTTTATAAAAGCGTAGCTATGTAGGACAAGCTTGGCCTGGGGCTACTGTCTGCTCCCCTTCCTCTGAGAAGGAAGCTCCCCCATAGAGGGCTGTACTACACAACCCCAGCCCCTGCCTCAAGCACACTGCTAATGCATCGGAGTCACACGGGGCACAGCCGGTGCTGTCATGCAGAACAGCTGGTGCTAGGGAGTCCTAAGGCTGAGTAAGTTATTTCCTTAAATCCACAAAGCCACAGACACCCTAATCTAAGCAGTAACTTGAGTCTTTCCATTTCGGGTTTGGACCAAGTTATCGTTTCCTTACCGGCTGTTGGAGAAATGGCCTGTCCTTGCCTCCTCTGGCCATGTTGGGACAGAAGTAGTAATCCTTAAGCACTTCGTGCTCTTCTGAACACAGATGACCATAGCAGCGCAGCTATGGCATGACTAAACATGGTACTGGGGGTGCTATGAATCCTTGGGAGTCCTATGACAGAGCCCTCATGCATATATCTGTGAAGTTCTAGAAGCACTCACTATTTTTATTCCCTCTAGTTCATTGCCTCTGCCGAGATGAAGTTAGGGAATGAAAATACTGAGATGGCTCAGAGCCTCACCTGATGGCAAAAGCCTGTTATCCCAGCACGTAGGAAGACTGAGGCCAGGTGAGTTCAAAGGCAGTCTGAACTAAATAGGGAGGCCCTATCTCTAAAAAAAAAAAAAAAAAAAAAAGGAAGAGGAAGAGAAGCAAGAGAGATAATGTCTCAAGACAACTCACTCTTAGGATTTACATAGAGGGGTCTCATCTCGCTATCTCTTTGTGGGGCCTCCCTTGGTCCCACAAATTCTGTGCTTTTTAAAATCTATGGCAAGATAGAATTTCTTTCCCACCCCCTTCTCTACCTTCATTTATCCCTTTTCAGGAAATTAGAGGAAAATATAACAGCTATGAAAGTTTTTCGCTGACAATACATAAATATCAGAAAGGTTGCTTTGCTCCCAAGATGATTGGTTGTGAACAGACTGAGCCCAAATCCCCTTTCACCAATACACTCTGGGCATCACTGATTAAATCCCTGGACACTTGTCTCCCACATAGCCTTCAGGCTCAGGGTATCTGCAGTTGGTGAAGTCGTTGTCTGTATCCACATCCATCCAAGTACATCAACAAAGCAGTCGCCTATTTCTACATGATCCTTGTGAGGCATATGCAATTTAGACTGAGCTAGATGTACCTTTGATCCCAGGACCCAGGAAGTAGTGACAGAAGGATCAGGATTTCAAGGCCATCCTTAGTTATATAGTGAGTTTGAGGGCAGCCTGTGATATATGAGGCCCTGAAATAAGAGAATAAATAAGTAAATGTATAAAGAAATTTCTTTTTCAAAAAGAATATTTTTGAAAATACAAGAATAAAAATATGAGGGAGGATGATTGTGGTATTATTAATAAAATATTAACTGTGGAAAGAACCATAATTAATAATTAACCATTGATATCATTGCTTATTCCAGCTTTGCTTTTGAGCACAGAAATACCATTCATGACTTTACTTTCTCAACTATTTGCTTAGCAAGCCAATTAACAATCGTTCACCTCTGCCACAGTCTCTAAAAGTCATTTTGTAAGGATTACTAGAAATACCAGGTCTTGGCAGAGTTTGTAGCTCGTTCTTGTAATCACAGGACTTGAGAGCAGAGAAGAATTACCACTAGCTGGAGGCTGACCTGATCTATGCCAATCTAGCGAAGGTCACATAGGAAGATACTGATCAAATAAACAAATAAATACAAAAAATTAACAACAATGTATTGTATATTTAAAAACCAGTAAGAAAGCAGGCTTTAAGTATTCCTGAAACAAAACTGTGGTCAGCATGGGAATTAATGTATGTTAGTTCGATTTTGCTATTCCACAATGAAATGTTTAACCCGTATTTCAAAGCATCCTGTTGTATACAACAAATATGTACAATATTTGTTCATTTAAAAATGAAAGGCAAAATATCTCAACAAAAATGCAAAAAAAGCTCAACAAAAATTTGCATGTATGCATGTATATATGTGTGTGTGTGTGTGTGTGTGTGTGTGTGTGTGTGTACAAAGTATAGATATAGATATGTAAACTATGTGATGGAGATAGAAGTCTCTTGAGCTTCAACAAAAGGCAAGAGGAAAGTGATTGAGGCAGGAAAAATCAAGGAAGCTTCTTGGAGGTGATAGTTGATCTAGAACTTGGGGAATGAGGACAACCTATTGAATCTTCAGCAGTAGGAATAATTCTGCCCCTAAACTAAGATGAAAAGCAAAGGGAACCAATCAAACAACAGGAAAAAAAAAGTAGATAATTCAATCAAGAGATTGGGAGAGGTTTAAATTTAGCATCTATTAAAAATTATTTTATTATTATCTTAAAATTATGTGTAAATTTACATATTTATGTAAGTATATGCAAGTGAATGCAGGCACCTGTGGAATTCAGAAGAGGGTGTCACATCTCCCAAAGCTAACGTTACAGATAGTTGTAAACTGCCCAGTGTGGGTTCTGGGAGCCAAACGTGGTTCTTCTGCAAGAGCAGTATATGGTCTTAATCACTAACCCATCTCTGTAGCTCCTAAATTCAATACATTTTGGAACTTAGCTCAAGCAAAATTGTTCTGTTAGTGGTGGTACCTGGCCTGGCAGCAAAGCATAAAGCAGCCAGAAGGCTAAGCAATCAAAGATAACAGACTAAGCAACAGATATAAAGTGAACGTTTATGTTCTGACTAGTTTTATACAAACATATGCACACATAGGAATGGGTATAATAGTCAATTTTAGCAGTATGAACCAACTAAGATACTGTTATCTTGCTCCAGTTTCATGTGAAAGTCTCCTATCAAGCCCTTTGCTTGAAAACTTGGTGTCTTAGTCAGAGTTTCTATTCCTGCACAAACATCATGACCAAGAAGCAAGTTGGGGGGGCGGTTTATTCGGCTTACACTTCCATACAGCCAAGGAAGTCAGGTCAGGAAGCAGGACCTGACGCAGAGGCCATTGAGGGATGTTCTTTACTGGCTTGCTTCCCCTGGCTTGCTCAGCCTGCTCTCTTATAGAACCCAAGACTACCAGCCCAGAGATGGTCCCACCCACAAGGGGCCTTTCCCCCTTGATCACAAATTGAGAAAATGCTTTACAGTTGGATCTCATGGAGGCATTTCCTCAACTGAAGCTCCTTTCTTTGTGATAATTCCAGCTGTGTCAAGTTGACACAAAACTAGTCAGTATACTTGGTCTGCAGTTGGTGGACCTACTTTGGTAGACTGTGAAACCTTTGGGATTCAGGACCTCCTTGGGTCATGGGACAAGAGCCTTGAAGGTTAAGTCTACGTCTAACTGCCATCTGTTTACTGATGTAGCACAATGTAACAAGCTACACTGCCATTTTTCACTGCCCTAGACAGTTCCAGATCAGACTCACTAGGCTTCCTTGTATTTGAGCTTGTGGCAACACAGTACAGCACAACTGCAGAAAATGCTATTCACTTCGTGGTAACCAGGAAGACACAGAGATAGGAGGAGACCAGAGTAGAATATCCCCAGAAAAGGCACACTTAATGACATAACTTTCTTCCTCCAAGCCCTATCTCCTGAAAATCCTTCCACCTTTCCGTAGTAGCAATGGACTAGGGTCAAGCCATCTGAACACATGGATCACTGGAGAAAAGTCCACGCATCAAACTGCAACTCACCCAACACAGTGGCTATCTAAGCCAAGTGCACAGTTATTCGGGGCAGTGCCAAGCAATAGCCAACTGCCCCTGGAACTCTTACACATATTCATCCACACTTCTGAAAATGCAAAGAAGGAAAGCCCACCTTACTGAAAGAGACTCTAGAATCTTCCTCACGAAGACAGTTGGATTCAACTCAAAAGTGTCATTGGACACATTTGTTGACTGCTGTCTATTGATTTCTAAGCAGTAATTTTCCCACCATGTCCTAGAAATAATGCCATCAGCAATGAGAATATTGGATACTTATGCCCATCAGTCAACCTCCCTGTTACACAATGTCATTGTGTTGTAGTTCCGCTGGCTAACATTATTATCCACTGAACTGATAGGGAACCCAAGGTGTAGGGGCATAATCTGAACTTGACAGAACCACTGAATCTTCCCCAGAAAAACTCTTTGGACTATTCTTAAAAGAAAACTCATTTCAAAAGCAACCATTAATTCCAAATATGCATTATAATGTTTGCTATTTAAGCAAAGGGAAGAGGGCAACCATGCATGGCTTATTTCTTATCTTGCCTCATTACACAGGCAAATTAAAGTTCCACACACACAGAATAGTGAGCCCCATTTTTGGTTTTGTTTTTCTTAATCCCACAATGGAGTTTCTGGTCTACTAATCAACCTCATGCCTGGC
>LR753567.1:4665-50810 GCA_902729485.2 Mus minutoides
GATTCCTTGCTGCTAGCCATGAGCGTTGGGGACTGTAGTGGGAGCCATGCTATGATGACCCTGGAGGCTCTGGGAGGTTCCATTTCACCCGTCTCACCTCATTGGGTTCAGTGGTTCACTGTAGTTACACCAGACATGGTGTGGTTGGTCCTCTGTAGATTCTATGTCCCCTAGATTCAACGGCCTATACTGACCATGTAGACACTTTTATTATTCCCTTAACAATTGAGTGCAACACCTATTTACCTAGCACTTATGATGTTAGGTGGTCTAGAGACGGTTTAAATAGATAGGAGAATGTGCGTAGGTTATATGCCAGCACTGTACCATCTTACATAAGGTAGTTGAGCATCCAGGGATTTGAGGATCTAGCTCCACGGATGCTCAGGACTGACAGTATTAACTTGGCACATGGTGTTTCATGTGATGGCCTAATATAATCTGAGTGACTTTCCGTTGTCAAATAAAGCAGTGGTTTAAAGAACATAAAAATAAAGTAAATCAAAATAAAATAAAGCAGCAAAACAAGAGGTTTCCTCAGCAGTACAGTGCACAGAGCGCTCATACGGTCCCTGCACAGAGCTCTCATACGGTCCCTGCACAGAGCGCTCATACGGTCCCTGCACAGAGCTCTCATACGGTCCCTGCACAGAGCGCTCATACGGTCCCTGCACAGAGCTCTCATACGGTCCCTGCACAGAGCGCTCATACGGTCCCTGCACAGAGCGCTCATACGGTCCCTGCACAGAGCGCTCATAAGGTCCCTGCAGAGAGCAGGTGCATCCAGAGTTCTCCACAGAAAACTCAAGCTTAGTGTAGAGAATAAAACTTCTGGCTTTCTTAGCATTAAAAACACCCGTGCGTTATTTAGCATGACATCCCCACAGCCTGTCTTGTCTGGATGGGCGAACTCGCTCATAGGTTCAAACTGGCCTCATAACAGCTAGGGATACCAGTTAGACCAGCTAGAAAGCTAGAAGACAGAGGTGGAATCCCCACTGTGCCTGAGGTAGGCATAGGTGTCCAGGCTGATTTCCTTCTGGCTGATTCATGGGATTCCAGGGATACGATGCCTCTGCTTCAACATGAGTGGAATGTCCTGGTTTTCTTTGCTTGCATTCAGGAGTGTGGAACTGCCCACCTGTCCATGGACTCTCTCTGCCTCTGAGATCTGGATGTTTCAAGAGGCCCTTGAAGTTCCATGGAGATCGTTGAACCTGTGTTGGAGACAATTCAATCAATTTAAATTACACTAATTAACTCTTCTCCCCTTTGTGAGACATAGTCTTGCTACGTAGTCCTGGCCGCTCTGGAATTGATGTAGACCAGGCTGGTCTCAAGCTTGTGCTGGTCAGCCCCCCTGCCTCTTGATTGCCTCTCCATACTTTGGCCCAGGGAGGGTGTAGTCCACCACACATCAGTGTAGCCTTCTGATCCCCATGATTCTGACTGTGTGAAGGCATTTATGAATAGTTATTATTATCATCAAGAACAACTACATCAGGAAAGCCAAGAACTATCCTAGGCACATACCCTGGAAATCAAAATCCAGGTCCCGAATTTCTTTTTTTCTTTTATTTTTTCTTTTTCTTTTTTCTTTTATTTTTTTTTTTTTGGTTTTTTGAGACAGGGTTTCTCTTTATAGCCCTGGCTGTCCTGGAACTCACTCTGTAGACCAGGCTGGCCTCAAACTCAGAAATCCGCCTGCCTCTGCCTCCCAAGTGCTGGGATTAAAGGAGTGCGCCACCACGCCCAGCTTCAGGTCCCAAATTTCACATGGAAGGAAAATATTTGCAATGCATGCCAACCTCACATTTTCTTATGTTGGAACCTTCGCTTTTTGACGTTTCCCTTTGAGTATAATTTCAATAGTTTCTGAATTGTTAACTTGCAAAAACGAGCATTGCAGAGCTGGGGCTGAGGTCAGTGGTAGACTAGCACAATCAATCCAACCTCTAGATTTTTCAGCACTGAAAAAAAATTAGCATTACAAAAAGTCTTATGTGCGTAGTTGATGTTGGGAGGAGGGCAGAATTTGTTTTGAAAGTTCTTTTTCAGTGTTGAAATAGGTAAAACTTACTATCTAGAACCATGTTTTTAAAATCTATACCTTCATGTATATTAGAGAATACCTGCCTAACAGTGGAAAATATGTATATATTTCAACACTAGCCTATGAAAGTTTATATATATAGGGTTGGGGATGTCAGTTGGGTGGACAAGACTGGCTATGTCCAGGGTGGTTTGGCCCTACGGTAGCTCAGGTGGTAGCGTGCTTGCCTGTCAAGCACGAAGTCCCAGCATCACAAAGTCGGCTTTAGTGGTACCTGCCTATAATTGTAGTCATCAGGTGACAGAGACAAGAAGGTCAGAAATTCAAGGTCATCCTTTGTCATCCCCAGTTCAAAGCCAGCCTGAATTACATGAAACCCTGTCTCAGAGAAATATAAGGTGGGAGCCAGGAAGAAAATTAACATGTAAGGCTGGTTTAAAAGAATTCAGGTATGTGCAGGATGGTTAAAGTATTTCTGTATCGCCTTCACAACCATTTCTTAAAATCATGTAAAACATCCCTCAGTGCATGTCTACAGTGAGAGGTTTATCACCGCAGGCAGCTAGCTATGTGTGACTTCACAGATCCCATTGCAACGTTGCTGAATTTGTTTTTGTTTTTTTCTTTTCTTTTTCTCTTTCATTGTTTCCCTCTGATGTGGCCATTGTGTTGACAACCTTCTGTGTCCGCGCTATTGAATTTTTTTCTTTTCATCGTGAAGAAAGCCTCCCAAGGTAAGTGCTGGCGTGGAACTAACTGGGCATCAGCACTGACTTAGAACACAATTGTGATGCCAGCTCATCACGGGAACCTGTGGGTAACCCCTGGCCACCGAGGAGCTAAGACTTGCATTCTGATTTAAAATTTAAGCCTGAGTCAGCCCTGAGTTAAACATGTTGGCCCTGCTGGAAGATCAGCATGTTACTTACCCTCTGTTGGCAATGGGCTCACCCACTGTTACGTTCTCAGAAGATGCTTGAGTCTGTAGACCTGCATGCCAGGGAGTGGTTCTGGCCTGTTGATCTCTAAAGGGAGAGCAAGAAGAAACAGGTGCTGGCTCGTGGCCTAAGAGTAGAATAGCTGCGGTGGTTGGCATAACTGTGTTGGCTAGTTATGTCAACTTGACAGAAGCTAGAGTCATTTGGGAAGAGGGACCCTCAACTGAGAAAATGCCCCCATCAGACTGGCCGGTAGGCAAGTCTGTAGGACATTTTCTTAATTCATAATTGATATGGGAAGGCCCAGCCTATTGTAGGTGTTAACACCCTTGAGCTGGTGGTCCTCCTGTGTTCTATAAGAAAGCAGGCTGAACAAGCCATGGGAGCAAGCCAGGAAGCAGCACCCGTCCATGGCCTCTGCATCAGCTCCTGCCTCCAGGTTCTTACACCTTTCCTTCCCTGGATCATAGACTTCAAGCTGTGAGCTGAAACCAACCCCTTCCTTCCCATGTTGCTTTTGGTCATGGTGTTTTACAGCGGCGATGACTAAGACAGAGATCTTTCTAGAGAGCAGAAGAATAAAAACAGGTCCTCAGTAATAAAACTTGAATCGCTTCTCGGCCTTTTGGCTAGGATCAAGTGTGGGAATAAAACTTGATAACTAGTTACAAACTACCTTTCTGTCTTGCCGAGAAGAGTTAATACCTTTGGAAAGGTTTTCCACACTTCAGATAGACCACCCATACTGATTCTGTGTGCTGGGTCAGAGCTCTTTGCTAATTACAATGACTGCTAGTTAGAGCTGTCCCCGCTGCCTTGGGCAACTTTGGATGACATTTCTACTGATGGAAACCCCAGAGGTTCAAGAATAAATGGCATAGTCCTGAGAAGGTATTTGAGTGACTGGCCCTGAATAAATGAAAGTGTGTTTATTATCAGGGAGCATTTGGCTAAGTACTAGAGAGATGTTCAGTACCACAAGTCACTAGAAAAGTGACCAACCCTGAGTAATGACACTGATTAGAGCCGTGCCATCTACGATAGAATTAGGGCAAACTGCTTCTCCACATGGTCGGAATGAAGGACACATGAGAACGTGGGAGAAGAGACAGGCTCACTTCCCCTGGGGCTATGAAGATAGCTCTAACGTAGCTCTTGGATTGTGGAAAACTGATAAAATGTTATTTCACGCCTTGTATTTATTGAAGGCATCATTCATAGTATCTTTGGCACTAAGAGTTTGAACTCCAGCAAGGAAGGCATGCACTGAATAACGAATAGGAGGCAGCTCAAGAAAGAGGAAGCAGCTAATGTTTCGCAGCGAGCTGAGCTGGTCCTTGTGGTCAGATCTGGAGGATCCTGACGGTTGTCCCCGAGTAATTGCTGAGGCGATTATAATCCATAGAATCTACAATCTTGAAGGTTTCCCGCTGTGGGAGGATATATATGTTTCTTTAGCTATCTGTATGTTTCTTTGCTCCCAGAGGTTTCAAAGTATATAGTCATTCTGGCAATAAGATAACCTTGTTTCCCACAACAAAGAAAGCCAGAGTGTCCCTAGGACCGTTCCTCCTATGGCTGATCAGAGAAGGAAAAGTATTAAAGTTGACAAGGCACAAGAAAATTTTAACAACCGTTACTACTTTTTACACAGAATATCCTGATACGTCAAAGTGTGCTAAAGATAATTCCTAAGAATGGCTATGGATTTCTCAAAAGTAATGTTAAATCATCTTGTTAAAAATATACTGTTAAAATACTTCATAGCCGATAATCCACCTGTATCAGGTACATTTGGGAAGCCTAAAGATTGGCCTGAAACCAAGAGAGTGGTAAGACAGAGTAAAATATATTAAAGACACCGAAGTAGGTTTAGGGACTGTATGTATTGAAGATAAGTGGGGAAAAGCAGAGGTTCTGTTAATGCTTTGTAAGATGATGAGATGTGGGCGTCAGTGGTCAGAGGCCTCGGGGAAGAAGGGGATTCACCTTAACAAATTCTAAGCAGGAACAACTTTATATGAGGCAGCCTTAGTCTCGGTGTGGTGATAGTGGTGAGCTAAGTGTGTGTGATATGAAATCAATCAGTTGTACTGGGACCATTGGAACTAAATATGTGACATTCATAGGATAGAAAGATCCTGTCCTGACCTTGCAGTCAGAGTGACATACCAGGGGACTAGGGTCACCTCCTCTGTCAAGTTCAGCTGAAAAACCTAAAGCCTGTGCTTGGGATGCAGATCTGAGTTCAAACCCCAGCATCTGTTCATGTGGTGAAAAGAAAAACTGGACTGGAGTCCCAAACTCTGACTTCCACAGGCACACCCTGTGGTTCATGTCCCCACCCAGATGGATGGATGGATGGATGGATGGATGGATGGATGGATGGATGGATGGATGATAGATAGTGTACCGGCTAGTTTTGTGTCAAAACAGCTAGAGTTATCACAGAGAAAGGAGCTTCAGTTGGGGAGATGCCTTCACAAGATCCAGCTATAAGGCATTTTCTCAATTAGTGAAAGGGGGAAAGGCCCCTTGTGGGTGGGACCATCTCTGGTCTGGGAGTCTTGGGTTCTATAAGAGAGCAGGCTAAGCAAACCAGTGAAGAACATCCCTCCATGGCTTCTGCATCAGCTCCTGCCTTCTGACCTGCTTAAGTTCCAGTCCTGACTTCCTTGGTGATGAACAGCAGTATGGAAGTGTAAGCCAAATAAACCCTTTCCTCCCCAACTTGCTTCTTGGTCATGATGTTTGTGTAGGAATAGAAACCATGACTAAGACAGACAGACAGACAGACAGACAGACAGACAGACAGATATGCATACATGTGATTACAGGTTTTTAAGCCTGTGCTTGAAGGAGCTGGAGATACATCAGGGTTAGTGAGGGATAGATTACTAGACCAAGGCACAAAGGACCCCAGAAATGTGGAGAGACAAATCTAATGTTTTGTGTGTCACACTCAGGTACAAACAGCTTCGAGGCAGAACAAGGTTGTAGGCAGCTGAGTGGGGCAGGCCGAGGTGAGGTATGGGGCTCATTCACATCCTGCAAGAGCTGAAGTCCCGGTACTGGAGTTAGGGTGGTGGGTTGAGACCAGGTCTTGGGTGGCATGTAAAGGTAAAATAAGAGAGTCCGCTGTCAGGTGGATCCTGTCAGGTCTAGAGTCACAGTGTCACAGTGTGGTGACGCTTTCCTGAAATCCCAGCACTCAGGGGCTGGGGCAGGCCAACCTGGGCTACGTAGTGAGAAAACATACCCTATGATGCTGGCACTCAGGAGGCAGGAGCAGGAGAATCGCCATCAATCCAGAGATACCCAGGTCTGCATAGCCAGTCCAGACCTGCCAGAGCTACTTGGTGAGACCCTGTCCCTGTCTTAGAAACAAAGGAATTAACAAAAACCGGTAACAAAAACAGCACAGACACTTCCCAATCCAGGAAGTCCCGAGGAACTGAAGTCACAATAAAGCAATTCCAGGATTCAGGTGTCTGGATGCTACAGGAAGAAATGGATGTAATTCCATGTCTTTAAGGATTCCACGGCCATCTTTTAAAACACCGTCTAGCACTGAGAGTGTGTTTCAGTGGCAGAGCACTAATCTAGTGTGTACAAGGTCCCAGGTTCAGTCCTTAGCACTACAAAACAGCAAGAAACACCAAGTGAAACATACTCAGATATAAAGAAGATACACACAAGTAAGAAGAGGCCCACAAAGGCTTCTGATACCAAAGTGTTTGGTCCAGACTTTAGACACACTAGTTATGTTTAATGAGATTTAAAAAAGAAAAAAGTCAGGTTGCACAATGGTAGCAAGAAATGGATATTGCATAACTCAAGAAACCAACAACCCATTACAAGTTCTCAGTCCGAAAAGTCCACAGCCTAAATTGTAAAGTTAATGTTAAGATTCTGTAACAGATGAGAGAGATCAGGCTGTGAACACCGGATGGTACATGATATTAGAGGGTGTGGAGACAACTAAAGACCCACTTTAAAAAAAAAAAAAAAAAAAAAAAGGTAAGCCGGGCATGGTGGCACATTCCTTTAATCCCAGCACTTGGGAGGCAGAGGCAGGCGGATTTCTGAGTTCGAGGCCAGCCTGGTCTACAGAGTGAGTTCCAGCACAGCAAGAGCTATACAGAGAAACCCTGTCTCAAAAAACAAAAACAAAAACAAAAACAAAAACAAAAAAAAAGGTAAACTGAGACCTTTTATTCTTCAGAAAAATCAATGTAAACTGCAACTCTGGGACACTGTCAGAAGGTAACGGGGCAAGGTGGCCATGGCTCTCTGACAGCATTTCATAGGTGACGCTGAAAGCAAGACATAAGAGAAAACAACACGGTGCACTTGTAAAATGTGCTCCTCTGCCAGGGACTGTGTTGAGTGTAAAGACAAGCGGTATGCTGGGATAAACATTTAGAAAATACCCAATAAAGGATTTGTATCCAAATTATACCAAGATCCCTCAAATCCAGAGGAAAAAAAGAAGGAAGGAAGGAAGGAAGGAAGGAAGGAAGGAAGGAAGGAAGGAAGGAAGGAAGACAGACCAACCTCAACTTAAAACTGGACAAAAATATCTGAATAGACATTTCTCCAAAATGGATGCATAGGTGTCTGATAAGCAAATAAATAAGCTAATAAAAGGCAACATGATGTCCTTAGAAAATCCACATTAGGGGCTGGAGAGACTGCTCAGCAGTTAAGAGCACCAGCTGTTCTTCCAGAGGTCCTGAGTTCAATTCCCAGCAACCACATGGTGGCTCACAGCCATTTGTAATGAGATCAGATGCACTCTTCTGGTGTGTCTGAAGAGAACTACAGTGTATTCATATTAAATAAATAAATAAATAAATAAACAAACAAACAGATAAATAAGCAAGCCTCAATATCAGCATTAAAAAAAACTTAACAAAAAAAAAGAGAGAGAATCCACATTAAAACAACAACATATCACCACATGATATAGGATGCCTAAAATCTCCAAATCTCACAAAATCGAAACGCAGGCTGGGCAGCAACAGGAACTCCGCCATCGTTGCTGGCCAAATGAGACAGATGGTGCAGGCATTCTGGAAGACAGCCCTCAGCTTCTGAAGAACCCAATTATCTTCTTACCCTGTGACCCCAGTGACGGAGCTTCTAGGTATTTACCCAGGCCAACTGAAAGTTTGTATCTACTGTGCACAAGTGTCTGTGGCAGTTCGATTCATGGTGGCCAAATAGGAAAGCCATGCTGACTCCCAGCAGGAGACTGGATAAGGAATCCTGGTCTAATCTCATGATACAGTATCATCCAAGGATAGAGGAGAAATGAGCTACCCACCCCCCACAGAAGGCTCAGGGGAACCTTCCGTGCATGTTAATAAGTAGAAAAAGCCAACCTGACAAGGTTAGACACTGCTCTAAGATCCCACTATTAATCCATGGTATTCTGGAGTAGGCTAGTTAAAAAGTAGTGTCTACAGCTCTACAACCTTCTACAACAAGGAAAGACAGACAGGTCAGCTGGAACAGGGCATGCCTCCTTTTTGATGGACAGAGCCAGAGACAGAGAATGAGCCCCCAAACATAAATTAGTATGTAGCTTATCTTTTGGATTTGTCTACCCGGTAAGATTTTATAATTCTTAATGGAGAAGTGTCTGTCTCAGACACTTCCCACCTGCCTGCCTTTTAATAATCTGCCCTGCTGAACACTCTGTGGTGTTTGTGGGAACAAGGTCTGTTTCCCGAGAACAGTAGCACTTTAGACAAACATGAAGACACTGGTTTATACACCTGTAGGTTAAGAAGAAAGACTTTGTTTTACAATCATCAGCGTGTAGAGGTGTGTCTGTCAGAGTGCAGAGGTAGTATTGCGATAGCTTCTTGGTTGCGCCATCTTTTGATAAGCTGGATTTTGGCGGGTACTGGTATACAAGGAAAAGAAAGGTTCTTCCATCCACTCTGCTTTATTGGGCAAGATAAGAAGGAAGAGGCATTCAGGAAGAAATAAAAATATCTGCTAATCCTTTTGTTTAGATCATGTTTGTTTTTAGTCAGTTTGTTCATTGCAAGTCTACGAGCCAACAATACCTTATAACGTTCTGTATAATTTATTTTAGTATTTCAGTCTCGTGACTTCAATTCATTTTCAGTTTTTTTTCAAAACATTGTGAAGGGGCTTCAACGCAGGGCTTCACACATGCCAGGCAAGTGCTTTTAGCAGCGAGCTGGGCCCCTCCTGCCCAAATAGTTCTCTCTCAGAGCCCACGTTGTTTAAAGGCGCTCGCTGATGACCCAGGTTCCGTGGCATGTGTGTGAATACCAGTGCTTGGGAGCTCATGGCAGGAGATCAAGAGTTTGAAGCTAGCCTGGGCTACATAGTAAGACCCTGTCTCCGAAAACAAAACCACCAAAAGCTGGTTTTATAAACGTCTCTCGGGAAGGAAGGAGGGAACCTGCACAGCTCTGCCATCTGAGATTTGGGTTTGTTCTGCTGTAGGTCTTTGGTTCTGTGATGGCCTCCTGCTGCCTCTTCTGCTCTGATGAGAATAAAAGTACTTGGCCAGGCTTTTGAGCATGCACTCGGTGGCTCCCTGGGCTTGAGCTGTGGAGTAAGTGTAAAACACACAGCTGATTTCTAAGGTTTCATACAAGGGTGAGAGGAAAAAATGTAGCACAAATGGTTTGTGTTATACTTAAAAAAAATGTATATACTAGGTTAACTAAAATACTTTACTGAAGCAAAATTGTCTTCCTCTGGCTTATGAATATATCATGAAAACAGTTTAAATTACATACGGAGCTCCATTGCTGCACTGAAGAAATACATCACTTTGACGTCACATCTCAGCCACAAGCTTTCTTAGCTTTGGCTGGTCTCCTTCCTTTTTGTGTCTGGGGCTTAGGCTTCTGCTGTCATGTCTCAATGGCAGCCTACCCTTTCCCATTTCCCTCTGTTCTCCTGGAGTGGTCAGAGCCTCAGTCTCTGTTTTGGGGAACTCAGTGTGGCATGGATGACCAGACCTGCAGGATGTTTTAAGTGACAACGGGCTATTCTGCATACCTTCTGCCTCCACTTCAGTCTTCCTGACTTCTCAAAAAGGAAAGCTCAGAGCAGAAGAAGGACCCTCGGGATGACATGCATGCACATGTAAAGTCTCCAGACTGGGGTAGGAACCGTGATGTATATAGGGGCAGAAGTAAGAAAAGCAATTGGTATGTTAGGAAGTCGTGAGGCCTGGGAGGGTAGCTCAGAGGGGAGCCCCTGTCTGGTGTGCATGAGTCCCCGGGTTCCATCCCCAGTGCTGGTGGGGGGATAAAGGGTGAGATGAAATGAAACGTTGAGTGTTAAAAACCAAGAGGAATGGTAGCTTATGGAGAACCTACAGTCAGACCTCAGTCTGGTAAGTCAGAAAGACTATCAGTTCTTTCTTTTAAGATTTATGTATTTATTTTATGTATATGAGTATACACTGTAGCAGTACAGATGGTTGTGAGCCTTCATGTCGTTGTTGGGAATTGCATTTTTAGGACCTCTGCTCGCTCTGGTCAACTTCACTCGCTCAGTTCCTGACTGCTCCAGCCCAAAGATTTATTTATTATTGTACATAAGTACGCTGTAGCTGACTTCAGACACACCAGAAAGTGTGTGAGATCTCATCATGGATGGTTGTGAGCCACCATGTGGTTGCTGGGATTTGAATTCAGGACCTTTGGAAGAGCAGTCAGTGAGTGCTCTTAACCACTGAGCCATCTCACCAGCCCCCCTGACTCTTCTTTAGACTGTTCACCTCTTGCCCGCTTTCCGCCTGGCTTCATTCAAAGTCAGTTATTCTCACTGTGTTCTGTGCCCAAGGATGCTCACAGATGCAGATGGTGGGATACCGGGTTGCACACTTCTCAGCCCCCAGAGAGAAAATCATTATCTCCCCTGACTCTCAGCCATGGTCCCGCTTGCTATCCAGAACAGTAAAAGCTTTCTGGACCAGGGGAAGTGTCTGGAGTCCTTCCTCAGGCATCCCCAGCAGAGTGATAGATGGATCCTTCCACCCTGGCCTGTGTCTGCAACCACTGGGTTGCCTTGGGTCCTTAGAGTCTGAGACCTGGTTCCTGGAAGCAAGCTAACTTCCTCTTCCCTCTGGTAGTCCACACTGGGCATTCTCCTACAGGGTGTGGGAAGCACAGAAAGTGAGCTCTCTGGAACCAGGTCTAAATACCTCCCACGGTGATTGGTGTCAGGGTGAGTTTTAGTCTTCCTTGTGTGATTGGCAAGTGGCAGCCATTTGTCAAGATGGCGGACAGGCTGCAAACTGTGAGCTCAGAGGCTCTCGCAGCTCCCACCAGTGTTTATGAGAGGAACAGCCCATGTTTAGAAATACCCATGATGCCTTTCTGAATGCACTGTGGGAGAAGTTTAATCTTTATTTCTTAATTAATGAGAGAACTAATATAGAATATCTTTAGACAGGATGTGGTACCTCTACCCAACCCTCAGCATCTAGTGAAGCAGATGCTGGGAGAGACTGATAAAGACGCAGACACGAACTGAATGGAGCATTCAGAACAGTCGGGACTGAGCGCCTGCTTCATTGAGTATGCACCACCAGTTTACACAGACCCAGTGCTAAGTGGAAGCCTTGTATTGATGCTAAAGTCTTGGCATGGGGTTCCTATTTTCAAATTTCCTTTTTAATTGATGACAATATGAATGAGTTCCTGAGAGAGTCACCCTTCCCTCTTCCCTCTTGGAACACTGAGTCCCCGTCTAAGGTACTTGCCAGAAGTGTAGTTCCCTCCTGTGGAAGATCTGATGAGGTCCCCGGGCTCGGGGCAATGCTTTATTTCTTGTAGGTGTGTGTGTTGCAGATGCTGTTATCTGCTCTGAATCTTCAGCCAGGCAGGGCTGACTGTGGAGCCCAAGACATCGTGTGGTGTGTAGTTACAAGCGTGTGCGAAAGAAATGATTAATTATACTGTGAAAAGACAGCTTTGACTTGGCAGACTTTTAAACAGGAAGGGAGGTCTGTCAGCAGAGCTGACTAGAAAGGCTGGTGGCTGTGGTATTCCTCTCCCTGGCCTGTGGCAGCCGTGTTCAGGCACAGGATGAACTTTCTGTTGGTCTAGTAAATTCTACAAACGGCAGTAGTGAGGACAGACCTGGACTCATACAGGGTCCTGAGCAGTTGCAGTCTGGGATTTAAGTGAGGTTTAACTTAAAATAATTAATAATAATAAGAATTAATAAGAATAATACAAGTAGCATATATTGTTACACATAGTGATGGGTAACTGTTTTATGATAATTCTGATGGTAGAAGAGAGGAAAGTGAGAAAATATTGAAAATGTCCACATGGAATGGAATATAGAACATTCCTTGTCTTTTGGTATGACAGTTTTAATAACACCACGTGGTGAAATGGGGGCAGACCAGAAACATCTTTCTTATAGTCAAAAAGTTATAAAGTTAAAAAAAGAAAGAAAGGCAAAATAGACGCCCAGCAAGCTGGAGACATTGAGGTTGGCAGAGTGGTGTTGGGCACAGATCCAGACAGTGCAGGATGAGCTGTGAATGGCCTCTGGGTCTCCAGATGTGAACACAAGGTTCATAGTTCAAAGAGGCCATGAAGCTAGGGTAGAGGGAAGAAACTGTTCCCTCACACAGAGCAGAGGGACATCTCATGGAGCTGACTTCTTAAGCATTCTAGATTGGGGAGCTAGGAAGTCACGTGGTTTGCACCAGTGTTTTCTGAACAGAGCAGCACATGAACTTAAAAAAAAAAAGACTTTATATTTGTGTGTGTGTGTGTGTGTGTGTGTTTAACTTAGTGAATCTGAGCCCTTTCCTACCCTAGTAAGGAAGGAAGAAATGAGTGGGCACAGTTCCTAGACCAGCGAGGCTCCCAGTGAGATGGGGGCGTGAAGCAAAGAAGGGAGAATTGGAGAATTCATAAACACAAGAATTCTGTCTCTGGGGAAACACACGTCTTGTTTTTCTCCCAGTGGAAGTGAAAAGGGTCTTCACCACCATCTGTAATGGTGAGGTATTTACCCGAGATGATCCTTGCTGTTATTTCAAGTGTCCATTATATGTGAGTTCACAGATTCACAAGATGTTTCAGTTAAGAGAGAATTCACCGTCTTAGTCAGAGCTACTGTTCGCTGTGATGAAACACCAGAACCAAAAGCAACTTGGAGAGGAAAGGATTGATTTGGCTTATGCTCCCACGTCATAGTCCACCACGGAAGGAAGTCAGGGCAGGAACCCGAGGCAGGAACCTGAGGCAGGAGCTGATGCAGAGGCCATGGAGGGGTGCTGCTGTCTGGCTTGCTCCTCAGGGCTTGTTTCTCTGGTACTCTTTCAGAACCCAGGACCAGCTCAGGGCTGGCGCCATCCTCAAGGGACTGGGCCCTCCTCCAGCAATCACTAATTAGGAAAATACCCTCCAGGCTCGCCTCCAGCCTGATCTTGTGGAGACATTTTCTCAATTGAGGTTCCTTCCTCTCTAGCTCTGTCAAGTTGACATAAAACTAGCCAGCCCATTCACCAAGAAGCTGTAACAACAGACTAAAAAAAAAAAAGTTTTGATGAATCATAAAGCATGAGAGCAAAGCCCTTGACCTCCTAATAAATAATAATAATACACCAAAGCAAAGGGAACCGTGCACGGAGCTGCGTGTCTACGTGTGCACAAACGCACTTGGCAGGCATGGAGTTCAGGGTAATTAGAAGTATCCTTAAGGGGCTGAAGATGCCAGGGCTGAAGCTGTGTGGTGCCAAGCCTGATTTTATGGGTAATCCCTGGGACCCAGGCCTTTACCCAAAGGAAAACACTGACCCTGCAAGCTGTTCTCCAGTCCCCGTATGTGTGCTGTATCCTACACGAGACTGCACACATATCATACATACACACCGCCTCTACCACCACCGCCACCACCACCACCACCACCACCATCACCACCACCATCATCACCATCATGTATTAAATTTTCAAAAGAAGTATCCCCAGTAAAGGTTTCATAAAGGAGGGACATTTAAGATAACATTGAAAATGTTAAAGGAAAACTGAAACAAGCTTAGATAGACTCAGGTTGCAAAAATGGACATTGGTTTTCCAAGTTCCCCCCCCCCCCATGTACAGTTAAATTATTGTGCTATAATAAGACTTAGACACCCTTTCCTCCTGGGAAAGGGATGAAAAGGCATATGAAAATTACTTCTAAAACAATATATGCATTTTTTAAAAGGAATAATTATTTCCTCTTTTGTCCTTTTCTGGGAGGGGTTGCTGGAGTCTCATAGCCCAAAGGTGACGATTGTCTGGTCCACTTGCCACACTCAGAGTGCTGGGGTTTTGGGAGTGCACCACTGCGCCCAACTCTCTGATATTTGTAACTAGACGTCTGCAACTACAGGACAGAAAATATAACTGACAAGTATTAGGGTCTCAAACTGAGAGTGACAGGTAGGGCCTTTATTGATGGTTTCCTGAAGTAAATTCCTCGTGGCTAGAGACCTTAGTGAGGGCACAAAACTAGACGGGATCAAAGCAGGCCTCAGAGGGGCGAGAGAGATGGCTTGGCGCTTAAAAAACGCTTGCTACTCTTGCAGAAGACCCAGGTTCTGAGTTCAGTTTCCAGCACTCACGTCAGGTGCTGCATGTAATTCCAGAGGGGAATCCGATGCCCTCTTCTGGCCTCTGTGGGTACTACATGCACATGGCAAACCGTCATGCACCTAAAATAAAAGTATATTCTTTTTTTTTTTTTTTTTTTTTTTTGGAAGGAAAATGAAGAAAGCCACAGGACCCATATGGTTGAAGTGCCTGTACATTGGCCTTTGCTGCTCTGTTGAGCTGGGGTCTTAGTCTCTGTGTAGCTCAGGCTAGCCTCGAGTTCTTGACCCTCCTACATTGGCCTTCTAAGTGCTGTGATTAGAGCTGTGTACCACCATATCTGGCAAATGGATTGGGAAAACGGCAGCAGACCACATTTCTCAGAACTCTGGTGCCTTCTGCTTCTCCTTGGAACGTGCAGGATGCTTCTTTCAGGGTTTTTTCTTTCTTTTTTTCTTTTCTTTTTCTTTTTTTAAACCACAATTGAATGTTGCTGCAATGCCACCAGAGATCACACTTCTCAATAAGCCGGACGTCTGTACAGCGTGCTGCTCACAAATCCTGAAAGCGCCTCAATCCAGGATATATGTCACTCGATGAGTTCATCTTATTAAAAACAGCCTTAGCGGCTTCGCAGCGTGCGCAGTGGTTCACAGAAATGCAGAGCTAACGTTTTTTTTTAAGGGCCCGGTGGAGCTGGAGCAGATGGACAAGCTGCTAGGAGTTTGGTGCTAGCGTGAGTCTCACACATGTTGAGCTAAGAAAGAAAAAAAAAAAGAGTTGGATTTTGCTGAAGACAATGGGTTTCTAATTTTATGAATAACTTGAGAATGTACATTTGGCTCTCTTTCTGGTTAGAAAGGTGTGAATTTCTGGTGTTAGTTGGCATTTGTGAAATAGGCAGCTTAGGCTCCATCCTCTCTCCCTCCCACTCCCCCTCCCCTCCTCTCTCCTCCCCCTCCCTCCTCTCTCTCTCTCTCTCTCTCTCTCTCTCTCTCTCTCTCTCTCTTTTCTCTGTGTTTGTTGTTGAGGGTATCACTTAGAGGCATCCCCCTGCTGACCCAGAACTTACTGTGTCGCTCACACAGGCATCAGACTTGCGGCAATCCTCCTGTCTCAGCCTCCCAAGTGCTGAGATCCCAGGTCTGAGCTCCCACACCCAGCCTCCATCTTCATGCACTTGCTCAGTTGTGTGCAGGCTTTCGGTGTCTTCCATCACCGACTTTGCAGTGAGGATACAAGCGGCTTCGCAACGAGCCATGGAGTAGCCATTATGGACTCCAAGGGAAGGAGTTGGTCCTAGAACAATACAGTCTCCAGTATGATGTATGGTGTCGTATATATAGTGAGGTGAGTCAGTCTCCAGACTTCTTCCTGATAAATGTTTACTAAAATAAAAGCCTACACTCCATACCTGGCTTGCTGGGATCACTATCCTAAATGCGTAGGACCATTGTTTGTGAAATCCAGGAAATCCCACGGCTCAAGGAGGAGAGGTCATTGCTTGGTAGACAAAGAATTCTAGTATCTTGTAATTCCTTCAGAGCCCCTTTATGCTTTATAGCATTTTATTATTTGTCTAGAATTTAAGAGGGAGATACGGAGAATGAAATTTTATGGGTTTTTTTTTTTTTCCTATTAGAAACAACTTCAAATTCTCAACTGTTGGAAATTATTGCAGGATGAGCAATGATTGCTACTAGCACGTGCGTGCTCCAGCTTGGGCTGGGTCTCATCCCATTTCAAGTAGCGGCCCTGTGTATAGAGACCAGCAGATTGGCGTCTCCGTATGCAAGACAGCAGACTGTTAAGAAATGGCCCGAGATGGGCGGGAATGCCACTCTCCATAGGAACTAATAAAGAGACCCGTCGCGATCCTGAAAACACTAGTAGAGATATTTAAAAATTGGGAAAGGGTTTGTACTGGCCATTTGCAGTAAGGTTGGAGGTTGACTTAAGTGGAAGACAAAGACAGGATGAAAGGGAAGCGTTACCTGGTTTCATGGAGGGGCAGGGGATTGCAGAACCCCCATTCTGGAACTGTTTTAAAACAACACAGGTCTCTTAGGGGCAGTGTTGAGGTTCAGTCCTACCCAGAGGCAAGAAGATTATCTGGATTGTGCCTGTGTGGTCTTTTGAGTCACTGAAAGAGCCCTCACAGGCAGTAAATGTCCGTTACTTTGTTGGCAGAAACTATTGTCGGTAGCTGTTCGTTACAAGGTTGCCTTTGGCAGGTATGTTTGTATCAAATCTGAATCTGGAGTCAGTGGTCTAAGTGATGCGTATATTGCATGTGCCTGAATCTGTGTGTTAGGATAAAACTATTGTATACATGAGTTAGTCTTCTGTTTTTGTTTCATGTGAGTGTGTGTAATTGAGAGAGGGAGGTGGGAAGGAGAGAGATAGACGGAGAGAGGGAGGAGGGGATGAATAGGATGAATATAGTGGTGTGAGTTGTGGCATATCACCCTCCCTGGTTCCTTGAGATGGGGTATTTCACTGAGCCTAGATCTAGGCTAGGAGCACACACACACACACCCGCAAACCCTCCCTACTTTGTGCCCCTTCTTCATTGCTGGGCTTACAGGTACACATGCTCACTTGGAGCTTTTCACATGGGTTCTGGACATTTGAACTTAGGCCCTCATGATCGTGCAGCAAGCCCTCTTACCTCCTGAGACGTCTCGCCGGCCCATGTAAGACTTTTGCTGTATAGAAAGTACCTGCTTCTTTGCAAAAGTTTCAATGCCATGAATCATTCGATAAATAATTCCAAAGCAATGAATATAAATATTGCAGGTTTCAAAGATGAATTAAATATGGTTCCTGCCTTCGGGGAACTTAGGATACAAGTGGAGATAAGACATTCATAGATCATCCAGCTATGTCCAACCTGCAGCCCCGAAGGGTTAGGCCAGCCAGAGTAGCTATGAATTCAACCCAACGCATTTGTTGGTGCCACTATATCAAAAGCATGGGTATTCCTATGTCATGATTAGTAGACAACAGGAAAAAAAAAGTGGAATAGAAGCAGAGAGACTGATTAAGTGCTCTGATGAGACATCAGAGAAGAGGGAGAATCCTTTGGTTGTATTCAAGCACGTTGACCCAGGACTGCAGTATGATGCATCTTGAAGGGTGGACGTGAAGAGCAAAATGGAAACCGAGTCGTGTGTGCCTAGTCATTCCAAAAGGACACGGTCCACTGGGGCTGGGGGGAGCAAGAAAAGTAGCTGGCAAGGAGTTCGTGGTGTCCAGGGTGCACTGCCAGGCTGAGTTTCAGGCTCAGAGCTTGTCCCTTCAAGTGTTGAGGCAGTAGAGGACCTGTGTGGGTGGAAAGAAGGCCTCAGCGTGCATCTCCAAAAAGAGGCTGCAGAGCCATTGGCGCTGCCCCGAGAGGTGCTCACTCGCAGGCTAACGTTACTCATCCATAAGTATTCTGCAAAAAACAAATGACAAGAATTGAGAAGGCCAGGCATATAGATGGCTGTTTGCTGGAGGACTTTCCAAAGCTTTCACTCCCGGGGAACCTGAAACCGGGCAGTCAGCGTGTACAATTTTCAGTGTGATGTTATCGTTCCCCCATGAGCCATCTCGTGCGTGGAACTCCTGTTCCTCGGGACACACTCTGGGGAGTCTTTTTCTGTGCGTTGGATCAATGGCTTGAGCACAGGTAGTGGCGTTTGTGTGGAAAGAGCGTGGCTAGGTAGGAGTTCTTGTCTGGTTGGCATTCTGGAGCTGTGTGGAGGAGGGTTAGTGCCTGAGTTGTCGGCGATACTCAGCCAGGGGTTTTTGTGTCGAAACAGCGAGGAAGAAGGGAATCCCAGAGTGTGAAGGGAAGTGACTTTCTCTGTTCAAGAGATGACAGCATGGTGGATGGCTAGGAGAAAGGGCTGGTGTGAAAATAGACCCATCTCACATTGCTCGAGAAGGTATAGGAGAGAAAACCTAAAGTTTCAGTGCACACCACTAGACTTGTGTGTGGGGGGGGGGGAGATTCTTATTAAGTATAGTTTTCAATAAACCACCTGGTTCATATGTCTGCCTGTTAGAATTCCAGATAAACAGTAGTTTTTATATGAGTTCACTACTCTAGGACAGTTGCCCCCAAACAACTCTCGATTTCCCCATCAGACGATAGGGAGCCTCCCCTCATCCTCCCTGAGCAGGAACCCCCACCCCGCACCCGCCCGATTCACCTCTCTGGAGCTCATTCTTAAGCTTTCTATTTTGTTCTTTCATTCAGGTGTTTGCCTTTGATTATTGCTTTTGGTCCATGGATGAATCGAACACGACAAAATATGCTGGTAAGTTGGCTGTTCCCCTCTGGGCCTCCGGCCTTTCCCCCTGTGTCTGTTTTCTGGAATTATCCTGGAGTTTCCCTGTGGTGTATCTCACACCCACTCTCTAGTGGGTGGGTTTGCAAAGTCAGTGATCTGGCTCCGCCATTTCTTTGTCCAGCAGCCTTAGACTGGGTTTAACAACTCCCAACAGAGGGTTGTGGGTAAGGGTGCACACCTGTCGTTCTGGCACTGAGCGGGCTGAGGCAAGAGGATTGCCTTGAGTTCAAGGCCAGTTTGAGGCTGAGCTATGACGTAGCCAGTATTAGGCCAGGCAGTGCTAAGTAGCAAGACTGACTGCCTGCCCCCCACCCCTGTCCCATACCACCAAATACCCCATATCACCAAAATTCCAAACCCCAGTAGGTATTTAGTCATCTGCTTCTTAAGGATGTCATTGGCCTCAGAGATGCTCTCAGGTCAAGCCTAAACTTTACAAGGTTTAAGTACTATAGACCTCTGAGTCTATAGCATGGACTGGCTACTATGCTAAGGGAGATATAGAGATGGCACTGAAGGCGAGCATCTAAAGTAAGTCCAAAAGGGGAAAATGGTTAAGTAACGAGGTTAGGTGTATGTTCAGTCACCTGATTCAGTCATTCCAGAATGCATTCATATGTTAAAATGTGTATGTAACACACAAATACCAGTCTTACTTGTTAATTAGAAACAATTCAGTTAAGCATGTAAGAGGAATATCAGAGGTACCCAGACATGAAGTGTCATGGAATCAAGGTGAATCTGTGGACCTTGATGTCAGGTCTGGGTTAAAAATCCCAAGCCCCTGCTTCGGCTCTCTGGGAGAAGTGTCTACTTTCTCTGTGATTCATCACGCTCCCTATAAAATGGGAAAGGCAGCTCCTGTGGACCTCTGACGCCATTGGGTGTCCTATGGGTCACCGAGGGACCACAGCGCCGCCTGGAGGAAGGTACCCATAAGTGGTACTCTGTTTGAGTTTCTTGTAGGGCATGGTGGTAGCAGGAGCCTGAGCAAAGATGGAAATGAGGCTGGGATGGCAGGAAATCCTCAAAGCCAGGCTAAGAAGTGGAGATCAGTGAGGTTGGAAATGTAAGCTGTTGGCACAGGCTGCTTTGAGACAGTGTAGCAGAGACCATTTTATTCCTGTATCCCTCTGCACATGTCTTCCATCTCTGCCCGCAGGACACCACGGTAGCCTCTCGCAGTGTAGCATGCAGGCCCGAAGACTTTCTTCTCAGCCAAGTACAACTTCATTGGATTCAGATGATGAGATATCTGTGGGATTTAGGGTCTGAGAAACACCATGATCAGAATTATAAACAGATTAAAATGATTTTTAATGTACAGGTGGCCTAACGTTGGCACAATTTTTGGCTGCGTGATCGATTCAACTAAGTTTCAATTAACCTTGAAATAAGGTCTTTTGATTCATGGAAACATACATCTTTACAGTACTGAGGGGAAAGGTAGAACTTTTCTTATTCTGTAGATATCGTCATTATTACACACATATTATAACACTCTTAGCAAAATGTAAAATTCGTGGTAGCTATTCTCTCGGGTGTTCTGCTGTGATCGAGAATCTGCAGAGGAAATGCACTGCTTTTAGGTGAGATGTTTGGTTTCAGCACTAATTTGATTTCTGTTTTCCTCGATTAAAAGGAACAGCGGTTCTTGGCTGTGACTAGAGACATTAAGGTGGAAGCATTCATTCCCTGGTGAGGAGTAAGGGGAACGGGGAGAGAGAAGGACAGAGTTCCTGAAACCAAGTATTTGTCAGGCTCCATGAAGAATGGCCTCATTGAGACTGAGTCCAGGATCTCAGAGCAGCTCTCAAAACTGGGGTCTGGCAGGTCGAGCGGGGGTTGTTAGATGCATGGGCTGGGCCAGCCAAGGCTGCCAGATCCCTCCCTCCCGTGTCATGGGCTGGGTCTGAACATTAAATCCTCAATGAAGTCTTGCTGTTTATTAGAAACTATCGCAAGATGCTCTACCCTCTCTGGCTTTTTAACCTGAAACTCTTGAGTTCTCTGGCATCGAGAAGGGCACCTAAAGGCTTGGGCGGAGCACTTAAAAGAATGTGAACGCTTGCATCAGACATGGGGTTCTGATTCTCGGCCCCCACCTTTGCACTGTTGGTGTGTGTGCGTCACTGAATCCCATAAAAATGTGTCCTCAAATGTCTCATTGTCTCACTGTGTTGGGACCGTGGGTGGCATCAATCCCTTGACAAACAAATGAACCAGGATGGGATTTATGGCACCTGGTTTTGCCACAAGCTGCCAGGCTTTGATGAGATAAAGATAACCTTTTTCCTCATCTGTGGACAGGAGGAGGTAAAGGAGGGACTGCAGCCACGTCTCCCCTAAAGCCGAATCACCCATTTAGTGCAGAGAGCACAGCTGTGGCTGTCCCGGCCTCTTTGGCGAATCAAAGGCTGGTTTGTTTAGCCGTGTGCGTTGCGTGGAAGTGAAGCACGCTTTGGAGCACTGTGCACTTAAAGTATCTCTTCCTCCTCTTACCCTCTTGGTATGCTGATATCGTAATGTCTGGCAGGTATTTTTGACTCAGAAGCAGAAGTCTTTGTGGTAGGAATAATTGGGGTGGGGGGAGGGAGAAGGCAGACAAGTTACTAGGACTACAGGGTTAGACCTCAAACCTGCCCCTCTGTGTAAACTCACCTCTTGCCCCAACCTCAGCCCGCAGCCACATGTAGCTCTCATTACAAGATTAGAAAGTGGCTGAATTAGACTCCATAGTGATAAACCTGAGCCATGTCAGTAAAGGATTACATTGTGCTAATGGTAATTAAGACCTTCTTGATAGGGAATCAATATATTTAAAAAAAAAAATCTCATTTCCTAAAATGAGCCCTGCCCGTGGGTAAGTGGTTTCCAAGAGCTTTGCTGTCTATTTCCTGCCTGCTTGTCTTTGAATCTTACTGCAGATAGAAAAAGCAGTCTGAGGGCTGGAGGGATGGCTCAGTGGTTAAGAACACCTGCTGTCCTTCGTTGGTTCCTGGCAGCCACATGGGTAGCTCATGCCCTCTGGTGACTCCAGTTCCAGGGGATCTGGTATCCTCCTCAGCCTCTTCAGGCAGCAGTACACACATGGCATACAAACACATAATACATAAATAAAAATAAGAACAAGTATTTTTTTAAAGGAAAGAAAGAGTAGCAGTCGGGTGGTGATATACATGGGGGTTCGTGTAAGTAATCTTCATTAGCATGGAGATTCTGAACATTGTCCTAGAAATTATGCAATCTTTCTTGCCATATGGTGTTTTGCTCAAATTTACTGAAACCATGTGTTCTTGGGCATTTGTGGGTACCCCACAACCTGGAAGAGAATATTTACTGCTGACTCCTGATCTCCCCGTGTGCTTCACGCTGTGTGAGGATATAGGAGCACCTCCAGGCCGAGGGCTGAGCTGCAGGCCGGAGCTGGATGGCCATCTTTGATTCTGTTCCCATCCTGGGGGGGGGGGGGTTATGTGGTCAGAGGTGGAAATGATCAATTTCTCGTTGCTTAAGGGAATTGAGCCAGCGTGCACCAAAACTAACGTTCTAAAAGCTATCGGTCGCCAAATTAGAACCAAATTGCCGGCAGAATGGCATAGTACCAATAGGTTCTAATGTATTCAGGCATAAGTATTTGACTGTTGAAGTGTACTCTTAGTTTAGTAACGACCTGGAGAAGGCTGGGCTCTTGGGGTCGGGTCTATTGGCCCCAAACGCTAGGCAGTCCTAACAGTCCTTCATTATCAGGAACTCGAGGATGAATTGGGACTCTTAGCAAGTTCTGTGCATCCAGGAAGTAGCTGACAGTTATTAGCCATTACGTGAAGCTGTAGCAGCTCTTCATGTAGTCAGCAGGAACACTGATGTTGGCTGTTCAGACATCATTAGGGTCAGCCTGTGTTGTACACAGTGCCTGCTGTTTTGAAAGCCGCTAACCAAATGAAAAAACGCAGCACAAGCCCCTTCCAGGTCTGATTTCGTTTTCCTTTACGGCGTTTTATCAATTGTCTCACACACGTGACCATTGTAGAGTCTCTGCTTCATCAAGTTCCTGAGAATCCTAAGTCCTTAAGATCAGCAATTCTTCTTATTAAAGAATTTTTTATTAAAAATAAAGAGGAGGAGAAGGAGAGGGGAGAGAGGATACACACACACACACACACACACACACACACACACACACACATCAGAGAACAGCTTGCTGGAGTCAGGTCTCTCCTTCCACTAAGTGGGACTCAGGTTGTCCGGCTTTGGCAGCAAGCCCCTTTATCTGCTGAGCCATCTCAATGACCCAGAAACTCATTTGTTTAATTAAAGTATATAATCACAAAGACATCCATTTGACATGAACCAGCTTGGAACCCAGTACGACTGAATCAGTTGAGGTAGATCATACCTCAACTGGTAGAAGATTCAGGGATCAGGCTTATATCAATAAAGGTTATTGATATCTGTGAATCTCAAGAGCTGGGCACAAGTGAGCAGTCCAGTTCAGGAGAATTCAATTGGTAAAGATGCCCAAAATAAGAATGAGCAAGTTAATCTTAGGAACTTTAAAGTAGACATATATGTTTATTTACATTTATAGCATATATTTATTATATATGTGTCTTTATCTCTACCCTATCCCCAGGTCCCTTTTCAATTTGGGGACAGGGTCTTGTATATCCCAGGCTGACTTCCGACTTGCTGTGTTTGAATCTGGGGATGACTTTAAACTTCTAACCACCTTGCTTCCACCTCCCAAGTGCTGGATTATAGTCATACACCACCATGACAGGGTTCACCTGCACTGAAGCTGGGACCCAGGGCGCTGTGTGCACTAGACAGCCCTGCCTCCAGATATCCTTTTTAAATCCTTCCTCACCCCAACTTTTTTCATGTTCCCTTTTTCCGACCCAGAAACACAGTTCGACATAGCTGTGTTCAGAGGGGCAGATAACGGTCACCACAGTCCACATGCCACATTCCTTCCCGGCATGGTGCTGAGCCTTTTACATGCAGGGGTGCAGATAGAATAACCAGAATGTAGAGTTAGATAGGAAATACTGTTGTCTGCATTTCATAGAGAAGAAAAATAGAGGTTTGGGAAGATCCTGCTACCTTTTATAGGTAAAAGCAGTGACTAGTATGGATTGAAATGAAAACAGGGAGACATTCTATTGATGACGTATGGATTTCACTCCTGTCCTGGACATGTCTCATCTCCCTGAGCCCTAGAGTGGTTCTGTTAAGAAGTCATGGTGTGGCACTGAGCTGGGAGTGTTAGTACCCGAATCTTCCCTCCAGACAGATACTGTCCAAACTCCTGAGCCTAGGTGCTCGGCTGAGCACTGTTTCCCCAAGACCACTATAGCCAGGAGCTCTCGAAGGGACAGAAGCTTGAGCCGGCTACCTGACTGGAGAGAGTCTTTGTCAAATGCTGTCAGAGCTAAGGGCCGCTTCTTTGTCAGCAGCCGTTCATGTGGAGACAGGCTTCCCAGTCGATCTTGCTTTCTTTGCTCCTTGGCTCTCTTCCCTGTGAGTCAGCCACTTCATCTAGCAATAACAACAACAGAAACGGCCAGCTCATGCCAGCCCTAGCAGTGTCCCCGGGTTGGAAACATTGTCTGAGTAAGTCACTCCCTACTATGGTACAAGTGACACTTCCCTGGACGGCCATTCTGATAGCACTTGGATGCCACAGTGGAAAGTGGCCGGAGGCTTGCTTTCACTTCGTGGCCCAGTTTCTCAAGTTCTCTTTACCGGTCCCTTCATGGTAAACTTCTGAAGTTGATTGAAAAATTAAAATTTGCACCTCCAGGTGTAGGCTTAACTAACGCCTTTGTTCCTTTATCTGAACTAGAGTTCGGTTTCATTCAACTTAAATATGGCCTGAAGTCTCTGGATGTGAGAAATTTTGTGAGCTGCACTCCCCACGCCAAAGGCCTTTGAGGAAAGAATTTGCTTAAACCTCATCCAAATAAGGCCTTCTTCTCCCTTTGAGGTATGCAAGCAAGACCTGTTCGTTCTTGTACTAGCCAGGTGCTCGGATTTGGATCTGGGCCCCTGCCAAGTCCAGAGTCATCAAAATTACTGTGGCTGTCAGCCCTGTGTAGAGGAGAAAGCACCTTCATAAAGAAGCAGGTCTCGGGGTTGCAGCTCACAATACACAGCTCCTTCCAGCCCAACTCTAGAGGGAAAAGAGATGAAGAAAAGAAGGGGCTTAAGAGATCAATTTGAGCTGGGTATGGTGGCACACGCCTTTAATCCCAGCACTTGGGAGGCAGAGGCAGGCGGATTTCTGAGTTCGAGGCCAGCCTGGTCTACAAAGTGAGTTCCAGGACAGCCAGGGCTATACAGAGAAACCCTGTCTCGAAAAAAAAAAAGAGAGAGAGAGAGAGAGAGATCAAATTGATCTTGGGTTGTGTTTGTATTGGTTAGCTTCCGTAGTTATAGGGAACCTGAGATCAGACCTTACATAGAGCAAAGCTTTGGAGGCCTCAGTTCATGGCTGGTTGGCCTCATGGCTTTGGTACTGAGATAAAAGACAGCATATAATGACTGGCTGTAAGGTGGATTGTGGGGAATTTCAGGCTGGTCTCCAGTTGAGCTGAGGTCTGAACCCTGATGGTCATTAATTCACCTACATGACACGGAAGGCGTTCCCTCATGCTCCTGGAACTCCTGCCCCTGCCTAAGGTACCACCTCCCACAGCCCCCACAAGAGAAGCATGGTCCATAGTCAGTAGTCATGTAAGCAATGGCCCAAGCTTCTGGCTTCAGGCTAAACTCCTCCCCAGTTACCTAGCAACAGTGAAGACCATAAAAAGGGGTGCTCAGCCCCTACCTCGCTCTCTTACTCCTTTGTCCTCTTACCTCTCACTTCTCTCTCCTCTTCCCTTTCTCTTTGTCTTCTTCTCTCCTCTCTCCTTCTTTCTCTCTCCTTCTCTCTAGCCTTTCCTCTCCCCCCTCTCTCCTCCTCCTTTCTACCTTCTCTCTTTCCCCTGCATTTCTGTAATAAAGCTCTTAAACCATAGAGTCTCTGTTCCATCAATGCCCACTGCGTACTCTGGTCAGTGTTGGGAACCTCTTCCCCTATTCCCTCTCTCCCACAACCCTGCTGGCTTTAGCAAAGTAGCTCCAGTGGGGGGCAGTCCCCAGGCAGGGCTGCCCCTAGGCCACCCCCTGAAGAGTGGGATAGAGGAATGCCCACCCAGGGATGAGTGCATAGGGTAGGTAGCAGCCCTCCCACGCCTGACTGATCAGAGAATAGGGAAACTCAGGCGGGTCAGTGGGCATCTTTTTCCTTCTGTTCTTCCCCAGAGCCCCAAAGCCCCCCCTTTATTTTGTTCCCAACAGTGGATTAAAACCTTTAACCTCAAGGCCAAGAAGTAAAGAGGTAAAAACTGGGGTTCTAAGTCTTCTTCATGGATACGTCCAATAATCCAAGGATTTCTCTACACACTTAGGTTCTTACCGTCTGAAGATTCCACTGCTTCCCACTAATACTACCCTGGACAGCAATCTTTAACTTGTGGGACTTTGGAGACATTGAAGACCTAAGCTATAACATTGTTCCAATCTTCGATCCTATACTCTCCCACGTAGAAGTATATTCTGTTCGTGGAAGTCTACATTGTACCACACCCTGCTGAAGAGTTCTATCCACTCTGATGTGTCCGTAGTGATGCTTTGTTAAATGTGGATGATAAACAACTTGGAGCATACCCTCTTTCTTCATTATCCTACTTCCTCGGCCCCAGTCCATCATGTCTGTTCTGTAGGCAGATGTTGGTCACAGGACTAATATAGTTGTCTTCTCCCTTGTTCCAAGTTGACTCCTTTAGAGCATTGCTGTCGGGACCCTGAATTGTAAAGACCCGGCATGGTGGCTGGGAGGCCATTACTGCTGCTCCCAAGGGGTCAGGTGACGCCCACATATGGAGACCCGGCGGTGTTGGTTTTTCAAAGATCCGTATCATATGTGACTCAGTGTTGGGTGACTCAGCGTGCAGAGATCCCACACAGGAGCTCTTGTTACTGCTGTAACCTTGTGTTGCCCATCTCACTGGGCATGCCCGTGTTTTATAACTTGTCTACATGGTCATAGGAGATGCGATTATAAACCCTGAAGGAAATGGGCGTCTCGGCCATGCTTATTAACAGTGAGGTCAGATGCGGCATGCCCTGTGGGTTCACCGCGGCGGGCATGTGAAGCTGACGTCTCCACAGATGCCTCCCTGACATTGGTTATGCCAGGCAGCCACGAGCCTCTTGGGTTTGGCAGTCTTGTGGCTTTGC
Source organism: Mus minutoides (assembly GCA_902729485.2). Taxonomy (NCBI): domain Eukaryota; kingdom Metazoa; phylum Chordata; class Mammalia; order Rodentia; family Muridae; genus Mus; species Mus minutoides. The sequence goes on from LR753567.1 coordinate 31,886, forward strand.
TCTGTTTGTCTGGGTTGAGAACAAATGCCCATAGATCCTCCTGTTTCCCACAGGACTTCTGAACCTCCCTGTAGGCTTTTGCCTAGACAAACAGCACTCCATTCTGCTTGCGTGTAAACTGTAAACTATAATTGGGAAGCATTCAGGGTGAGGATATTGCATCTTTTATGAGATCTGCCCAGGCAGTGTTTGAATTCCCCAGTTCCCACCATGCAGCATAAACAGCTGCCTTTCTTTTTTTCTTTTTCTTTCTTTTTTTTTTTTTTTTTTTTTATGAGCCAAGGTTCAGAAGCAGTTGGTAAGTCATTCTTTCCTAGGCTGAGAAAGGCTATTAGGTTTTTTTAAAAATATGGAAGTGAACACAACAGAATGTTTTTTAAAAAATGAAAAAGCCTCGCAGCTGGGGATGGAACTCAGTGGTTAGGCACTTACCTAGCACGTGAGACCTTACATGTAACCCCCAATACTACAGAGGGGAAAGAAAGGCCTTCACTCATCTGGGTCAACCAAGGGTCTTTGTGTGGGTCTTTGGGATGTCCAGTGTTCTAAGACAGAGCAAAGAAGCGAGGCCATCCCTGCGCTGCCTGTAGAGGCTGTTGTTGATGAGGGCAGAGTCCGCTCCACGCATACATGGTACCCTTTGAAGGTTTGGTTAACCATTGGGATCTTGGCTACGTTCACAGCTATTCTTCCTGTGATAGTGCTTCCCTGATGGTGACTGAACAAAAGAATTGGTTGAGCATAACAGCAGCCCAGGGCTCATGCATTCACACAGCGTCAGGGTGAGGAAATAATGAGAAGTCCATAGAATTGGTCCCATTGGCTTTTTTACTGCCGCTGTTCATTATAGCGTGTTCTTTCCCACTGCAACATTCTATCCTAATGTTGCAAAAGAGTGGGGACTAGTTTGCCTATCCTGGGTCCTAGCATGCTCTGACCTAAATTATGTTCTGTTTTCTGCTTGCCATCCCTAAGTGTATGTGAGTGCGATCTCTCTCTCCCCCCTCCCCTCTCAAATTTGAGAAATGCTTGCCCCTTACATTTATCACTGAGACCACAAAGAAATCTAGGGGGGAAAAACAGGCAACAAATAATTCCTTTCTGAGGACTGCTGACCTCTGTCTCATCCTTTTTACTCTCATCTCTAAAACTAGGAAGCTGCACAGAGCTCTGGCAAGACAGAAGGAATGTTGGTTAGCTGGTGACTTACTTCTTTGCACCAAACTAATGACAAGATAATACTCATTGTAGATAATGACTGAAATCCATCTCAGGCTCTTTGCTGGCTAGGCACCGTGGCTGGTGCCTCTGTAACCATCCTGACATCCTAGTCAGGTGGAAGAGTGCTCACCACTTGCCACTTGAAGACATGAGGCCTTCCCAGAGCCCCTACACCAGGGAGAGGCAGGACTCACAACTAAAAGAAAATGTGAGCAAACTCCTGTGTGAAAACTGTATGCAAAAAACTGTAAAGCAAAGAGAAAGGATTTGGGTATTACAACCTTTACTTTTAGGGCCCGGCAGTGGTGGCGCATGCCTTTAATCCCAGCACTCAGGAGGCAGAGGCAGGCCGATGGATCTCTGAGTTTGAGGCCAGCCTGGTCTACAGAGTGAGTTCCACAACAGCCAGGGTTACAAAAAAAATTATTTTTATTATGTTGCATATATATTTGACAAATTATTTTTATTATGTGCATATATATGTCTTCCCACCATGTAGGTCACAGGAGACAAAGTGGGGTCCTCAGATGGAGAAGTGCTGGTACCTGCTGGGCTATTACTGAACTTGCTCACTGCTGCCATCTAGCTACACTCTTTAGTATCTGAATATGAAATAACTAAACCGTTGCATGACAGAGTTGGGAAAAATTCTTCGAACATGTGTGATAGGCCAACAGTTGATGTCTTTAGCATGCATTCAGAAAAGAATCAAGGTGGGGGGGGTACCATCCAGCTTATAAAGTAACTCAGAACTCAGCCTATTTACTGAAAGTTAAGAATAAGTGAGCTGGGGCTGGAGAGATGGCTCAGTGGTTGAGAGTACCGGCTGCTCTTCCAGAGGTCCTGAGTTCAAATCCCAGCAACCACGTGGTGGCTCACAACCATCTGTAGTGGGATCTGATGCCCTCTTTTGGTGTGTCTGAAGACAGTGACAGTATACTCATATTAAATAAATAAGTCTTTAAAAATGGGGCCTTCTTCCTTCTTGACCTAGCCTAGTCAGGGTAATGAGCAGCAGTGGCAGGTGTCAGAGAGACGGACTCACATTTAATTTGGGGAATCCCTGCAATGGCAGTCAGCAGGAAAGTGTAGGAAGCTGTCAGTGTAAATACTTCTGGGAAACGAAAGCGAATGGAAATGTCTGCCGGTCTGGGCTGGGATGCCTGTATCAGTGTCCTCGTGATGGACAGCTCGGTGTTCACGTAGGGGCTAGTGAGATGGCTCAGTGAGTCAAAGTGCTTGCTGCCAAGCCTGGGAAGCTGGGTCTGATCTCCTGCCCCATCGGGTAGAAGATGAGGGCTGACTCCTAAAGGTTTACCTCCCCGCATGCATGCACACGCATACACACACACTAACACACTCATACGTTGTCTTAGTCAGGGTTTCTATTCCTGCACAAACATCATGACCAAGAAGCAAGTTGGGGAGGAAAGGGTTTATTTGGCTTACACTTCCATACAGCTGTTCATCACCAAAGGAAGTCAGGACTGGAACTTAAGCAGGAGCTGATGCAGAAGCCATGGAGGGATGTTCTTTACTGGCTTGCTTCCCCTGGCTTGCTCAGCCTGCTCTCTTATAGAACCCAAGACTCCCAGCCCAGAGATGGTCCCACCCCCAAGGGGCCCTTGATCACTAATTGAGAAAATGCCTCACAGCTAGATCTCATGGAGTCATTTCCCCAACTGAAACTCCTTTTTCTGTGATAATTCCAGCTGTGTCAAGTTGACACAAACCTAGCCAGTACAATTGACCCCTTGTCAACTTGACACACAAATACATCACCAGTAAGCCTCAATCCTTAGTTCTTACTCAACCCCAAGATCTTAAATAACTTAAAAGTCCCACAGTCTTTACATATTAAAAGCTCAATCCTTTTAAAATATCTAATATCTTTTAAAATCCAGAGTNTTTTTTTTAAAAAGACACAAATGTTTTGTCTTAAAAAGAATAAGTTCCCTCTGAGATGTGAAGTTATAATAAAATATATCCCAGTCTCTCAAGGAATCTAGCTGTAGATTTCTGAAAACACATAAGCTTCACAGTAATTCTTTCTATTTCACTCTTTTTCGAATTGCATCTTCGTATTGTTACTTACAGATAGAAAGGAGAAAAAAACATTTCTTTCCAGAAATACACAAAAACATTTGCTTTATGCATTTATGTGTATTTACACATATAAACACACGCACACATTTCTTTGCTTTCCAAATTTTCTCATATCCCAGTTATGAATGACACTTTATTAAATATGAAAAGCCGCGGGGCTGATGGCATGGCTCAGCAGGTAAAGGGGATTGCTGCCAAGCCTCATGACCTGAGTTCAAGTCCCAGACCTCACAGATTGGGAAGGAGAGAGAATTGTCTCCTCCTCTGACTTCCACACATGCGTCCACACATCCACACAAGAGGTAAATGTAAATGTGACCAGCTTGGGTTATATTCTGTCATCAAACACGAATGCATGACGTGTGCCTTATGCTCTGTAGAGCTGTAACGGGCCCTGATGTCATAGTCTAATAGTTGAAGCCAGAATTAGAAATAAACAAGGAAACACACAAACGAAGCTCCAGATAGGCTCTGAGAGTTTACAGCTCACCGTGGAGACCAAGGGCGAGAGCCACTGTTGGATTACCAGTGTCTGCGGCCTGAGCTCCTGACTAGGTGAACATCCAGCTATATTCACCAGCAACGAGGTCTTGGTAGATGACAGTCTTTCTGACCCAAGTCACCTATCATCATATTTATAGGTCACCTGCCATACCTGTATATCATGTATCTAAAGTTAGAATAGAAATCTATAAAGTGTGACTACAGATAAAGACACCAACTGGATAGGGAATCCATCTCTTCCTTCTTGGCATAAATACAGGCATATTAGTTCTTGGCTTGAGAACGGGACAAGGACCATCCTGGGCTTCAGCACAAGCTCACTCCTGTGATGCAAACTACCCCTGTGATCACAACATTTCCCCATTCATGAAGATGGAACCCTTGTGACCTACCTAGTATTTTCTTAAAGGGCCTTACCACCTCTTGACACTCCTGCTCTGGGAGTCCAGTTTCCCAGCCAGTGAATGCTGGAGGACATGCCCAAGCCCTCACACTTACATCAGCTACTTTGCTTGGTGTGTGGCCAAATGCTTGACAGAAAGCCCCTAGTGGGGAAAGGCCTTTATTTGGTTTGAAGTTTGGGAGGGAGGGGACTACATCCATCATGGTGGGAAAGGCATGGTGACAGGAGGTAGGGGGGGTACTGGTCACATGATGTCGAAAGTCAGGGAGCAGAGAGAGGTGAGTGCTATGCAGAGCTCGCTTGCTTCTTTTTACTCGGCCCAGGAGATGGTGCTACCTGGTACACTGGAGGTGGGTCTCCCCTCCTCAGTTACATTTTTCTGGAAATACCCTCACAGGCACGCCCTGAGGTGGGTTTCCTTGGTGAGTCTAAAGCCTATCAAGTTGATGAATGCAAACCGACCCAGTATTCTTGGTTTTGTTCCCCAAGCCTGCAGAACTGAAGTTGTGGATTATGGTGGGTAGCTAGAAGTCCAGTCCCACCTGTCCCCACTCCTTCCTAGGGAGTGCTTGGCCAGTGTGGGAGAGCAAATGGGATTGCTGCCGTCACCTGCTTGGGCTGATACAGCATTGGAGGGGGCTTGAGGCTGGACCATGGGCTGTTCTACTGAGCCTGGACCACGGGCCGTTCTACTGAGCCTGAGCATAGCTGAGCTTCCTCTGTGTCCTGTCTAGGCCAAGGCTTGACTTGAGACTAAGGCCTGGCCTGTCTTTTGAACCGGAGCCCAGAGTGCGTATAGAATAAGGAAGGCCCCTTCAAAACAGGAGAAAATACTGATATTCTTATGGAGGGAGCCCAAAAGCCTTATAGCAGACTGCAACTTTAGAGTGGTATTTCAAGTATGTGTGTCAGAGACAGTGGCACCGACAAGCCATGCTGTTGGTGGGTGTGTGCATGCACACCCTCACAACGCACTGTGTGTTTAGAAAAGGCTGTTACAATTCTGTTTGCTTTTAAAATCTGTGGGTGCTGCCGAAGTGTCTGGAGTAAGTGATGTACTGGATGGGTAGGTGTTAGAAAGGGAGAGGAAAGTCGATGTAAATTTGGAATATTTTTTTTCTGATTCATTTTGCAAACTTTAACACCCCCCCCTCTGTGTGGGTGTCTCGTGCATTATAATGTCTAAGTCTTTGCATTAGACTTAGTTACTATGTTGCCTTAGTTACTCAGTTACTATGACTTCTTTACTCAGTTACTATGACTTACATATGACTTCGTTACTCAGTTACTATGACTTACATATGACTTAGTTACTCAGTTACTATGGCGTGGCTCTTCCCTATTCAATAATGTTTCTTACTACAATTGTTGACACACTAAGTACTTTATTTTTTTATTTTCAAGTATATGCTTTTTCATTCTGAAGTGCTTACATTTAAGGCATACAGTCTCATACTATTGCTGGGTACTTAACTTGGCTGCAGTTTCTAGCATGTTAAACAGTGCTGTCAGAACATCTTTGAGGAGGTGATGTGGAGAGAGTGTCTCAGATATACATGCACAGTGGCTCAGAATGGCGTCTCATCCCCTTCCCCTTGGGCTTCCTTTTGCTTTATCTGTATGAGTGTTTTGCCAGCATGTGTGTCTGTACTTGCATGCAGTACCCAAGGAGGCCAGAAGAGGGCGATGAATCCCCTGGGACTGGAGTTCCAGTTGTGATCTGCTCTGAGGGTGCTGGGAATTGAAATAGGGTTCTCTAGAAGAGCAGTCAGTGCTCTTAACCTCTGAGCTATCACCCCAGTCTCGGGTTTCCTTTCAGATGGCCTCTTGTGATGATTCTCTCAGCAGAGGTTTATAAGTGATGCCTACGTCTACAGCTCAACAATATTTGATGTTGCCAGAATTTCACTTTTTGGCAGCCCCGTGGTTGAAGTGTCAGTTCTAGTCTCTTGTTGACAGGTTTCGAAGTGTCTTACTCTGAAGTCTTGATGCACCGCAAGGCAGTGCTGAAATCCTGTCCAGCCTCCCGTCAAAGAGAAACATGCCACCAATAGCTCGCAGTTGGTTATGTTTGAATATGCAAAGGTTTTCAAATATACGGAGGACGAAGCGATTAAACTGACTCCCATCTTTCAACAGATATTTATTAAGCACTTTATACTAGGCACTAGGATTACAAAGACAATGAGATTGCCATCTCTGACATCCGGGTGCACTCATTCCAGGGCTGGAAACAACATAAGCCAGTAGTGCCTGCAGATACTGTGAGAGCGAATGTTCTAGTAACCACAGGAACATGGGGGGAAAAAAGTATAATGTATAAAGTATAATGTAATTCTCTTTGTTGTCTGATAATCAATGTGAGGAAAGGGCATGCCACCTTGAATGTTTATTAAACATGTCGTAACTACATTCTGTCCCTGTATGTGATAGTGTAGGTCACCATAGAAGCCCCAGGAGCTGAGATAGGCAAGGATTAGTGAAAGAGAACTTGCCTTTGTCCTCCTGCGGGGAGCCCAGATGAGGTGGACCTGCGAACTGGTGAATGGCAACATCATGGTTACTTTTCCTATTGTCCTGATCAAGTACCCTGGCCAAAGCAGGTCGAGGAAGGAAGGGGTCCTTTTGGCTCACAATTCCAGAGGACAGGGCAAGCATAGCAGCAGAGGGAGAGGCCCCTGATCACACTGTGCGGGCAGACAGGAAGGAGAGAGCGATGAGCGGTTCTGCTTAGCTCGTTTTCTCTTTTTGATTCAGTCCAGGATGGATGCCAGCCCATGGAATGCCCCTGCCCACATGCAAAGTCTTCCCTATAGATAACTTAATCCAGATAATCCCTCAAAGGCATGCTCAGATGTTTGCTGCTTAGGGGATTCTAGAGCCTGTCACACTGACTGACAGTCAGTGTTAGGCCATTGTCACCTCCACCACCACCACCAGTGAGCAGTGTCCCAGCAGTTGATGGTGCAAAACACTTTGCACGGGGAGGAAGCGGGCATAAAAAAAATGTACTCAGGGTTCTCTCTACTTGGAAACTGAATCCAGGTGGAAGTCAAGACAATTCCTATTAAATAACATTTAGATACAATTTCTAAAGAAGAAAAGGAAACCAACTTTGGCAATGCTTTTTTTTTATCCAGCCTGCTAACAATGGAGAAGGAACTTTAAACCCCAGAGAAATGTCAAAACAGCAGCAGTATAGAATCATGAACTTATCCAGACATTCAGTGGCAGTTTAGGAACAAAACTGACATTGCTCACCAGCTAGGGTTATCCCTGCCTAGAGTTCCAGCTACTGAGCAGGCTAGGTTAGGAGGCTCCCTGAGAATTTAAGTTTGAGATCAACAGGGACAACAAAGCAAGCCCCATCTACACAAACTGCATTTGCTGCACTCTTATTTATAGCTGTATTGTAAATTTTGAGTGGGGGACTAAGGTTATTACTAATACATAAGTAGAGGGCTTCCCATATCTCAACTCTTAAGAGCACTTGCTGCTCTTGCAGAGGACCCAGGTTCAGTTCCCAGAACCCACACAGTGGCTCTCAACTCTCTGTGACTTAAGTTCCAGGGGGATAGAGTGCCCTCTTCTGGCCCCTGAGGGAACTGCATGTTCTGTATACATACACATAATACATGCAAGCTAAACACTGATACACGAAATATAAAACTACATCTTTTTATAAAAACACACATATCTCAACACAAATCATCCTTTTCTATTTTATTTTTAAATATCTGTTTGGGCTCAGCAGTTAAGGTACTTTCTGCTCTAAGAACTATACTCACATCAGGTGGCTCACAGCTGCATGTAGCTTCAGCTCCAGGGAATCTGACACCTTCTTCTGGCTTCTGTGAGTACGGGCACGCGTGCACATGAAACCAATAAGTCTTAAATGTTTGTCTTGTTTTCTAGGTCAAGAAGTCGTTTTCAAGTGCCTCGGGGAAGGAATTCTCGAGAAAGCCTTTCAGGGATACAATGCTTGTATTTTTGCATATGGCCAGACAGGTAGGAGGTTGCTTTTATTGCAGTTGATGCATGAAACAAGTGTTTGAAAGGATGTAGCTCAGTGCTTGCTAACAAGTGCCTGCCTAACACGTGCAAAATCCTGGATTTAACCCTTAGCGCTTAAATTAGAAGACTATATAATTGTCCCTTCTCTGTTTTGTTTGTTTGTTTGTGGTACTGAGGATTGAACCCAGGACCTCTGGTGGACCAAGCATGAGCTATGTCCATATCTTAAATATATATAATTTCCTAACATTTAAAAGGCTGGGAAAGTTTGAGAAATGCCGAAAAATTCTCCTGACATCTTGCAATCAAAACTATCGCACTTTTTGAAAATACATCAGTTCCAGTAATTGCCTAATCTCGGTGTTAATGAGCGCGTCTAGTTCCGTACTATTAAGCATCATTTTCCTAAATTATAGTTTTAACCTGTGTTTGAACTGGAAAAGCAATCATCAGTTTCACAGTATAAATGTTTTGGCAGAATCAATACAATATTTTTTAGAGTCCCCTCCCCCACCCTCACCCCGCCCCTCACCATCATTTGGGTTCCAAAATGATGATAAAATCTAAACAGAAACAGGTAGAACGAAACCAGCAAATCCAAAATACAGTTGGGGCCCAGCTATTACCACTCTGAGCTGTTGTTCTTTTGGAGTAGAAATAAATAATGATTCCTAATAATACTGCCACCGTCTGTGTCACCTGGCTGTGAGAACCCAGGAAGAGAATATGGTAATAATAATTTAGCATGTGGCATGTCCAGCTATGACAGGCTGCTTGTCTTAGTGATGCTGGGATTTTACTGTATATGCAATGTGTGTCCCAGCGTTAGGGTTTCATTGCTGTGAACAGACACCATGACCAAGGCAATTCTTCTAAAGAACAACCTTTAATTGTGGCTGGCTTACAGGTTCAGAGGTTCAGTCCATTATCATCATGGCAGAAGGATGGCAGAGTCCAGGCAGGCTACCTCTTGTTCCAAAGACAAATAGGAGAAGACTGGCTCCCACCTGGTTAGGAGAAATGTCCTAAGAGCCCACCCCCACAGTGACACATGTCCTCCAAGGCCACACCTACTCCAGCAAGGCCACACCGTCCAATAGTGCCACCCCATAGGTCAAGCATATTCAAACCATCACACCTAGTAAAACTGACGAAATTGCTTATCTTGTAAAAGGCTCACCGTGTAGGCATGTAGACATGACTTTTTTCAGTCACCAGAATCCATAGGGAGAAGCTGATGCGGTGGCATACTTCAGAGGCAGAGCCAGGCAGACCCCTGGGGCTCACCAGCCAGTCAGTCTGATGTACCTCACAAGCTCCAGGGCTGGAGAGACCCTGCCTCAAATAATAAGGATGGTAGAAAGAAGTGACAGCCGAAGCTGGCCTCTGCTCTCCACACACACAGGCACATGTGCACACATTCATACGTGCACAGCTCTTTCCATAGTACATAGTGGATGGGTGGGATTTTACCTCCATTGCTTTCCTGGGGTGCATTCTTAGTGATTGTGTCTCTAGACACTCATTGTTTACAATGGACAATCCCAACCTTACAGAGATAGACCGGGAGGGGTTCTAGTGTGGAGAGTAACTGTGTTGTTCAGGGTTCTGGGTTTGAGGTCCAAACGTACCCCACGTGTTCCGTGTGTCCTTGGCCGTCCAGCAGGAGCATCTTGAGCTGTTGCAGCATCCGGCTGCATTCTCTCCTGCCCTCCCCTCACGCCCCTCTCATGGTGCTCTTTTCCAGGCTCTGGAAAGTCCTTTTCCATGATGGGCCATGCAGAACAGCTGGGCCTTATCCCAAGGCTCTGCTGTGCTCTGTTTCAAAGGATCTCCATAGAGCAAAACGAGTCACAGACCTTCAAAGTCGAAGTATCGTATATGGAAATCTATAATGAGAAGGTCCGGGACCTCTTGGACCCCAAAGGGTGAGTGAGTGCTTTGAAGTAAAGTGTAAAATTAGGAAGATTCATTTCATTTTATTTTTTTAAAAGATTTATTTATTTTATGTATTTGAATACACAGTCGCTGTCTTCAGACACACCAGAAGAGGGTGCCAGATTCCTTTACAGGTGGTTGTAAGCCACCATGTAGTTGCTGGGAATTGAACTCAGGACCTCTGGAAAAGCAGTCAGTGCTCTTAACAGCTGTGCTATTTCTCCAGCCTGGAAGATCATTTTAAATGATTTTTTTTTTTCGAGACAGGGTTCCTCTGTATAACCCTGGCTGTCCTGGAACTCACTCTGTAGACCAAGCTGGCCTCGAACTCAGAAATCCACCTGCCTCTGCCTTCCAAGTGCTGGGATTAAAGGCATGCACCACCACTGCCCGGCTTTAAATGATCTCAAAATTAAAATTGCCAGGTTGTCTACATATTTGGGCCACTGGTCACTGTTCTGATGTTGGTTTGTGTACTAAAAAGGAGGCACCTCCCAAAGCCTTTCAGTGTGTCAGATGTATGCCTTGAAAAGTTACTCATGTCAACACATGAAAAAATGTTCTTACTGCTGGCATTGTTTTTTGTTATCAGGGACAATTCATTAAAAACGAAGTTATAGGAGCTGAGAGATAGCTCAGTGGTTAAAAGGAAGTGATAGTTGCTAAGAGATGGCTCCGTGGTTAAGAACGCTGTCTGCTCTCTGCTCTTCCAGAAGACCCAGGTTTCATTCCCAGCACCTACAAGGTGGCTAACAATCATCTATACTTCTGATCCCGAAGGATCTGTCGCCCTCTTCTGTCATCTGTGGGTACTGCACACACATGGTGCATAGACATGTGTTCAGTCAAAATACCCATACACATAAGATAAGATAAATAATAATTATAGAATTGAATGATGTATACCTCTAATCCCAGCACTCAGAGGAGGCTCACCACCTGTTTGAAGCTGTCCTAGGCTGCAGAATGAGTTCTAGGCCAGAGTTATGTAGTGAGACCCTGTCTCAAAGAATCAAAAATGTGCTAGTAACTGCATATTGGTCCTTGCATTAATTTTGGAAAACAGCAACTCTAAATTGGAGGTGAAGTGGCAGGGGGTTGTGGCTACCATCCCTTCCCTGGTTATGTGTTAGTAGCATGCAGGGAACTCTTTTAAGGTTCTTTACTGGCTTGAGCCCCACTCCATTCTGAATGATTCAGGAGACACAGGTGAAACCCAGACATCTCTGTCTTTCATAGGTGGTGATAGGTGGTGATGTCACACACCTTTCATCCCAGCACTCGGGAGGCAGAGGCAGGCTGATCTCTGAGTTTGAGGCCAGCCTGGTCTACAGAGTGAGTTCCAGGATAGCCAGGGCTATACAGAGAAACCCTGTCTTGAAAAATATCAACAAACAAAACAAACAAAACAAAACAAACAAAAACTAGGTGACTAAAAACCAGGTGAGTTTGAGCCATAAATTCATTTTTCCAGTCAAACTTTGCATTGATTTAAAACTAACTAGATAATTGGAAAATAATATAGAAAGCAGGTGAAGTATAAGAAATGAAGCTGACCTTTAACCCTGTCACTCAAGAGACCCCTTGGGTAACACTTGGGTATGTGTTTAAGTCATGCAGTGTGTAGACATGCTCACATCTTCAAGCTATTTAATAAATAACAGTTCGATATCCGGAATTCCCTGTGTACCCTGATGAACACTTTGGTGTACCATTAAATACTTTCCAATAGTTTTAGCAGCTGTAGGATGTGTAACATTTCTGCCCACTTTCCAGCCCCATGGTCTCCAATGAAAGCTAGAGTTTTAATAATAACTTTATAGACATCAAGACTGTCCCTCCCACCCCCTGTCATTGAAACGTTTGTGTTTACTTTAAAGAATTATTAACTGTTTATGCAAAAGAACTTGTCACGAATGAAGAGCAGTAAAACCAACCCGTCTGCACATTTGTCTTAGCAAGTGAGATCTAGCCAATAATTTTTCATCTTTCTCTATGTTCCCTGGACTCTTAGTCCCTTCCCTGTTGGTCCTGGAGGCAAATACTACTAGAAAATTTAAATTTACCATCCTCTTCCTCTTCCGTAGCATTTATTCATGATTCTGTACAATTTTTAACCTTGTATAAACAGCACCAGCATATACTCATTTCATTCATTTTTATATAGGGGTTAATAATGTGATAGCGTTCACTATTGTGCAACATCTGGTTGTATGATCAAACACCGTTCCTGTCCCTTCATGCACAGGCTTCATGTCTCATCTCCTCCATAGTGTGCTGCTCTGGGTGCGCATGTGCAGGCTTCACGTCTCCATAGAATGCTATTCTGGGTGCCCATGAGCAAGTTTCCTGTCTCTGTATAGTACCCCTCTGGGCACGCATGCGCAGGCTTCTTGGGTTGTAGGTACAGGAGTTTCTAGAGGAAGTCACAGGATATGGAGGCATGTGTTTCATTAACTAGAGTGCCCACGGTATGCAAGAATTCCTTATATCAGCGTAAAGGCCTAAGTTTAATTCCTGCTGTGCTGTCGGGCTATACAGAATCTGGTTGGTAAGAGTGAGCCCACTGCTGGGTTTTCTGCTTGACAGTAGCTATCTTTAAGACCAGACTGTTCGGTCCGGAGTCCAGCAGTTACTATAGTTACATTGACTTCTCATTCTTAAAAGTAAGATTAAACGGGACACCTGAAAAATGCCTCTGAAAGCATTGCCAAGTGTTTCGGAAACATCGTGATTACCCACATCTGAGAGACGCCAGGCATTAACTCTTTGAAAGATGATAAAATGCCATGTGCCATGAAAAAGATGGCACCCTCAGTACAGGAAATACTGAGGGTGGTATTGGTCTGATTAATTATCAAATGGGTCTCAAATCAGAGATAACCATTTAAAATTCACAAGATCCCTAAAGAGGTGGTGAAATAGTTCATGGGGCTTGCCGCTGGCCGAAATGACCTGAATTTGATGCCAGGGACTCATGTGGTAAAAGGGAAGAACCCACTTCCTTCTGACCTCCATATGTGTACAAGTGTAAATGAACACACACACAGAGATACACACACATACACACATTGAGACAGAGGCAGACATAGGCACATACACACTCAAGCACACAGGCACTCACATAGACACATAGACACATAGACACACAGACACACATGCACAAATTAACTAGAGCCCCAATGTTGTCATCAGCAGAGCTAATTCAAGTATCAGACATCAGCGGCTACAACTGTGTTATCATCTGACTTTCTATGTAAAATTGCCAGCATAGGGCCAACATAAATCAGTGAAACTTGGAAAAGTAAATTAAAGTTAAAAATATTTTATTATTGTTCAGTATTTGCTCAAAAACTTTAACTTTAAAAGAGAGGGGGAAAATGAAGTCTGGCTGGCGGTGAGGATATGGGAGGAGCTGGGAGCAGAAGGAGTATGATCAAAATGCCTTGTTTGGAATTCTCAATAAATAAAAAGATTATCAAAAAGAATTGAAGTTGTTCTTTCTGAAGAATGTGTAGGTTTATCTGTCCTCCACCACTGGAGTCTGGCCAGGCTTGTGTGCTGGTTTCCCTTATCCTTGGGATGAGAGATAGAGACATTTTAAAAATAGTATCACTGTTTGAAATCAGAGTCTAAGGCATTTCTCATGCAGAGTGCTGCTTTGCTATAAAGTGGCTATTAAAGCACCTTCTAATCACTAAAGATCCTTTTGAGTTTGTAATCTGAATGTCTAAGTGCTTGGGGAAAGGGGGAAGAAGCTTCCAAGTGTGGTAAGAGTCACTCACTTGATTCTTCTTCCTCCTCTAGGAGCAGGCAGTCTCTGAAAGTCCGAGAGCATAAGGTCCTGGGGCCGTATGTTGATGGTCTGTCTCAGCTGGCCGTCACCAGCTTTGAGGTAAGAGTCTTTTTTTTTTTTTTAACCTCATAAAAGAAAAAAAAGCACCACGTCAGTAAATGACAGTGAGCATATTTTCATATGGATATGGATAGCATATCGTTGCCCCTCATCGCGCATATAGACCAACACACCCAGGAACGATGTCTTTCAGTCACACTTCAGGCTGCCTTGTGGTGAGGAGTTCACAGTGAGGCCAGAAGGTCCAGCAACCAGAAGGTTGCTGAGTGTTTCCCCTTTGCCACTACTGAAATGCCTCCCCCAGGTGGCAAGCAATGTCCTTCCAAACAGTCAGGTTGTCTGCTCAGCATCTGGTAGTTAACTAACCCCCTTCTTATAGGCAGAGGCCCTGCCTTGATTTCTAAAGCCCCTCGGTCTGCTGGCTTCCCTCTTTTTCTGACTCACTGCTCTATCCAAGGACTCTGATCTGTTTTCTCCCCATTCTCGACTTTTATACCCAGACATGATGTCCTGCTGTCATTTCTACATTCATTACCTTGGATGTCTTAACACAGATTGCTAGTTCTTTTGCTGAAGAAGCAGGTGAATGAGAGAATAAATAAATGAACAGACCCCTGTATTTACTTATAATGTGTAAGAGATTATCTTATGATTACTCATTTATCATCTGAGACTCGGTAAAGCTAAAACTAAGGTGAGGGTCAGCATACAGCTATTTAAGTGAAAATACGCTGTATTTCTCAAGTTGGGTTTGGACTTAACCCATCAGTTTAAATGCACCGCCGTTCTGATGTGAAGGAGCCTTTCTGAATCAAAGGTGCTCAGTCAGCACTTTGACTAAGCCTCTTTTCCAGCTGATGGTGATGGAACTCAGTCCCTCCTGCCTTGTCACTTCTGAATAACAGGGAGGCAACTCCATTCACACCTGATAGCTGCCTCTCCCTAGCCGTGGGGAATCTTAGATGACCTCCATGAACTTAATACAGTACTTGGTGTGCCTAGAGGGTTCCTTTCATAACGCTTGTTCAGCAAACATTTTATAGGAGCCCAGTGGTCCCAGGTGCATCCTAGGAATGAAGACACAAAGATAAGGGAGAAAGCTCCCTTCTCCGCAGAGCCAGAGCTGCTCACGGAGTGAGGCAGATAGCAGGGCAGGGGACGGGCAGCTGCACCGGAGTGACAGGCAGAGGACAGTTAGAATTAAATGGGGTGACGACTATCCTTGAGTATGTGGTGTGCTCAGTAAGTGTCTGCTCTTCTGGGAACTTTTGAAGGAGCAAATGGGACATTCACAGAGCAAGAAGAGCTAGGGGAGAAAGAAAGAAAGAAAGAGAGAGAGAGAGAGAGAGAATGAATCTCCAAGTGGGGAGGAGACCCCAGCCATGCCGTGTGGAAAAGAGGCTAGCTATGTCTATGGAAGGGTATGACCAAGACATGGGAGGATCATAGTGGACACATTCTTGGGGTGTGTCATTGGGGGGGTGCACATAGCACATAGCATTGTTTGCTCATAGCACTTTCTTGGTCTTTACCTCTAGGACATTGAGTCACTGATGTCTGAGGGAAATAAGTCTCGAACGGTAGCAGCAACTAACATGAATGAGGAAAGCAGCCGTTCCCATGCAGTCTTCAACATCATCATCACACAGACGCTGTATGACCTACAGTCTGGGGTAAGGGAACTCGGAGTGGAAACAGGAAAGTGTGTCACAGCTGGATTCAGAGGCTAAGGATCAGGCTGGCCTCGAACTCACATCGCTCCACCGGCCTCTTTCTCCCAATTCTGGGATTAAAGGCGTGTGCAGCCACCACCCACCTTTCTACTGGCATTTTCCAGTCGGAATTTTTTGGGATATAGTTCTGTTGATAGAGGGCGTCTAGCATGCATGAAGCCCTGGGTTTGATTCTCCACTGCTACATAAAACCTAGAGGCAGGAAGATTAGGAGTTCAAGGCCATCCTCTACTTCTTGAGACTGTCTGGGGGAAAAAAATGGATGTTGTGTGCACACATCCTAACTATCATGATGATGTCTCCATACAACTTTTAAGTATGTGTTCTTTCTTACTAATATTTCCCTAAAAAACAGCCAAATCTACTTCGTGGATACCATGAGATGTTACAAAAGAAACTGCAACATTCTATCTAAAATCTATATCTCAAAAAAGAGCAGAATTTGACCCAAATGCAAAGGAGCTTCATGTGTTGATGTTCCCTCCAAGGTCCATAAAACTTCTAACTTCTGTCAGTCCTGGAAGTCTGTCTAGCCTTCTGACTGTCCCGGAAATTCTTCTGATAACCCTGAATGTCTGGAAAACCTTCTGCCCAGCTGCAGAGCAGAAAGTTCGATTTCTTTACCCTCTTAAATTTTGCCTTAGGGACTCATAAGATGGCTTAGTGGGTAAAGCTCGTGACACACAAACACGGATTTGGATCCCCATGACCCATGTTAAGTCCAATGTGACAGAGCACTTCTGTAACCCCAGGTCTCCCATAATGAATGAGAGGAGAGATCTGAGACAGGAGAATACCCAGAAGTGTCTGGGCCAGCCAACCTGAATCTCTGCAGTGAACCCTGCATGGAGACCCTGCTCAACAAGGTGGAAGATGAGGGCCATCACCTGGGTTACTCTTTGGTCCTCACACACATAAACATGGACACGCATATACATGTACAGCGCACATACATACAAAGATCTAAAATTTGTTTACTAGGAAACAATTGGCTGGCAGAAATAACTGTGAACCGGTTAAGATCCCAAGTGCTTTGTGATGGAGTGGATGACAGTATCAGTATCCATGTGTATTCCCTCACCTGTGCTGTTTCTCTCTTATTTCCTACAATTAGAACTCCGGGGAGAAGGTCAGCAAGGTGAGCCTGGTAGACCTGGCGGGGAGCGAGAGAGTGTCGAAGACTGGCGCTGCGGGCGAGCGGCTGAAAGAAGGCAGCAGCATTAACAAGTAAGGTGACCAGAGCAACCCAGGTGGTCCTTTGTTTCCCGATGGAGGGTGGAGAGTGGGTGCCTCGTTGCATTATAAGGATCCAGTGATTCTGACACAAGGTTAAAATGTTTGTAACTTTGTAACTTCACTAAGCCTGATGGAAGGCAAATGGTGGTCTGCAATTGTTTCTCTGCAGACATTTATTATTGAAGTAAAGTCCCGTGGTATAGCCCTGCCCTTCCACAAGTGGTAAATCACCTGTGTCTTGTGTGGATGGGTGGTCCCCAGCTCAGGTTAGATGTAGTAGAAGTTATTTGTATTGTCACTTTGATTATAACTGGCTAACGTGACTGAAGAAGGGAAACGATATGTATGCTCACAGCTGAAAACCCATGGCAGTGGAAAGCAGCAGGAGCTGAGGCCGTGGGAACTGGCTGTCTCTCTGATGGGTGGATCAGGAAGCAAAGAGTGGGCCAGAGGCAGAACTCAAACCTCAAAGTCTAAGCCCCTGGGACCAGCCCCACCCTTCCATCCCAGCTAGGCTCCTCAGCCTCCCACCACAGCACCACCATTTGGGGACCAAATCTTCAGTTCAAGCACATTCGATCCCTGATAGTGGTTCAACTTGGGACCTTTTAAGACTTTGACTTTGAATCCTTTCCTGGGACAAGCTGTAGTCTGTTTCTGTACCTCCAGGCTAAGTAGATGATGACAAACCATGGCTCACTGGGCGAATCCATCCAGCACTCCACAGTGTGCTTGCTGTGTTGCCAAGATGGGATGCTGGCTAGCTAGGGCAGGTGTGTTAACCGCATTCGTGACTCACAGTATTTCCTACTGAGAGTAGCTTTATCTGGAGCTAACCCCATTGTACGTCAGGGAGTGCCTACAGTACAGTCTTTGGTAAACTTCAAGCCAAGGTTATAGAGGAGATCTATCAACAGAAACACCTTCCTTAAATTCCTTTGTAAAGCTGATACTATTGATATATGAGTAATGTAGATGAAGAGTCTTGCTGTTTGTCTGTACTGTGTATGTGTGTGTGTGTGTGTATTCGTGTATGTTCAGGGAACAGGCTGCCCAGAGTTCATCCTACATCTTGCTGTTTGTCTGTACTGTGTGTGTGTGTGTTTGTGTGTGTGTGTGTGTGTGTGTGTGTGTGTATTTGTGTATGTTCAGGGAACAGGCTACCCAGAGTTCATCCTACATCCATGGCTTACTAGAAGTGTGTATTGTGGGCAAGTGACATAGCCACTCTGCCTCAGTTTTCCCATCTGTAGAGGGGAGGTTGAACAGTAGTGGCTTCCTCAGACTGCCGAAGGTTAAGTGCCACCGTGCATTTAGAACAATGCCTGGTGTGTGGTTTGCACAGAATAAATACCAATTATGTCAGGACTGTTTCTCTAATCAGTGTAATTGCTATCATTATTCCGAGTTCTACAGAAAACCACTCAGAGTTGTCGCTATCCCTTTCAGTTGATCCATTGTAATTTGAGGTCTTGTCTTCAGTGGAACGTGATGATGAGAAATATTCTCAGGAGCGTGCTCGTGCAGCTTGATGTTGTAACATAATATTGGCACAGAATGCTCTTAGCATATGAAAGCCCAGAGAGGGGATGTGAGACATCACCCCCTTTATCAGACAGACACAGCTGCACACACTGGCAAAGTCTCTCCTTTCTAGGGGATTCCCCCCTTGCCCGTCCTCCTCTCTTAGGCTTTCATAAGTAGGGGCTTTGTTGTGCTTCATGACAAGGCTTTGAAGAAGGCCGGGATCGAGGAAGGAAGGATGACCCTGCCGGTCTGCTTCCCTGGAACCCAGAAGAGGGTGGGAAAGCATAGACTAGACTGGAGCACAGGATGGGGTGGGGAGGACCAAAGCAAAGAGCATTCCTTTGTTAGGAATGTATTTCCTGATGCTGGTACCTCATCCCTCCCTCT